>JAAGVU020000103.1:24503993-24531299 GCA_011763525.2 Mormyrus iriodes | reverse complement strand
AACCCGGGCGCAGACGTGAACCCTGATCCCAGAGGTGTGAGGCAACAGTGCTAACCACTGCACCACCATGCCGCCCCCCAAACATGGTACTTTTAGAAAAAAAAAGTAACTCAGCCACGAAGAGGCAGACCACATCAGAGTCTCTGAGGGCTGAAGCGCACACTGTGTAAAAGCTGCCAATGCTCTGTTGACTCAATTGCTACAGAATTCCAGACTTCCTCTGGAATTAATACCGGCACAAAAACTGTGCACCTGGAGTTTCATGGAATGGGCTTCTATGGTCAAGCAGCTGCCTGCAAGCCTCACATCACCAAACACAATGCCAAGCATTGGATTGAGTGGTGTAAATCATGGGACTGGACTGGACCCCACTGGACTCTGGAGCAGTGGAAACATGTCCTGTAGAGTGAAAAATCATGCTTCTCTGTGTGGCAGTCTGGTGGATGAGTCTGGGTTTGGCGGATGCCAGGAAAATGCCATTCTGCAAGGTCTACAAAAACATGGTTGAGTTAGTTTGGTGTGGAAAAACTTGTGTGGTCCACATAGAGCCCTGACCTCAACCCCATCGAACACCTTTGGGATGAACTAGAACAGAGATTGTGGGTCAGAACTTCACGTCCAACATCAGTGCCTGACCTCAAAATGCTCTTCTGGATGAATGGGCAAGAATTTCCACAGACACACTCTAAAATCTTGTGGAAAGCCTTCCCAGAAGAGTGGCAGCTGTAGAGGGGACCAACTCCATGTTGATTCCTATGGATTTGAAATGGGATTATAATAAATGTTCTTGTAGGTATAACAGCCAGGTGTTCGAATACTTTTGTCCATATAGTGTATTAGTCTGCGTTTGGCATCTATGCATCGACACAGTGGCTGGTAAATTAGTTTCTTTTTGTGCAAATATGCAGTAGTCACACTGTGTAACATTGTTTAATCGCATGCAGGTCAGCAACAGCAAACGCACCAATGAAATCAGCTCCCCCATATCTGCAATATTGGACTACTGTTTTCTTCCATGTAGCATGACCAGGTGACCAATCACATAAAGAGAGGGTGTAGCTAATGTATTCAAATCAGGGATGTTTTTAAAGTCTGTGTATTTGAAAAGTCTCAATTTTCAGTAACCAATGCTGTTATTCTAAAACAGCATGCAGCTGTGAGAGTGTTTACAAAAGTCACCATTTTTTTTTGGGGGGGGGGGGGGACTCCAGGGTCGTGTGAACGAAAGGCAAAAATGGAGGCTAATGTCTTCCTTTTTAAATGAAAAAAGTATCAGTGTGGGCATAGCCTGAGGCTCTACAGATTAGACAGTAGTCACCCCACAGCCCCACCCCCACACTCAATGTATCTCTCTCTTCCCCGTTCCTATTCCTTCCTTTCAGACGGATCATGCCTGAAAATCATGCGTCGCAGTACTAGATAAATACAGATGGAGGCCGAGCATAAAATGAGTTGCTTTTTTCTGAAGTGGTAGGTAATTCCAAATGCAATGTTTCAACAGACCTTAAGAAATATCAGCAAACACACAAGTCTTTTTATTTGCAACTTGGCTATCTGTCTTGCAAGCTACCGGTATGGTAGCTGACACTTCGGTTAGCTTGGCTAGAGTGATTTTAGCTCCCACTCAGAATCGGAGCTAGCATGGGGGTGAGGGCCACCACTGGTGATGACTATCAGGAATCTCCCATGGTATGTTGGCGTTCACTGTCAGCGAACTTTTATACATATCTTGCTGTGGTATAAATGTGGTCTCTGAGTGAAATCTATTCCATTTCCCGATTACGCTGCTGTATATGTATGGAAGACTGTCTGCAGCCTGGATTTCGCTGATTCATGGGTTTGTTTTTTTAGAGATTTGGGATATTTTTTGATAAATGAGAAGCACTATTCTATCAAAAATGACTCCCATGTATAATTGAAAGGGCAGATTTTCAGATTCTTTCCATTGATTTCATGTGTGTCATTCAGTCAACCATCACTGATGGTAAGGTAGATATAGGATATTGTTGAAAAGAACCAAACAGCCATAAGTACGGCCACGTTGAGAGTCCAATGAGTGACAAGTGCAATTTAGTATCAGAGCAAGGTTCAGGTTCACTTTATTCTTTATCCCAAAAGGGCAATTTGTGTACAGCAGGAATACACCACATAAAAAACATACAACATTCAACACAGCCCACACACAAAAACAACTTATAAATAAAAAATAAATTGTACTTATTAAGAGCTAAGCATTAAATTACAAATGCAGGAACCTAAAAGGAGAGCTATTCAAATTAAAGATACCATACAGACTGGGTTCCTACAAGACAAATGCAAAATACAAGCACATCTAATACAGATAGGAAACTACTGGCTGTCAGATAGAGACAGAACAGACCAGTGGTTGGACGAGCTAGTTGACGGGTTTTAAGGTATTTCTTGAAGGAACCATCAAGACACAACCCACAAGAAACATCTAGTTAGACTTATTTTCATATGGTGGAGGTAGCGTTGCCTTGCTGACCAAAGGAGGCGAGGCGCGATCTAGGTCTAAATGAGTGAGTCAGTGTTAGTGACTGCTGTCTCAGTAGTGAGTCCAGAGGCCAGCACGAAGTACTTGAACTTGATGCGAGCGCCTATAGAGGGCCAATGAAGAGAAACAAGAAGGGGTGTAACATGAGAAGCATACCAGACATGCTGTGGCGTTTTTGGATATTCTATAGCAGTTTAACAGCAAGAGGTAGTAGCCCTGTCAGTAAAGGGCTGCATTAACCTATTAACCTATATTAACCTATGAACCTATATTAACCTATAAACCTATAACCTATAAATAAGGACTGATCTTCCTGATGTCGTACATGCCAACAGGATGGAGAGATGCTATGTGGTCCACAAAAGATATGAAATTATATTTATGCTGTCATGAAATTATTATTGATTTTTATCAATCAAAGTAAAGTATGTCAGCTCAGCATTTCAAGACCTCTCCTCAAGTCACGGCAGTATTTTCTGTTACCACGCAACATACCAATATATTTGTTAAACTGACCACCAGTTCACTAGCTAATCAATACCATATAAATGTTATTAACAGATTAAGTTATGTGGCGGGGTTCTTTTAACTTCCAAACACCACTTGTTGGTGGCAATGGCTATTTTGTTCTCACAAGTCTAAAGTGCGGAAGTGCAACAGTCGTTGCAATGTTATTTACAACCTTGGAGTTACCCCACAGCTAGTCACACACTCCACTTCAGCTGGGTGGCACACTGGCTGGTCATGAGATCCACAAATAAATCAAGACAACAGCAACAACAGAAAAACTGCAATGGAAAAATCCCACAGCCAAATTCTCTTCGTCATATACTCCCAGGCGCATCCGCGTTGTCTTACTACACATTTGAAAAACTTACTTCTGACGCGATCTACAGACATTGTCGCACAGCAGATCACTCACTGTTCTCTGCATTACTACTGCTTCTGGCTGCAGAACACTGGGAAACCTCCACCAGGAGGACCGCCACTGTGGGGCCAGAAATCACATGACCTCCACATCTGGCCCAGACAAGATGCTACTGAAGAGAACTCAGTAGACTGAACACATGGATAGATAGTGTAAATTTAAAATAGAGTATTAACACACATTGCTGTCAGTTTAAATAAGATTATTTAATTTCCTGATTTTGCAATAATATAACCAAAAGCAAATACATATTTTAAAAGAGACGATCAAAGTCAGTCCCCAATGTTGCACTGACATCACATCTAGCGTTATTGTGGAGGTCATGTGATTTTGAGCCTCGTAGTGAAGGTATGCTCTCACTATAAGATCATAGTCAAAAGTGGATGTAAGTCGCATGTGTACTACACAATCTGAGTCAACCGTGTTAAATTATTGAAGTATTAAACTATACAAATAATGAAGGACTTTAGACTGATTACCTTTAATTGCCTGTATCGACACAGGCAAAGCCCCTTGCAGGAACTGGATATGTATGTATTTTGGCATTTGGCTTGCTTTTAGTTAGTTTCTAGTCTTAGTTGGTTTTTATTTAGTTTTTGTTAGTTTTTAGATACTTTGTATTTGGCTGCCAATGATGAAGCACATGCACAACTCACATGCATGGTTGGCTGAGGCTGTGTTTGGAATGTCTACTTGTCCACTCACTCACTCACTCACTCACTCACCCGCTCACTCACTAGGCCTATATAATGTTTCCTACATAGAACACTCACAAGGGGATAAGAGCAGGCAGCGTTTGATACATTTTGGATACAAAGTGGATGTTATACTGCTACATAATTTTGCGCCGGACATTGTTATCTGTGTCCAGGGTTACCAACCCTTATGCATCTGGCGTGACACTCACACTTTTTGACTCTCATGAAAGAAAGCTTATGGAAACTCTGTATTATGCCAATGTTGCTATTTTTGGATAAGTGCACCTTGTAATTAACATATGTCTTCACAACACAGAAATTTTTACAGCATACTTGACTCTACTATATCCACCTGCGCAATCATGATGGGGACTGTAGCTGTAACTATGGTAGTTTATACTAACCTTCGATATACTATATTAATTGTGAATTAATGTTGCCCATGCAAACCAGTCAAATGCATTAAACAAACCTTTTGTTTTTAAAGCAGCAATAGCCGTTCCACTGTTGTTATAGCTCAAGTGTAAGTATTTCATAAGCAAGCTACTTAACAACAGTTAACGGGTACAGTTCCAACTGAGCAAATGTATTTTCAAATATGGTTCCAGCACTCGTGTGACAGTGCGCAATGCATGATGTTCTGCCGATGTAGGGTGCAACTTCTGCAAACTACATTTTGCCTTGCGACAATTTTGCATTGTATAGTGAATGAAATTTACAGGTGTCAATTCGAAGAGCACTACACAGTGGACTGTGCACAAGTGGACATTTCAAACTTGGGCTATATATGATATCCTGCTAAGGTTGCATTCAAAGACTGAATGTGTCACAGTGGTGAACAAAGCTGTCCCATTTTGAAGGCTCCTTTAAATGTTATCTAGAAATGCATCCTTCCTTTGCCGAGTAGCGAAGAATCCAACCAAAGGGCATATCCCAAGATTCATTCCACAGAGCTAAAGTGGGCGTGTCCTTGCAAAGCAACAGGAGCAGTGCTTCATGACTCAAGGGTAAGGGCGGGAACAACTGGTAATGCAAATAAGAAATAATTTGCAGGCCGGACCGACCGACTCTTTGTGTTCAGCCTATGAAGAATGCAGCCCACAAAGGCTATACCTTTGTAGACCGTGTCCTTCGAAGGATGCAGCCCCTGAATTCAGACACACCCACAGCCTCAGATATTGTAGCGACAATCACCTCCGTTCCTGAAGTCTGCATAATGTCATGTCAGGGCCAGTTGTGGAGGTCATGTGATTTCCGGCCCCACAATGGAGGTTCCCCTAGTGAAGATCGCCCAGTGTTCTGCAGCCAGATCCTTCTCATTGTGGTACATAAAATTCTAACCCTCAAACATTACCAATCACAAAGGCAAGTTCAAACCACGATTCCACCGATACAGAACAAAATACGCTCCTCATCCCTTACTACAGTACCTTGGCACCTAGTATGTTATGTTTCATGCAAAATGTATTGTGCAATTTGTATGTAACCCAGGTATTCATCAAGTGCGCACCCTTGACACAACTATTGTTATTTGAATATGAGAAAATAATTAAAACATTTTAAGCATATTGCAACTAATTGTAAAAGTTGATTATTATATATTTGTGTTTACACACGTGTGAATGTGGATGTGTGTATAATTTATGTGATAGTTACTTAATCGCAAAATAATTAAGTGAGCCCTAGGTGAAATTTAACAAATAAATGGAATGATTAGAGTGCCCCAGAAGATAAATTTGGGAACCATAGCTATGTTCTTCTAACCATCTAATATTATATTAGTAACTGGAGAACAGATAAAATATTTGTTCATTTTTATTGTATTACCTTTTACAGGGTATATATAATAATATTATTTTCTGAGCAAATAAACACTTATTGCCCAGATACATAGCTTATATATACACATTTCTAGGGAGGAATTTTGATCAAACACTTCCCAGATGATTACAGTGTAAATCCAAATTATTTTTATTTGATAGGTCAGAAATCTAAACATTGGTGTTGGCTGACAGTAAAAGTACTAAACTGATTAAGAAAATTTAACACTGAGAGCATGTTGTCACTTTCTAACTGTTCATGTTCAGATTCGACCTCTTTCCTCAAGCATTTCTAGTCAGAAGCTTGAGATAGGACAATTAATAGGTATAAAAGTGGAATTTACAGAGAAGCCGTTTCACATGCACAACTTTTTCACATTAAAGTAAACAACAACAAGCTAACAAACAGCTACTTTTCACTTCAAAATACTATACCCTGCATTGTAAAAGCACATGGGGAACACATACTGTACCTCGTCCAGATTTTGCTTTTCACTCAAGACTCACTATGGGGTTCAAGTTTTTTTTGAGCTCAGCATTGTGATGGAGGGAGGGGAAATCCAGAGAGGCTATGGCACTTCTGTGCTGCAGGCAACTGTATGACTGTACTGTATGTATAAGTGTTTAGTTTTATGCAGCACCAGCTATGGGCTAATATAACTACTGTATAGTATGGAGTTGTAGGGAGGTTGTACAGCTTGATAAAAAGCTAATATGTTTTTCAGAGCCTTGCAGTGAGAGAAAAATAAGGTACTGCCCCATCTCCATGGTGCATCAGCTGGCATTGTGGAACTCATGACTAAAACCTTTGTGGTCTACTTAACTCACAACTGTACCATTCAGCACATTTTAGACTAAATTCTTTCAGTCATAAAATACCACAATTTGCTCTCTAAGTCACTCTCTAACAGTGTTTTAACCTCTCCAACCTTGGTATATAAATGTCAAGTAGCTTTTGCAAGATAAGCTGGCAACTCTGGACTCACAGTACTTCTACCTGCCTTTAGATTTTGGTCATTATCAAAATCAAGCACTGAAGCCTGTTGTTGGACTGGCAAAGCAGGTCGTATATCAACAATTAATCTTTAAAGTATGCTTTCACCTCAAATTGTATTGCCAGCTCCATGGGGTTGGTCAAATGAAACATTAACCTATTGACTTCATTAAAGGACCTTTTAACTGATTAATAGTAAGTGTTAAAATAGTACCTCGAAGATGTAATCGGTTATACATGCATATTGTTTTCTAAAACAGAGAAGAACGTTTTATGCTTGAACTGAAAAGATTTTGTCAAAGTCGTGTATCAGCAAAAAGTTAAGTTGTGGCACATTTAGAAGTCTCTCAAAGACTTATCAGCAGTGAATAGTTAAAGTGTAAACAGTTGTCTCCTCAGTGCAGGGTAATTTATCCAAGTGAGATATCAGCAAGCACCAAACGCTCTTCTGTTTATCACCTGCAACCTTTTATTTGTATGTAAAACAGGCAGACCTTGGCCCCAGTAGCTGTGAGTCTGTCGCAACTGAGATGTTTAAAGGTGCCCTTGCACTTTCTAATTCTCTCCATTGGGCCCAGCAGTGCCAGCAAGTTAGGATGGTACCATCACCAGTAGGTAATAAGACAGAGTGATTGATTGGAGAATGTCACATTAATGCAGCTAAAAGCCAACCCCAGATAAACAGAAGTTCATGTGGTGTCATATATTTTTTTTAAAGCTATGAATGACAAAGTAATACCTCTCACTCTAGATGAAAAAATTAAATTGGACTTAAATCTTGAATAATTCATTGCTTGTTCCTGACAACGATTTTGAGTATGTCAAACTATATTAATAATGACTATCCTAATCTGAATTTGAGTCAGCTGATGAACAGTGATGGATTACAAATATATATGTATATATATAAGAGACAGAAAAGGGGAGCCTCCCACTCTAGGATCATTCTACAGTCTATAAAAGGCCATTGCCTACAGTCTATTGCTCATAAATCTGGGAGCAGCAGTTAAGGTTCTGCAGAGTAACATAGAAAAAGGAAATTTCCATTTGGAAATGGCCACTTAATGTTACTTTAAAAAAAGAAGAAAAATGCTGTGGCATGAACCCTGACAGAAACAATAGCTCTGAATAGAATGGGTCCAATTAATTAATTTTGGCCTGATTTATCATATCTTCAGTTCAGCATATATATTAATGATATCTTTGAAAGGAAATGGTAACCATTGTATCATGCAATACAAAAACCTGCAGTCAGAGCAGCTGATGGGTGCAAAAAGAGCCCTAACTAGTCTGAACGAGTCATAAACTCATGGAGTTTCGGCAGGTCAGACAGGCAAAGTATCTTCAACAACACCATTCAACAAAATCCCCCTCCTGTTCATGCCTTCATATATCAGACAAACTAAGTAACCTCTATGTGACAAAATATACCTCTGCTGATTGAGATGTTGGAATCCAGAGCTGGATTTTTCTCCTAATCCCTTATTCTGCAGCCTGGCACTTAGTTTGTAATGTTTCTGAACCTTCAGGGAATTGTCTCGCCTGAATAAGTGACGGAGTACAAGCATTTGGGTGGGGATATAAATATGGACATCATACCAAAATGTGTATGTGTGTATCTATGAGGCAAATAGTGTTTTTAAAGCCATTGCTCGTGCTTTGTCTCTTTGGAGCATTCAAGCATTTGGTTGCCATGTCAACACCTTTCTTCCTCTGAACTGAATACACATACAATTTAAGAATCAATGCAAAAATTGCTTGGGAATCACCTTGGATGTATGCAATTCCGGAGGCTTTACAGGATTTATCTGGGTAATAGGAGAGCTTGAGTTGCAACCCATAGAGAAATTTGTCACAACACATTAACATGGCTTGCTTCAGGTATATTTCAGCTTTCTGCATGTGATATAGAGTACGGCATATTTACTCCTTCTGTGCAGATAACCACACACTCTTCTGTAAGGTGTATTTGGGGTTTTATCATGGATAATCAGTGTACATAGTAGGAGAACCATAAGTCAAGTGCATCCATCTTCAGTAACTGCTTGTCCTATTCAGGGTCATGGGGGGTCTGGAGCCTATCCTGGGGGCTACAGGTGCAAGGCAGGGAACAACCCAGGACAGGGAACCAAGCCATCACAGGAAACCTCACAGTGATGCAGGGAGAACATACAAATTTCACACACGGAACCCTACGGAAGATGTGTGAGGGAACAGTACTAACCACTGCACCACCCTGCTGCCTACTGAGTCAATTCATACTTTTGAAAATACTGTTTTTTTGCTTGTTATTGTATTTATTTTAGCAATGTTGTTTTAACCTTAAAATACCTAACGGATACATGTATTCAGATTTACATATTATAAAATATTACATATTTCAATATTCTCTAAATGTTTAAGCATGATACCATTTGTAGATAATATTGGAGATTTTGCAGAGGGTTTGGTTAATTTTCAAAAATTATACTATAAGCTATATATTTTCAAATTCTTATAACACTCTTGCATTGTCTGCAGCCATACCACCTGCAGTTACGACTAAGTAATCCATCTGAAGGTCAGCAGGGTTGGCCTTGGCCAGTACTTGGATGGAAGACCAACTTGAAAGGCAGCGCTGTTACTGGAAGAGGTGTTGGCGTGGCCAACAGGTGCTGTAGACACTGTACTGTAGAAATGGAGCTGTCCTTCGGATGAGATGTAAAAGTGAGGTCCTGACTCTCTGAGGCCCTAAAAGATCATTGGGCATCTTTTCAACAAGTAGGGATGGTACCCCAATGCCCTGACTAAAGTTGCCCTCTGTGGCCCTTTCAAATCTGACATCGAAATCATCCCCTATATCTAACTGGTGAATTCTCTCCCGCCCCTTCATCACCTTAGTTACTGTATGATGAATGTATTGAGGCAAAATGGCTGTTGTCCAGGTGGGTGCTACATAGTGGTAGTGATTCAAATGGCTCCCCAGTGGTTCTGTAAAGCACTATATAAATGCAACATTCATGCATTCCATTTGCATCTGCAAAATGAATAAAATCATGACATAAAAAATTTGGGAAACCCTACTTTAAATAACTGAGACAATCTGCTTACCTAATACTATCAATGGCCCGCAAAGCTCTAAATCCATGCAAGCAGCCCATTTCACTATCCAGGCTTCACCTTCATTATCAAAGAAGATGCTTCTGAAAATGGTTGCATGCAGTGTACAACTGAGATTTTATTCTTAAAGTTGTCTGGGATTTTTTATCAGAAAAGGTCATTATGGTCATCAAACCAAAGAATCAGAAATATGGGAAGTACAGTTCTTTTGATTTCAGAAAAGAAAAGGAATGTTACTGTTTTTTTTCTTATATCATTAATTTTTTTAAGCAGAGTGTTATTTAAAATCATCTAAAACAAACTCTGGGCAGGGGTTTCACAGGATCAAAGGGAATTCTTTCATGCAGACCTTGGTTTGTGAATCCAAAGTCTATGCTTGAGCTGATATACTTTAATTAAGGTACTCCCAAATGGGTTATAAAAGGTTGGAAGCAGGAATGGTTAACAGTGCTTCCGTTTTGAGGATCTGAGGGTGCACATTTGTCAAAAATTGTGTTCTTCTACTACTGCCCTGCTTGCCGTCATATCACACTACACTGAAATATTTATACTTTTCATTTGAGACCTGTAGATGAAATATCTTATATAGACCAAAATTCCATTGACATTTGAATAGGCCAGCCATTTCTAACTTACATTCCCTGCAGTAAAATGGATGTGTAAATACGGATATTTAAATGAAAGCTAACAGGACCATCGCAGAATGATTATGTTACCAATGACTGTTTTTGTAAGCTGTTTGGAAGGCCTAAGAACTCACAAAACGCACAAAAAGACTTTTTTAGTGATGAAGATACCCTAGTGCTTTATTACTATGTTACTCCAGAGAGAGAACATTTCCTCATTCTTACCAAATGAACTCATTAACTGTAAATCTTATGGCTGGACATAGACTTATCTTCGTCTCTAAAATATTACCTCAGCATAAAACATAAACTAACAGCAACTTCAGCGTGTAAATGTCTGATATATCTACTATTTGCTTCACTCATTATGCTAAATTGCTGTTTTTCTTTTTCTTGTATTGAAAGATTAAGTTTGACATTTGGACACCATTTCACGGCCTGATAAAAAACATTTTAGTTTGTTCCACTAATAGTAAAATTCTGTAATGAAGGCTGGGTGAAACACTGAAATTTATAATGGCTTGTAGAAAATGTTCTTACAGTTACATCCGAAAATCTGTTTCGCCTAAAGCAAAGTCTGACTTTTGCTAGACCACAGATTCCATTACTCAGCCCACATCTCCAGTTAATGGTGGCCTATTTACAATACAGTGAATCAATATTTATTACACCTCCAGTCAAAAGCCTTAGATGTGACCCACAGAATTTACAATTATAACACCTACACATTTTATATAGTTGTCTTTCTGAAGTATTGAAGGATTTTTACTCTACATAAATAATAACAATGATAAAAAAAAACATTGTTGAATGCTTTAAATGCATTTTAGGCTCACTTTCAAAAATAGACCAGTAGTTTCTACCTACCTTTAAATCCTGTAGCACTGAACTGTTAATCACTGACGCACTGGGCAGAGAGCTGGACAGAGACAAACTGGAACTGGGCCACATGTGTCTCAGCACATACCTGTGTGCCATTGTGCACATTTACCAGCAGTTACGCAACCTGTCAATCAATGAGGTATCCGTGCCTCTGCATGAGTCCAGAAATAGGAAACGCGGTTGCCTGTTAAATTGAGTGCCCCGGGCTCCACTGGTGACGTCAAGTACAGCTGCAACATTTTTCCTATATAAATCTCATTCATCCTATCCTTCATCACTCTGACCAAGAAGTCTGTCGAATGACATATTCAAGGTTTACCTTTGTAACCATACTTTGGTTATTTTATTTATTTGGGGCATACTTAGTAGCACATGTGCCATACACCAGCAGGTTGTGGTTTGTTTGCGCGTGGGGGGGGCGGGGGGAAGGCTTGTATGTGTATGTGTTTATGCATGTAATTTGAAATATCTTCAAGGCCCTTAGAATTTCAGGCACTGAAGATCTTATAACTTTTGAGCATGGATCATCATGGGACGGTCTTTCTATCTACACCGCAACTGCAGCTCGTGTTTTGAAATCATTAACAATTTTAACATATCACTCAATCCTACAGTGCACAGATTGCTGGAAAGTCACACTATATCAGCTAACACGGCTGCTCACAAGTTGTATTTGTGTATGTTAAGCATTGCTAATAACATACACAGGATTTCTTGCTGGGGTTTTTAAAGCATTGACTAAAAAAAAAAAAAACTCTTATTTGTCAGAACCTACAGAATCACTAAAAATGAAATTGCTGAAAATCCTTTCATTAAACAAGATGAAACCCAATGGAGCAGGCCCCCCCATATACACTCCAAGTCACTAATTAGATTCTGCCTTCAGTTCTGACCAGTCCACAATATTTCTCTGTGGTAAACCCGGAACTCAGGTCTTTACGGATCACAAACAACTTCTCCTAAAGTTTAGTTAATAACAATGATGTTCTGAATACTAACTATTTATTTTTTGTTATATTACACAGATTATTTCTGCTTTGCTCTATGTTGGGAAGTAGGCACTGCACATCCATTTTATACACCAGGCATTTCCATGAGTGAACACATGGCACTTTTGAAGAATACTGTTGCACTCTAGCCATGTTAGAGTTGAAATATTGTCAGCTATTCAATGACAGAAAAGACAGTAAGTCATGGGAAAGTTGGGGCAATTTTACCAACCCACACAATTGTACGTATAGTGTGGGATTTCTGGAAAAATATTAGATATATCATATATACCAACATATAAACTTTGCTGAAACTAGGCTGATGATGTTTTGTCAAGTAGTTTAGTTATAACTCATAAATAAAAACAATAAACAAGCACAAAATCATAAATTGGGCTTTTACTAACTTGCTTGTCTTTTAAGTGAGGCCTAAATACATTCTACTTGTAGACATCAATACAGGAGCGTCACTATAGATTTATGAAAAGGGGGTTAGGCCTTTACTAGGGGGTCTGATTCTAATGAAAATGAATGAAAACACACAACTAGTGTATATTTATTTGGGAGGGGGGTGGTTACGAACATTAATAACAGCCCTAGAAATGCCCCTGTTAAGTGTCAAGAAATTCTTTGAGGAGGAAAAAAAACCTTGCATTCATATTTCTTGGAACTGGTAGACTAACATCAATTTCTTGAAGATGCTTAAGGTGAAAATATTACAGATGATCCAGTATCCATGCAAAGTTCTTCTCTTACCATCTTAGTCCACTACAGCTCTTGAAAGATTCATGACTGATGTTGATTTTTCCATCTATGGTAAGTGCTCTCTGCAAAATTGAGTACTACATAAACTTAGGAGTCTCTCCCTGTGGGATGATTTTTTTTTCTTTTAATCAGAGGTAGGTAAGTACTACCTTGGTGGAAAAATATGATATAAATACATTTATATGGCTTGATCTAAAAAAGTTGTCATGTTTCTACTGGATATCCTTTCTCATAGATTAGAGGTGAATCATGCGTCTGACTCAAAACAGAAACCTTTTTTTAAGACCTGAATTAATATTTGTGTGCTTAAAAGAGAAAATAGTAATGCACCTTTATTTAATGATAATTATTTTGTATAGTCCCAGGGGTAATTCTCCAAGCACACTGAATGGAGGGATATAAATTAGCCCCTGCTCATCCATTCTCCCGTATGGGCCACTGCCACTAAGTCCTTAGTACCTGAGTCCCTCAGAGATGCACTCTTAAGTGATCAATCACTGACATAGTGTCATTCCCTGGGGTGTCTCTAGAGCACTGAGAAGCAATATTCAGTGTTCCTGTGCCTATCAGTAAATGAATCCCTGGCTATTATATGTAATTGCACTTACACAATTTTATCTTCCCATTAACCTTCTGCAGTCTTCCTAAATAACCTGCCTGGCTTAGTTTTTAATTAAGCTGAATTAATCCTGGCTGGGACACCATTCCTGTTGAGCTGAAGAGACAGGCAGAAATTTCTTATGTGGCTTGAGATACTGTCTCTGGTGGAAATGTTAATTTATGCATATTGGATTTATACTGAAAGAACAGCAAAATCTGCCCAAAATTTCCAAATTGTTTCCAAATAGGTAAACACTGGGACACATGCTTTAGAGTCTCATGAGAAGAACTTTTGTTTTCTTGCCAGTGCTTATTAGCAAAACATCGTTTTTTTATTCCGTGGAAAACAAAAGATCGATTTGCTAGCCAAATTTAATAATAAATTATAAACATGTCACAGGCCATATAAATAAAAACATACATCAGCTATGGGCTGATAATGCAAAATCAACTGATTGTCATTGACCATATCCATTGGGTTCTCCCCATCACAGAATCTCTTATTTTCTTCATTTATTGCCATAAACTTGACCATGTTGTGCTTAAAATACAGTCAGAGGTACCTTAAGCTGTGGTCCATACTTTGGTTGTTAAGGCCTTTTGTGCAACCATTTAATGAATTTTAAGGGATTCCTTAAGTGTAAGACCAAGACAAAGAGAAAAAACAAAAATACTTAAGTAAATCTTTTAAGGAAACCTTTAAGATTTAAGGGTGTTTTGTGCAACCAATTTTATTGTAAGCAAACGTTAACTTGGTCTTTAATGAAAATCTTTAATTAAGATGTATTTGGCAACTGGCCCCAGGACTTTAAAGACTTGGACCTTTGTCCTCTTACAAATATATCAGGAGTACCAAACACCCCTTTCCAGTGACCTCATGACCCCCTAGGCTCTAGCAATCTATTTACTGACTTCATAGATTCAGGACTTTTGCAAACTCACTCAGACTCCTCGCTCAGTCACTTGAGAGCCCTAATAAGGGAGTCCATTGACTCTGTGAAGATCACAGCATCTTCAGCAAAGTCAAGATCAGTAAATCTTTCCTCACCAACAGATGACCCACAGCCGCTGAATCCCACAACCGTGCCCAACACCCAATCCATGCAAGCATTGAACAGATTAGATGCAAGAACATACACCTGATGACCCCCAGAATCCACTAGGAAGAAGATCTGCCTCCACTCTGCACAGCATTTACTGTACCAATGTACAAGCCAGCCATGACATCCAGCAGTTCCCGGCTATCCCACAAAGTCTCAGGATGTCCCATATGGCAGCTCAATCAACTGAATCTATTGCTTTGCAAAAATGCGAAGCCCTGCCAACATTAGCATTTGTGCTCAAAGAGAACCCTCAGTGCCAGGAAACATTTGATGGTAGATTTCTTAGGCGTGAAACCAGACAGCTCTGATTGCTGATAGGCAAGAAAGTGATCATGAATCCTGTTGAGGATGATCATAGTAAGGACCTTACCCAGCGCTGAGAGCAGTGTTATCCCCCTGTAGTTGCCACAATCCAGGCGATTATCCTTCCCTTTCTAAATAGGGCCAAAAAGTCCTGTTTTCCAGTCAGTTGGGATGATGCCTGTCTTACAAATGGAAGCAAAGACTGCTTGCAATACCAGGAGGACAGCCTTACCACCAACCTGGAGAGATTCATCCCAGTTACCACAGATACCTGCAGTCTTCCCTACCCCCAGCTGGTTCACCAGCCGTGCAATCTCAGTGAGATTGGGTGGTTCAGAGCAGACTGGAGGATCAGCCTCAATAACTGTGGACACGGAGATGTCCAACATCAAAGCTTTAGGATCACCTTTAAACAGCTACTCAAAGTAGTCAGCCCAGTGGGTCAAAACTGCAGTTTTATCAGTAAGGACCGTTCCATCACTTGCCCTCACTGCAAGTCTCCAAGGAACAGATTTGGAGGTGTGTAATGTGTTACGATCCCCAGTCTAGGGTTGGGGATCGACAGAAAGGTTTGGGAAGGGGAAGGGGAGAAAACGGGACAGCCAGGGAATGGGAAAAGGGAACACCGGAAACGAGGGGATCTTTTTTATGGTTTTTTATTTTATGCACAGAGACGATCGCAAACTCAAGGTGTAACAAACCACGGGAATGACACAAGTCAAAACAACGAGCAACCACGTCCCGAACTAACCAAACACTACCTGTGACACAGAGAAACAAAGTAACCAACACGGTCTCAAACTCACTACACAGAGCGAACACGAACGTCACACATACAAAAACAGAACAGTAGTCGCACCGCACGTACAGCCACAGTAAACACATAAGCCTAAGCACAGTCCAGAAAAGGGGTGAGCGAGGATCATAGTCGAAGGGTAGCAAAGGGGTCGGAACCATAAATCAAGCAGATCGAGCAAAGGTATCAAGAAAAGGGGCGAAGCAGAAATCGGAAACGAATAGCCAAACAGTCATACACAGTAGTCAGAATGAAAGTATACTAGGAAGCAAAAGGGAAGCAAAAGCGAGAGCGAGAGAGCGATGAGCAAAGTCCGATTGATTAAATAATCCGGGTCCAAGGGCAAAGGTCGAAGAGGGTCAAAGGGCGAAGGCGTGGCGAAGGCTTGGATGGCAAGGTTGGGCGAAAGGTGGAGAAGGGTAGCAAAGTCTGGCGAGAAGTGGCAAAGTCGGACAAGTGTCTGGCGAAGGATGCCGAAGGGGCGAAGTCCGGCGAGAGGGTGGCGAAGTCTGACGGAAGGACGGCAAAGGGATGTGGCGACGGGTAGCGAGCGATGGCAATGGGGCAAGGACTGTCTGAATGTCCGGGGCGGGAGATTGTAATATGAACCCGGGGTTCGTAACAAATGCTTCAGTTCCTCTGTAAGCAGGACGTGGGTCGCTAGACCTTAGATGGTGTGTCACTTGCTCACAGTAACATATACCCCCTCATCTGCCCTTAGAGCCTTCATAGCCATCCTTCTCAGTTTTCAGTACAGACCGGAGTTACCATCAAACCATCCACTGCATCTTCTCTCGATAATATGCAAGATGAAGCACCTCCTTTTTTAAACACTGGCAACATCACCACACCCCTCCACAACTTTCTGGGTGTTATTACGGATGATCTCCCACATCACATTAGGATCAGCAGTTGCACCCAATTTTGCATGTTCCTCACAAAGACTGCATTAGAAACTCATTAAACTCAAAACTCATTAGAAACAGCCTGACCTTGGAGTCTGGCCAGGTCCAGCCTCATACTCCAAGTAGGTGGTAGTTTATTGGACATAAGCTTAAACTTAGAAACAACAAGCCTGTGCTCAGAATTCACAAACCGGGCACTTCTGTAGATCTTTCAGTTCTGTTAGAGCCTCCAGCGTCTGCCCACGAGGATGTGATTGATCTCCTTCGACGCACCACCGGTATTGGAGTGCCAAGTCCATCTTACCCTGAGTCTCATAATACACTTGTTGAAAGGAGTGACATTGGACACCATCGGAAGAAGCCGATCTGCCACAGCAACAGCTACTCCCTGAGTATAGCAGCCATCAGAGTGACCAGGCCAGAAGTAGATATACCTATCTGCAGAGATCTGGCCACTCCCTGGTCTGTGTACCTCAGAGAGAGCTGCCACTGCAATGCAGAGTTTATGAAGCTCCCCTGACAGCAGGGAAATATGGTCATCGTGCCGGAAACCATGATGCCTAAAGTGATATACATCCTACTTCCTTTCTTTTGGCTCCCTTTCTCTTATGAAAACAGCAGCCTTGTGGGATGTGGTATTTAAATACCTTTTGGTTGGCACTGGGACTATTCCTCTACTACCTCATGCTCTTGCTTGTTCTTCTTTTCAGATATGACTTTTGAGCCATAGGCCTTAAAAACTTGTACCAAATTTCATATCATATAAGTAATATAATAATAGTAAACATTACGTATGCCAATAGACATGCAATCTTCTTAAAGTTGTTCAAGCTATAGAGTGGAGCATTTTGATGTCTTACTTTTTAGAGATCTTACCAGAGTAATGATAAATGGTAGTTTGGTATCTTTTTATTACTATATTTATCCATGATAAAAACTGGGTTACAACAAAAAGACAATATATAACTTAGGACTTGAAAACATGGACTTATATCACGACTTTAAGATTACTGTAATACCTTTTCTTTTCTTTGTTAGTCTAAAAGATTGGTCATTCTTCATGTTATTCATCACATTTCATTTTATTTTCCATTTCTTTTTATTTATTTATGGCGTTAGTTGTTTTTTATCTTTATTGCACCGAAACAAATTTTGGTTGAAATAACCCAGATACAAGTATATTTTATTGAATTAAAATCAGGGGAGGCACGTGGTGCAGTGGTTAGCACTATCGCCTCGAATAGGACAAGCAGTTTCAGAAAATCATCTGTTTTACAGAGAATGGGGCAGTTTTGAGTATTAATATTTTCCTTTTTAATTAACTGGCTGCAGCTATGCTGGGGGAGTCGAGGGGGTCCACTAGAACTTTACTGAGAAGGAAAGCGCTGTTCATATACCTACTGCATTAGACACCAACACATTCAGTGCAACCTGTGGTATGCATGAGTTTCAGTGCTTTTGTGTGAGAATTTTAGTGATGAAAAAATACTTCATCTGCATAATTCCATACAATTTCGTAGTGTGACTGAGCCATCCAAGTTCACATCAGTGTTAGTGTAACTGTTTGTAGCCTGTTCAGTATGTCCACCTCCCACAGATATTCAAAAGCACCCACCTCCTTGGATGAGTGGACTTTCAGAATTGCCCATGACAAAGAGGACACAGTAGGTCAGATGCAAACTATGCAAGAACGCATGACGCACAACTGCCCCCCACCCCCCGACTTATGCTTTTTTTCCACCTAGTTTCTTTTGACCCCCCCCCCCCCTCAATACGAGTGCCACCTGGAGATGGGTATGGAATAGTGTATACCTCATGTGATTTACCCTGTTACTCCACCGGTCATCTGCTCCTTCTTGATCTACAAGCTCTAGGCTTCATTGCTTGAAGGCGAGCAGTATTCATTCAGTTCCATTGCAGCCCAGTACGCACCCAACTCACAAAAGTCACTGTAACGCAGCGAGTGGAGGAAGTGCAACCTACACAATGAAACACACATTAGTGTACATATTACTTGCCTCCTTCCACATATGGCTAATGAACTACAGTGCAAATCGAATGTGGGTCCCCATCGCAGGACCATGAATTTCCACTGCAGAACGAATATGAAATTTGTGATGGCCTTTGTATATCATTCCCTGTGATGTTATAGGTAACACGCCAGCAGCAATAAAAATCAAAATGGTTCAGCCCATTACTGCCTTCCTCAAACTCATTTTTTTGTGCCAGAATATAGAACTACAGCTTTTGACCTATGAACCTTCGGAGACTGTAGCATGCAAATGACAAGAACAGCTCTAAAAATCTTGAAAAAGGAGTGGAAAGAAAACATCTGCAGGAAGCATGCCATAGCAACTATTTAGCTCATTTAATTTAAATTCATTCCTAAAATAAGGGAAAGGGTTATAATGAAACCCCAAAATTAAAGCAACCTTTAATATTGATGTTCAAAAAGTTCTCTGATAAGTGATGGGGGAAGCTTGGGAAAACTGAATGGTTTTCATTCATGTCTGATCTATCGGTTTTGCTGCCTGCTGACTCATTTAATAAACTTGTTTGGATTTCAATTAAATCTAGAGAAGCAGAAGATTAATTTAAAGCAATGATATTACAGCTATACATAAGGACTTTTGCTATTAATTGAAGCCAGAACTATATTTTAAAACTTTAGTAGAAACTATTATGTATCATTTCAGTCCAATTATTTACATATATATTTGATTAAGCCAAAGAATTAGAAGTAAATACAAGTGAGAATAAATGTTAAATGTTAAACATTAAGGTCATTTTAAATTATTTTTTTTATTTCAAATATTATACATGCATTATAGCAACGTTTAACACAATACTTGTATTTGAATGCATTTTCTGGCTTTTATGCATCAAAAATATGTCCTTGCAAGGGTTATTTTGTACATGATGAGCAATTCTACCACCATTATTTACCAATTTTAATCTTTCAAAACAAAAACACTGAGAATCACTAGTGAGCGTATATGTCATTTTTTATTGCTAATTACTCACAGGGACAGACTGTTGGCATTATATAATGCAGAAATTGTGAGTCAAAAAACTGTATTTTTCAATTGTACTCATCACCTTTACATCTTGTAGTTCATAGCTAGCTTTTGTGCAAAATATCAAATCACTATTTCAGACCTTGTTTTACAAGCAATTTGGGTTATGCAATTTCCTTGAGGTTCTACTAAGGCATAGTTCCTTCTGCGAATTAAACAAATTAATGTCCTTAATTACTAGGCTGAGACAGCATCTTAAATGAGTTCTTTATGGTTCTTGAGTAGAGGACAGTAAGAGCAATCAGTGGTGCTCTCTAAGGGTTAATATTGACACAGTGCAGTTGACACTGTGTCCTCTTTTCGTGACTGCCTGAAAACTTTGAGATACAGCTAATTAGGTGGCTGATTTCACTGCAGTTAATAGATGATGCCCTGTGGTGCTGAACATGGAAACCCTTAATGAACTTATCTGTTTGTCTCTGTTGTCACGACCCAATCTAGTTTTTACAAAACCCATGACAGTATCCAACCATGTCTAAAAATCTACGCAACTCATGGCTGATAAGTGGATGTATCTTACCCTGACCTACTTATTTACCTACTTAGGTTAACATTGCTTTCCCAAAACATTTAGCCAAATTTACTATGAGCAATGTAAACTTGAATTTATCAAAGACCTTACTAAGTGTTGCAATGTGCTCATCCTCCAAATATGTTTCGTAGTTATTTATGTTAGCTAGAACTTTCCACATGAGTCTTTGAAAGGTGACAGTAGCATTTCTTAAACCAAAAGGCAAAACAGAAACATAACATAGTAGGAAGTGCTCTGGTGTGACAAATGAGATTTTAGCAGCATGCGGCATTAATGGTACCTGCTAATAACCTTTTAATAAATCAACATATTTGGATACGAACTAAGTGTTTCCTGCTCTATCTATGCAATCTGCCATTCAGGGCAAAGGAAAAGAATCTGACTTATATTAACCTTCCTATATTCAGTACAAAACAGGCTGGAACCATTGGGCTTTGGTACCAGTAAGCAAGGTGAACCCCATGGACTGTACCTGGGTATGGCCAACCCATTTTGTAACAGGTATTTCACCTCTGACTGCAAAATGGTACACTTGGCTGGGTTTACTCTGTACAAATGTTGCCTAATGGGTTGCTGAGTGTAAACTTCAATATCATGATGGAGACCATGTGTTTATAGTGGAATGTTGGAGAACAAAAGTTTATGGTTCAGAATTAACTCAGTGATGTCTTTCGTAACATCAGTATCCAAATGTGACAAATTCGTCTCTAAGTCACTTAGGTTCTTAGAATTCAGTAACCACAGATTAGTTAAAAATTTTTTAATTCTCACTGGACAATGTTGACTCCATTACAGCTTTTGCAAATTACAGGCATTGTGCAACCTTGCTCAAGAAAAGAGCTTACATAATCTAACACATTCTGTCTATACTCGATTTATCTGCTACCAGTTTCTTTTTCAGCTGTTTCAAAGGTCCTCACACAGTATGTGACTAGTGATTCTGTGACTTGCGGTGGTAGCGCTGAAAACCCTTCGTCTAATTGATAAAATTTGTGTAACTTGCACAAACACATTGAAGGTAAAATTTGTTCCCTGGACCACTGGAATATATTTAAGTAGTCTGAACTTTACAGAGCAGAACTTTACAAGGGCTTTCACTGTTCCTTTAGCTTTGCAGAGGAATAGCCTCTGGAAACCGAGTAGTACACATAATTTTTAACAAATACTTGCTTTCCAATTTTGTCTATTTAACCAATCAACTAACACAACCGGAGGTCACAGTGTTCCTCAGCAAAGCAGTATTTTGGGGGGTGGGGGGCAAAATGCCCCCTGCAGTTAACTATGAGTATTGATTTTTTTAAGTGTCTGACCTTAATTACACGTACTAATACTGCAATCAATAATTTCAAATTTTCTTTGTGTAACAAACTGAAATCTTTTCCACAAAAAGTAGGATGTGATGCTATTAAAACATATATAAAATAAATGATCGATGAAAGAGCACCGCCAATAATGTTTAAAAAAAGTACTTCTGTTTGTAAAATGTAGCTTTTATTTATTTGTGCATTTATATATTTGATTGTTTTAGTACCTCTTGACCATTCACATGCATGTGGGTCCAGTTGGCAAACGCTGGTCTACAATTTTCCTATTGATATTCAGATTTAAATTTCTTGAAGTGTATGTCTTTTGATATGTACTTTCACACATGCTCAGTTAACAAAGTCCATTGTGACTTGCCCATTTTACATTGGATTCATGTTACAAAACCAGTTAGTAAAGATGAAACCTCCTGAGTGCATAAGAGGATAACACTACCTACTGCCTCCTGCTGGATTCCTGGGACATTTCTCCTATTCCAAAGATACATTCCAGGTCCACTAAAGGATCACGCATATAAACTAACACACTCTTAATTATTCTAACTCCATTCCAAAAAAGAAGGGTCTGACCAGGTATTTTTCTTGGTGATTCCATGCCAAAGACAGAAAAGGAGAATTAAAATGTTTATTGTAATTTTATTTTTATGTGAATGCATATCAACCGTAGGAAATATGAACAGAATCAGCACTCTTCACTGACACATGAAGCTCAAGCTTCAAGGGGTTGACTGTCTGACCGGCAGCTAACGAACCGCTGGAAACATTATGTTGAAACAGGTTTGTTTAGAGTAATCATGTTTGCCCGCTGAGAACATGCGTCTCCCTCACAAAGATTTGTCCAGTTGGTGGTAAGGTATGCAAGGCCATTTATCGCAATTGAATAGGAGACAGGAGGAAGACCTCTGCAATCATAAGGCCTGGGCAAACACTTCGTGTTTTGAGTTTATAATAGAATTGATGAATAGATTCAATAATTTGCCTACCTGCTTTCCTGGGTTCAGTCTGTCAGCAGCAGCTGAACATCTGTCTCAGAAACACATGTACAGGGGAGTTGGCCTGCTGGGAACGAAGGCGAAAATAATGCCGGGGACTCTAAGGTCAAGAAGCTTTGTTAATGAGTGACAGATGATGATTATTTTTCAATGCGTATGACAACACTGGCAAAAGAAAGTATCCTAGATACTGACGTTTTCAGTCATCATGTTTAAACAGTTGCAGTTAATGCCTCACCTGCAAAGTGTCAAAACAAAGTTTTCTTTTTTTTGACAGTGGACCATTCATAACTAGTTTCACATGTAGTAGAAATAATTTTTTAGTTTTTTCTTTTTTCTTCCCGGCAAAAATAAAACATCCTGACAAATACAAGCCAATTTCCTAGGCCAGGGCAGCCGAAGCCAAACCTGGGAGAGCTTACAGGGTGTGCTAATATTTTTGTTCGATATCAGCTCAAAATTTGTTGATAATTGCTCAACATGCACCAAAATTGTTTTTGGTGTCAATTAGATGTTAAATGAACCCGTCCGCCGTTCCCAGACCAGGGAAACAGAGTATGGTTTATGAGATTTCTCCAAATGATAAAATACGCAATAACCAAGTATTTGAATCCAGTGTATTATTAAGCAAGAAGTGTCCTAAAATTGTTGCGTTGGTTAAATACATTTAAAATACATATAATTTATTCTGGAATTCTCTTCAGTCCTTTTTCTTTATGTGCTGCCCAGCTGAGGTTTGCGGTTTATCATTGTTTGCAATTGACCCCAATAGATGATGAACTTGTTCAATTAACTAATTATGATTCAAGAAACCATCTAGCTGAAATATAATCTTGCATGCTAACGTTTTCCTTTTTCCTGATATAGCGGTGTGCATGAATTACAGCCATGCAGTAATATCATAGCATTTGGAGAAGTTTAAGATAAATACTGAGCTCATTCCGACTGGCAGCTTGCAAGCCGATATTTACAGTTGGTATAAGCATGCTCATTATCTTCCTGTTGTACTTCAACCAAATGTTTGTTTCCTGGAGAATACTGGCAATTAACACAATTAACAGGGTAAATGGTGGTGGTGCTCTTGCTATTATTATTGCTATTTGTTCATTTCAGAAAAGATCACCAAAACCAGAAATTTTCAAATTAAATGTTAAGCATTTCAAGGGCATTCCATCTTTTTATGCTTTCCACAATGTTTTTTTAAGCTGATGTCTAAACCATAGAGCCAGGCTTCACAGACATGAACTCCAGGATCAAGTAAGTCAGCTGTGAACTCCTCAGCTTTAGAATTTTTCATTTTATTTAAATCTTTGAAGGCATCATTTATTTGCCATGTAACACAGAAACGCTTTCCGCGTGAATCTGAGATAAGAGCGGCACAAACTGCAAGAGTACAGCATGAATTGTTTGAATCATAAGTAGAGGATATAGGGTGTCAGCAAGGACTTGGATGGCTCTGCTACTGCATCTTTACTGTTACAGTAGCTCTCTGGATCATGGTTCAGTCTTAACTGACAAGCACACTATGGAGCTGCAGACCAGTCTGGGCACCTTATATAATCAGGTCACAAATATGCATATACAGTACAAATACATGTATCTATATATAATACCTATATATGCAGTGCTTTGGAAAAGTCTGCATATGAAATATCTATGATATGATATCTGTCAACATGTGTGCCTGCAGCTGTATGTCTGTATCCACTGTGTGTACCCTTGGCAATTAAACTTATTATGTCTGCAACAGAAACATAAAAAGAGGGGCAGAACTGCATAATTCTGAGTAAAATATGAATCACTCAATTCCACTCAGAATCGAGATCGCAATTTTTTTTCTCACAATTCTTGAGCAATATATTTCTCTCTTTATTATTATTTGGCATTGCACATTGGCTTTATGAAGATTATGAAACGACATGCAGAGATACACGATATATCGGTTAACATAACTATATTGCCGGCTGATATTTAAACTTTGTCAATATTCAAAGTTAGGAGTACCAGAGCTACAATTACGGAATTTGGGAGACGCTCTTAGCCAAAGCAATTTACATAAGTGCTTTATGAAGAGCTAAAGACCCAACTACTAAAATAATGGGTTGCAAAGTTCCAGCCTGTGATATGTTTATGATTCAGTATTAAATTTGGCCTGCAGTTGGATCTTTTGTTTTCTACAGAATATGAAATGATTCTGCTAATCTGCAATGGTAAGCTCTGCTCAGTGAGTTTCACCACCAGCAACGCCCCGTCCCTCACTGCCCCCGTTCAGCAAGTGCCAGAGGTGTTAGCTGGTTACCAATATTGGTGATACCAGACAAAACCTGAATAGGCATTTCCTGAAGAAAATGCATGATTGCTGTGCACATAAAAGTTGAAAAACACTGAGAAAGAAAGGATAAAGGAATGACAAAATATTTGTGCCTTGCTTCAGCAGTTGAGTGCCTGTTTAGTGCCATTAATCAGCTGTTGAGGCTATACACAGTTTGATTGTTATAGCCTGTTATACCATGAGTATAATAAAATCAATGGATTTCTATGGAAGGACGGAGGAAAGAATTAAAGCATAAAAGGGTGTCATCAACATGAAAAGCAAATTAGTCGTCTGAAAGAATGGGAAGGGATGAAAAAGAATGGAGGAAGGAGGGTTACGCAGATGAAATTTGGTTGAATACTTTTGAGATACACACTGGATGTCTTCAGTAAGTTTTGGGGTCTTATCTTGAAGAGCGAATGGGAGCAGTTTGAAAAATCTTCCCATACAAATGTACGGGAAAAATTTAACGGAGAGAGGAACGAAAAAAGAGGGATGCGGGTGGAATATCAAAAAGAAAATAATACAAGCACAGTTCTCCTTGATGGGTGGAACATCTGAGAGTTGGAAGGGACTTTCTACATGAAAAACTGTAGGAGAAGTTTTGGGAAGAAGAAGAAAAAAGTTAAATAATAATGACAAGTCACAAATATGTCAGTGCACCACCAAATGGGACTGTGATATTAACAAAACAAAAAGGACACATTCCTGGTTTCAACCAGACAACTGATTTCCAAATACAAGAAATTCTTAACCTGGGGGGGGGGGGGTTAAAATTTGTATTTACTGACTCTTGAATTCTTGTTTGGCTATTCAAGTACTTCATTGAGTTACTTCACTAAGTGAGCTGGTGGTGAAATTTAACAAATACATGAACTGGCTAGGGTGCCCCTGAGACGAGGTTTGGGAACTGGTCATGTATTAGAGATTCTTAATGCCCGAGTATTCTGGAATTGGAACACATTCTATAGAATCAAGTGTGCCAGAAGACATGAACCCAAACAGAACTAATCCTTCAAGAAAAGTATTTCAATGAACCTGTACAGTTCCTGTTCAGTTAGTTTATTTAGTAACTGGGAATTTAGTGTAGCTTTTTGAAAAGTACAGCACACAGAGACAGTGAGTACTTTGCATGCATAATTTGAATGCATAAATAACAATCAATGCATTATACATGATGAATTCTGAATAATTCTGGAATATCTTAAAAGAAGAGAATACAGAAGTTCTCCCAATGCAAAATAGTACAATATCAGTTAGGTCACAAAAAAAAGTTAACTCATGTATTGCTACTGAATGGTTACAAAGGTAATGAAGTATAGCAATAGTATGTACATTGGCTAACCAGGAGCACATGTCCAGTTTACCTATTAGATATTAAATTATACACATTTGCATATTTGTTTTGTTTTGTATGCATATAAACACTGCAAAATCATTTTTGTGAGGGGCTGCTTAATGATACTCCACCATTCGTTAAGAATAATTCATACAAACTTTGCTATCTGTATACATTTTCGTGTCATTTTGTTGTAATTTTACCCAAATTATCTGCATTACATCAAGACCTCAGTGCTTCAAGATTTGTTACAATGTAAATTTCTGAGACTGGTGGCTGGGCAATGCTATTGCGTAGGTATAGCAATATAAAAATCTGTGTATAACATACTGACTTCTTTGGAAGATTTTTTTCGCTCCCCTTAAGTGCCATAAATTCCATTCTCTTGCCATGAGATTAACTTCACAGTGGTAAGGAAAATATGAAGAAGGATTTAATGTCAGATTTTTTATGTCCAAATCTGAACATGAATTGCTTTTGGATAGGGCCGCATAGAGGCTTGTTGAGGGGAAGGCATCAACCGGAGAGGGTGGGGGGAGGGGGGTGTATCAACCGTGAAAGCTGTCGACCGAGGTAAAAAGGGGCACTCAGTACCTTTAAAGAGAGGCACTCTAAATAGCTCAGGCAAAAGGGGCAGGTGCTCAGTGACCCGGCCCCCCCCCGCCGCCCCCCCCCCCCCCCCCCCCGCCCCCCCCCCACCCCCCCCC
>JAAGVU020000103.1:24465813-24477092 GCA_011763525.2 Mormyrus iriodes | reverse complement strand
ACAAACGCCAAGGGGGTTGAATACTTTTGCAAGGCACTGTAACTTCTTGGTTTTGCTTTTTGGAGAAAGTCCATCTTGCGCATACACCTCGGTCTTTTTTAATCTGTGCTTTCTATAGCTGTTCTAACTCTTTTATTTCCCTGTACAGTTTATAGGTCCTACACTGTGCTCTCCTTCATCCTGACCTCTGCCACAAGAACCATTATTTTACAAATATTACTTTTATATTACTATAAAAGATACATTAGGCACTTTCACAGGGAGATTGTAGTCAAATATTAGCACCTAATATATGTTTTCTGATTTAAAATGTCCTTCCTGAAGAGTTTTAAATGACCCTGGCACAGTACAACACTTCTCATTAAACAGAAACACGTGTTCCCTCAGTTTTCGGTGCCTTTATTCTACGTACTGACCTGCACCACAGTGTCTACCAACCTCACTTCCTCTTTTTGTATGCTTCAAGGATTCTGGGGTGACTCTAAAGACTCTGGAGTCTGTGGTGGATTTAATATTTGTCTTTGTTGTGTTATTCTAGCTCTACTTGCAAAATGTTGCATGTGTTGAAAGTCAATAATGAGTTTCTGGGTTTTGCCTGTATTGAGCAGGAGGTCGTGGCCAGGCAGATGGTG
The DNA here is from genome assembly GCA_011763525.2 of Mormyrus iriodes. NCBI lineage: Eukaryota > Metazoa > Chordata > Actinopteri > Osteoglossiformes > Mormyridae > Mormyrus > Mormyrus iriodes. The sequence continues at coordinate 24,476,460 of JAAGVU020000103.1, read as the reverse complement.
CCAAACACAGACAGAGAGATGGCTGATGCTGTTTTTTTTCTTCTTCTTTTTTTGAGGAATTTGGATAAGCATTAAGTTAGGGCTGTGTCACATAATGGACCTGGGGTCTGCTGAGAATGTGCCATGTGCTTGTTTAATATAAAGTGTGGTGTTTTAAAAAACAGACCTGACAATACACCTGAGTATTTCTGGGAACTATATATACAGTACAGGACATTTCTAAAGAGATAAGTGAAACAGCCATGCTCCGTAATTACTCTCCGTCTTACAATGGTGCAGAATTCAGCCACTCTCAGGGATTCTAAATTGATGATGTTTGTATTATCTGTCTGTTCCAGAAGTGTGTGCTTAGGGCCCTATGTTCACTATTTAGACAAATGTCAAGACATGTAATTACTGTATTATCTTGATTGCAAACTAAAAACCCCACTTTGGCGAAGACAAAGCATTCTTGCACCTGGCAATGATGCATATGAGTTGTATGGGCAGGATGCGGCTCTCTGGGTCAGGCCTTTGTGCATGCCATCGGAAGGTCTCTGCTTTAAATCCTGAATAATCAGATTGCCATTGGGCTCTTGAGCAAGGCTCTTAACTCTCCACCCCAGAAAATGCTCCCAAGCCACTGGATATATAGCTGGCCCCTTACTTGGGAATATGTCCTGTTGTGCTCCCATTCAAGTATAAAATGCCATAACATTTACATTTGTTCCACAAAGAAATGAAATGCTGTATTTGCTAATTGTACAGGTAAGAGAACAGGTGCACAAGGTTGGCAGTGATTGGGGAGGGCTGCGATTGAGTAATAGTTATCCTGTAACCCAGGTTACCCAAAATCTGGGGAAATTCTTCAGAAATTATTCAGGTTTCATGTGATACAAAAAACATAAGAAAAAGGAGGACAATGTGTCTCAGCGACCCCTCCTGAGGACATCTGTCAGTAAAAAGCAGTGCAGAACCATTGTACTGAGAGCTTAAAGACATTCTGGCAAATACATTCTTTTTTAGTAATCTTAAACCGTAATCATCTACCTTTGAGTCAACTGGAACCTTAGAAACCTTGCAAAGATCCCAGATGTGCCTCCTGTCACTTTCTGAAATATATGGCGTGGGACTAATTTTACTGCAACGCCTACAACCTTCTGAATGGAGAATATCATTAAGCGCTGTCTTTGTCACATAGAAAGCAGCTGAGAAAGTTACATTGAAGTTAAAACAACTCCCATATTTTCCAGGTTAATAGGTAATCATATATGATTTTTAACGAGATGCTTCTTTTCTGGCTTATTGAACTGTTTTTAAGCTTTGTAGCTAACTGACACCAGATAAGGGGCAGCCGTTGAAAAAAATCACACACAATGCTCAATGTCTAATCTGGTTCTGGCAGCACTGGGACAATGTAGGCTAGGCAGTCGGTGCCAAGCACAGACAGAGAGACGGCTGATGCAGTTTTTTTTTTATTAAAATTTAAACTTGGAAAGCATTAAGAAGTCGACCGCAACCTGCTGTTCAGCCCTCCTGCAGCTCCGGAAGGTCTTCTGAAAGCACAAATGGGACAAGATTGTGCTCTGAACCTAAGTGCACTTTGATGGAGTGAGGGGGGGTCATCTACATCCATTTTGATAGCTGTGAAGGATCCCTCTTCTTCTGTTCTGTAGCTTAGCTTGTAACCTCTATCCTGCCCTCCCTTCAAGGCTGAAAGATCCTACTGATGGAGCTCAATCGGTAAAATGTTCTGAGTGAACTCTTTTTGAAAATGCACCAAACTGATATGAGTCCTGTTTTCAAGTGCATTTTAATTGCTTGGTCTTGTGAATACAGTAGTACCAGGAGTTAGTTCATCCATCTTGCAAACTCTTATCCTGTTCAGGGTCACAGTGGGACCTGGAGCCCATCCAAGGCAGCATAAGCTGGGGTACACCCTGGATGGGATGCCAGCATCACAAGGCACAAACACACACACACAAACGTAAATATTCATATCTTTATGGGGACCGTCCATTCATTTCCATGGGAAAAACCCTAATCCCAACAACAACCTTAACCCCTAGCCAGTCCTAACCTGAACCATAAGTAACCAAACAAAAGACTTTTTGGCATTTTTAGATTTAGATTACAGTCACAGGTTTTCATTAAACTGAGATTCCCCTTGTGGGGGCTGAAAAAATGGTACCCACAATGTCAAAATAACAGGTTTTTATCACACTGTGGATACTTTTGGTCCCCACAATGTAATATACACATAACCCGCACTCACACATACACACCCAATCTTGCATTATGGTTAATTTAGATACACCACTTAGCCTGGGTGCATACTGTTGCAGCAGGAGGAAACCCACATGACACAGGGGGAACACACTTGCACACTCAGCCTCCACGCCAACCCAGGATGTAAATCTGGTCATATAATAGTATCCTTCTTGCATATTTTTGCAACTTTTTTACTGTCAAATCCTGCATCTCTCTCAGACAGACACTGATTTAGACACTGTGAGCCTCAAATTCAGCATTCATTTTCTGCCTAAATTGTATTTCCCTCTACCTTTCCACAGTTTATAGCAGCAACATTAACAATGTATAAACACACTCTATATGATCACTAAATTAATACTGAGCATAGTCTGCTAAGCATATCAGAAGACTGATAATAATAATAAATCTGCATGTAAAAATAAATATGTTTGATTATAAAAAATGTACCCAGGGCCTTTCAGACCAGGAATGAATGAAGCAGTTTTGATTCAGATCAATGTGCACAGACACACTTTGCATTTGTAGCTCTTCTAAAGCCAGTCCAGATACACCAGCAAGTGCATAGCAAGTGTACGCATGGTCAGATGCACACTCATAGATATATGCAACTTCACACATATAAGCATAGAGCCACATTTGCATGTTTTGTTTTTCTACACCCATTAATTAGCAGGAAAAAGGTGGGCAGAGGTGTAAGATGTTGGATTGATTCTTGGGTTCCCAACTCAGCTGAAAACTCACTATGGTCATTAAACTGAATGTACTGCAGGGCTTTTTGATGATGTTTCTACATCATGGGTATTACAAATAATTTTAACTAGGGGCTGAAAAAAAACATTCAGCTCTTTTTGCATTTAGACACCCTGAAAATCAATTGTCATTTGTTTAAGAAGTTTTCTCTTTTTTCCAGGTGCTACAAATTAGTACCCATTTCCAGAGAAGACTCTACTTGTCTGCTTTGTACACAGGATGTGTTGCCAGTAATCATCAGCTGACAAATAAAGATGTGTTAAACCCTGTTAAACCCTTTCACTGAGAAATGGCCCTATTGTGAGGCTCAATTTAAAGCGCATTTTTCAAGAACAGTTCTTTGCAAGATCATTCAGCTAAAGAGCTGGGTGATTTAACAAGGCCAAAACGGACAGAATCTGATGTGAGATTTAACTGAACTTCTGTAACACAAGCAGCACTTACTCACATACACCCATATACAAATATATATATATATATATATATATATATATATATTATACACACAAACACAGACAGACAGGCAGATAGATAGATAGATAGATAGATGTAAACATAAGTTATGTAATATCATGAACCGCTTCGCTGACTCTATTGCAAGTATAATAGCCATCACTGAATACTGTATATTGCATTAACAATAACTTGCCAGGCTGATGTGAATTTTGAAAATTTAATTTGCATTTATAATCAAGATAGTCATTACAAAAAAGTGCCCGCCAGGGAATAACTTGAGCAATTTAAGGGTCGTTTGGCTCCAAACGAATGTGCTATTTCCTCCCAGTTAGTTCTACTGCAGGTCGTGGATTGGTCAGTTCAATGAGGCTCATAATTTTAAAAATTATTTTAAATAATCCGAACATAATATCTGAACAAAATTTTCAAGAAAATCAAAATAAATGACTTTCAAAACAGTAGCGTGTTAAGTTCACAGGAATTAATGTTCCCATAACAAGCACAACAATAAATTGATCTGTTTCCCAATAATGCAGTACCTTGATATAATGGCAGCTTAGCCATTAGTAGGATGGTGTGAATATGTTGTGCACAAAGACATTGCTCTGTCATTGTGATGCCTTGGACTTGTACTTCCACAGCATCCATCGTGATTGGCAAGTGGTGGTGCGAGATGGAGCCCTGTCTGGAGGGAGAGGAGTGCAAGACTCTCCCAGACAACTCCGGCTGGATGTGCTCATCTGGAAACAAGATCAAGACTACCAGGGTAAGCTGTTGACTGCCATCGTCCTGCAACCTAACATCTACATGCAGAAGCATGCATCAACAGTGTAGACAGACCTACACATAGACATAACTAGTTATCCATTTATTGTAATTATGTTGTATGAAAAAAATAAAAAAGTCATACAGTCCTTCAGGTTGCAGTAATTAATGTTAAAAAGATAAAAATCATAGACACATAGAGAGTAATAGAAACTTAACTGTATTCCTAGCAAAAGAAAACACTCACCAAGCAGTAATGGATCACAGAGAATCCCTTAGCATCCTACATAATATGTCAGCAGCACCTTCGGCAGAAAAAGGATTTAATCTGAACGCTTCAATGGATATTGAGATAAAAAGAAACTAAAACAGACAACATTAAATGTCAGCGGACAGCAAAGATCCAGTATAATATCTTACACCTATCACAATCCAGCTGTGGTGTTGCCAGGGGGCACAATGCCAAAACAAGGGCTGTATTGGGAGCTCAAACTATCACAAAGATAACAGGGAATAGTAGCAACAAGTTGCATAGGTGATATACTGTTTTCCCAAAGAATGTTTAAACCATTCTACACACAATCTGAAAAAGGGATCACAACACATTGTCTTTACCTTTTGTCAATTTCACCAGTGGAGCAAAAGGCAAGCTGACATGTAAACAAGGGGCTAAGGGTAAAAGCAATGATGTTTCAAAAGTATTGTCCTCCCCTTCCCCTGGTTGTGTGATCTTCCAAGTCCAGCTAGAGAGACAAGAAGTTGAAAGGATGTGACCATTTTTCAGCTTTCCAAGGTAAGATATATGACCCTCCCCCAAATGTCTACAGAAAAGCTAAGCCTTCAAGATGCTAGTTTCACAATTTCACAATACAGTGTTCCTTTATTACAATACACTTTGTGTTATACTTTATTATAAAACAACCGTAATGCCACAAAACCAACAAATGTAGTTGTTAAAAACTTGATATTATATTGAAGAACCATATTTATGAAGCATTATTGTATTATGGATGGTTCTTAAATCACTATAATTCACTATAATTCATAATATAATAATTCATATTTGCCACTTCTTTTAAGCAGCAGTAAACTAGAAATAAAAACAAGGCCAAAAGTAATAACTTACAGAAGCAGTTTCCGAGTACTTGGTTTGTGTATAACATCTCCTGGTCCCTTCCCTTGCAGAACACTCAGCCATATACATCCTATTAGCTGTGAATCTCAAGTGTGCAAATACTGCCAACAAGGAGACCACTGCCTGGGGAGGTGGGTTTGATCTTCTGACCAGCTTACTTAGTCACGCGACGCCCCACTGAACAAAATACTATGTTTGGCTCCCTCTTCCATGTTTTCTTACAAATCCAGATTCCCAGTTATGTAGGAGGCCATGATGTGTGTTTATCACCATGCTGAGCAAGTGTAATTAGGTGTGACCAAAACCATATGTAACATGGCATCTTCTATAATCATGTACAATCTCTATATGAGCACATTCGCACCCTGACGATACTCTAGGTTTGTTTTCGCAGAATTAGGTTTGAAAAGGCTTAATATGTTGACACATTCAGAGAGACCCATTCAGCTTTCTGCACCTGTTAAGCTGACAGTGCATGAAAGGGACTGCCCCTCTACTAACCTTTAGCTAAGTTTCTCATACAAATTATGGGCTTTGAATTTTACCAAGGGTGTCGACTAGGGGGAGAAGAGGGGACACAATCTCTTCTTCATGAATCTGATTATTAACAACTATTTGTTGTACATCAGCAATGATTTTGCTCTGACAGATAATAGCAAGCCATAACTTTTCCTACTCATCCAATTTAAATCGTATTAAAATCATCATAAAAATCATAAAAAAGAATTTGTTCTGAATCATTTGAATCACATCTTTATCACATTTTACACAATATACATTTCATACATCAGAAACTTCCCTATGAATCATACTCTAGAACCATGCCCTTGATAAATTACAACCATCTTATGTGTGCATGCACACAAGCCTGAGATCCCACCCAGTTTCCATTAGCAAAAATATGGAAATGGTAAATATGTTATGACTGAAAACCAAAGGACTTGAGAGCAAGCATTGGGAGAAAGAAAGGGGGCTGGAAAACAAACGGGACAGCATGGGGTCAAAACAAGTCAGCTAGTATAGGGAAGGACACAGGCAAAAAAGAGGAGTGACATTAATGACTATACTGGGGCTGACGAGACACACAGGTACTTAAATACAAGGACTAACAAGGGGTAACAGGCATCAGGCATGGCTCATCAGGGCCATGCCAGGGAGCAGACAAGAGAGTCAGGCAGACATGACAGGCAGGACATAACAGTATCCGGGAATAACAGGGGGTTAACGGGACACCTGGAGGTGAGCAGGGCGCAGCTGGAACAATGGGAGGTGAGCAGGGTGCAGCTGAGACACCTGCCGCAACCACTGGAGTTTCCTGTACGGCTGCTGTGAGACCAGGTGCAGGTGACAGGTCGGGAGCCTGGGACTCGAGTGGAGCGGCCAGGAACACAGGCAGAGTGGCCCTCTCTGAGCCAGGAGCCTGGAGCGCAGTCAGAGCGGCCCTCTTTGGGCCAGGTGCCTTAAGCATGGGCAGATTGGCCCTCTCTGGGTCAGGTGCAGCAGAGATGAGGACGGGCTCTGAAGGCCCCTTCTAGGAGTCAGACTTGGCCAGCCCCCCTTCTGGGTCCCAGCCAACATTGCTGACTGCACAGAGACTTACGACCGGGTCAGTGCAGACATCACGTTCAGGTAGGCCCATGGACTGGCCCATTCTAAGTCCTCTGGCGGGACATCTTCTGGGTCGACCTAACCCAGCCTAGTGGCGACGGTGGAGTCAGGTTTTGGCCAGGCGGCTACCTGCAGGGGACAAGGAGACCGCCGATGGGACACCTGGAGACAAGGCGGGAGCCAACGGGATCGCCGAAGATGTGTCAGGAGCTGACAGTACACTTGGAGGCAAGCAGGGCAAAGACGAGACACCTGGTGCGATCACTGGGGTTTCCCGCCAGACATGGCTGCTGCAAGACTGAGTGCAGGCAATGTGGCCCCTCCACTCAGGTGGAGTGGTCCTCTCTGGGCTGTGCGGAGTGGCCCTTTCTGGGTCGGAGACCTGATGCATGGCTGGAGTGGCCCTCTGAGCTGGGTGCAGCAGAGGTGAGGACGGGCTCTGGAGGTGCCGCAGAGGTGAGGACAGGATGAGTGGACTCTTGTGAGCTGGACTCTGGAGGACCAAGCAGAGCGGGCCCCTGTGGGCTGGACTCTGGAGGATTGGGATGAGCGGGGCCCTGTGAGCCAGATTCTGGAGGATTGGGACGAACGGTGCCCCTCCTGGGCTGGGCTCTAGAGGCACCGGGTCAGGCAAGGTGGCAACCACAGACAGAGCCAGCTTCCTCTGCTTCTTCCTCCTGCAGCTGGAGATAGTGAGTGGAGGTGTGGTTAGCTGTATGAAGGCAGCGGGCTGAGTGGCTTCATGCTGAAGAGAGGAGGCGGGCTGAGTGACTCCACATTACAGAGGGGTGACAGGCTGAGCAGCTTTACATGGCAGAGAGGTGACAGGTGGAGCGGTCTCACGCTTAACTATCCTCTAGATGTCGACCAGTAAGCGCTGTTCCTTCTCCACCTCTTGGGGATCTGCAAGATGAGTTTTGCTACCACCTTCCCCGCATCCTGGAAGAGAGCCTTAGCCTCTGGAATCCTCCAAACCATAGGATTACTCCTCCACTCCAGGTGGGTACCCAGGAGGAAGATGTCCTCAGCTAGAAGGTGGGGTGGTTCCCACGGTGCTGGTAACCCCTTCAGTCCTCAAATCCAAGACAGTTGGGGAATCCAGTCTGCCAGATGCATGGAAGGCATGGAAGCCGGAGTGGAGGTGCAGGCTGCTCGGGTTTTTTGGGAGCCCTGTCATTCTGGACTTGAGGGCAGGCACTGGGAGAACAAAAAGGGACTTTATTAGACAAAAACTGAACTGAGGTCGGAAAACACAGGACTGTGAGGGGTCAAAACAAAAAGGTTAGTATGGGGATGACCATAGGAAAATGAGAGGAATGACGTCAATGACCGGACTAGGGCTGACGAGACACACAGATATTTAAATATAAAGACTAAGGAGGGGTAACAAGCATCAGGTGTAGCTCATCAGGATCACTTAAGGAGGGGATAGGAGGGTGAGACAGACATGATAGGCAGGACATAACCAAATGCATATGAGCTGCATGCTCATATAATACACAAATCAAGCCTTTTTTGTTTCAAATTTCCATAATAGAAACTGTAAATAATAAAAAAAGCTAAAAAGAGGAATCCTGAACAGTGTGAAGTTACGTTGCTCCTATAAGTGGTACAAACATGAGAAAATGTTATATTTGGGGGCTTAAGCACTGGTATCACAAAAAAGAAAAGGTCAAATATCAACACATCACCACTGCAGGAAATTTTACAGAACACACTATACCCGAAATAAAGAAGCTGTAGTCATATCAGAAAATAGAGGGAAATAAACAGCATGCTGTGCACAGGACCAGTGCAACTGTAACTATCGGGGGCAAACCCACATCTTTGCCTCAAACTTCGACATGTGTATAGCATCTGTAATATGGGATGCCCTATTATGCTATGCTGTGCCTGAGCAGTTGGGAGATACTGATGAGGTATGTGAAATTCAAAATGAATGAATCTTGAATTGACCCAGGCCACCAAGCTACAATACTTTCCAAGGCCATATCGGCATCACAAATGAATTGCGCAGTAATAGAAGGGAACTGTTAACAAAGGCAGCTTCATTTGCATTAGGTGCACCTATCGGAATCTGAGTGCAGTCAATTACCCCAATTACATTAGGCATAAAGGAGCTGAAGGTTGTGTGGCATATTCACAATATGTTTGCGGTTTTCTTTGGTAGGGGCCTGTTGCCAGAAAGCCAACCATAGTAAGAACCTGTATATATACAGGTGCAGCCCAAGTTAGTTTCCCTAATGCTGGGCTCACACCAGCACATGATTGTAAAAGACTGGCTCTTGGAAGCCTAAATCAGAACAGAAAGCAGTCACCATTCTGGGCAAAATAAGATAAGATAAACTTTATTGATCCCAGGGGGAAATTCTTCAGCATACAGCAACATGGTATGTAGACATACTCAAAAACCAAAATAGTCTAAATGCAAAGACAGTACACATAGTCTAATCAAGTAGAAAAGTAAAAATTATTTTGGTGGTCCCTGAAAACTCACTCCCTTTAAATCCTTCTGTTTATTGAGTCACAAGCAAGAACACCATTATGCCATATTGCATTCTCATGACTATAGACCATTTACATATGTGGATCTATGCAAGCAACACCTAATTCACGCTGACTGCATCTAGTAATAATTACAATCATTTTCAATTCATGGGAAGAGCCGACAAGATGTACTGTTTGAAATGGCAAATAAAATTCTCCAAAGCAAACACATAGCATATGGATTACACAAATAAATGGAAAATCAATAAATCCCATTTAATATTTTTAGATTTATTCTTTCTCATGTCAAAGCACAATTTGATGAACTGCTGGCAGTTCCCCTCTTTATAGTGGGTATCATCTTTTCCCAGATTATCCAAAATGTTGCACATGCACGCCATTGAGTTTCTGCATAGTTTCCTGTCAAGTTTGGTTTGATGAATCCCAGATTTTGCATGGGAAGTTGTGTACTCACATCTCAGTCTTCTTTTTGTGTGCATGCAAATTATAAATGAGGTCCCACTGTAGTAGAGCAGAGATCTTTTCCTCCTAGTCCTGATATCCCCAGTATTGAAACTCCACTAAAACCAGATTTGCCAGAACAATACAATTTTCAAATTATATGATTATATAACTATACAAATTTTCAAATTTATAAGATTATATGTGGTATCCATCTAACAGTTGAGCAAGAGGAGCAATGTAATTTTGGAAAAATAGATTTTCTGTTTTGTATATTGGCATTCTTTAACCCTTCAAACTGTTTTGTCTAACATAGAGGTATTTGATTACATTTACGTTCAAGATTTACTAGGTCTTATTTAACTCTGAGATAAATGAGCAAAAGCAGCCGATTTTAGTAAACCATCTCTAAAAATCTTCATCACAATTAAAGGTATTCTTGAATTGAATTTCTTAAAATGAAATTTTTCAATATAGCTGAATAATTCAGATGATGTGTCATTTAACCTGCTGTACATTTTTTGACATTTCTTATGATTCAGGTTGTGAATCTCTCATTAGAATGACATTAAGAGCTACATGTGTATGTCTGTCCTTGTCTCTCATCTTTGTTGCTTTTTATAAACTACCTGACATACAGTGAGGGAAATAATCATTTGACCCCCTGTTGAATTCCTAAGTTGACCCATTTATAAACAAATGAGAAGTATATAATTTCACTGGTAGGCATA
>JAAGVU020000103.1:24446290-24462343 GCA_011763525.2 Mormyrus iriodes | reverse complement strand
TGACAGCTTAAAAACTTAAAGATTTGGAGGAGATCTGCAAAAAGGAGTGAATGAAAATTCCTGCTGAGCTGTGTGCAGACCTGGTGACCAACTACAAGAAATGTCTGAGAACTGTGCTTGCCAAAAATGGTTACTCTACCAAGTACTAAAGCATCTATTCCAAGGGATCAAATACTTATTTCCCTAGACAACTGACGACTTGGTTTATAACTGTTACATAATGATTTTTTATTCCTTGTTTTGTGGATAATCTTTCTCTTGCTGTTAAACTAAACCTACCAGTGAAATTATAGACTTCTCATGTCTTTATCAATGGGTAAACTTAAAAATTCAGCAGGGGGTCAAATAATTACAGTATTTCCCTCACTGTATGTGGGGGGGGGTTAGATTTTTTGAGGCAGTGAAGGGGTTTTCACACACACACACACACACACACACACACACACACACCTCCCATACACAGCATAGACATTCTCTTCCTGTTTGTCTTAATCACCATTTTACATATTACTTTGTGTATTTTAAAAGCAGAACCTAGTATATACAAAAAATATAACATGGCAACTTTTTGTGTGTCTTTTAGTCAGGAGAAAACCCAGGAGGATTTCAAACAAATCATTTATTTGCTGAACATCAGATACAAGCATATCAAAGCAGTGTCCTGCATGGCACTAGCTACACATATTTCAAATTTGAAAAGCATAAGGTACCTCATAAATTGCAAACAAGCTTAAGAACACTCTGTTATCCAGGACATCTGCTGTTCACTTTCAAAGCAAAATGATTTGCTGGCAGAGTAACATACATATACATTTCACAACTCATGACAAAACACAACAGAGAAATTTAGGGTGAAGTACAAATGTAAACCAAAATATTGTCTTACAATAATTGCCTTGTTTATATATAAACTGTTCAACATACCAAACATGTCTGAAATATTCTTCAGCTCTGAAGTGAATATCTTCTTAAAGCCATATGACTGCATTTATGCATTAATGTGTACATGTTTACAAATACATTGTATGTGCAAATCTGACAGGGGTACAACTTAATGCATATCTGAATTTAAAGTAAACTAATTTATTTTGTACCAAAAAAACTAAGTATTTATGTATATACAGTACTTAAAGTCATTTTCATAAAAGAGCATACTCTTATATGTGTCACAACCAGTAGCCAAAAGGAGTTGAAAGCAGGCTTCAGAAGAATACAAGGGGCTTTACTGAAGTCAAAATGGGAGCAGGGAAATGCTAAAATCAGACCACGGGAGTTCAAAACAAAGCTACTGCAGGGAAGGACTCGGGCAGACGTGGACTGATGTTAATGACAGGGCTAGAAAGCACTTTTGTACAAGCCTAATGAGGGAGCAAACGAGACGCAGCTGGAGTGAGTAACAAGGGTAGGAATGAGAGGCAAGACAAACAGTTAAAACAGACATGGCTTTTTAGGGCCATGTTAGGGAGGAAACAGGAGGGGCAGATGGGCATGGCATGACGGTACCCTCCCTTGAAGTGTGCACTCTGGGCATAAAAGGACCAACAAAGTAGGGGACCAAGCAACAAGGCTGGAGCCAGACAGGACTTGGCAAGACAGGGGACGACAGGACCAGGCAAGACTGAACACTAGATGTTTAACAATACCAGTCACAAGACCAGACACAGGACATCACTAGGGGCACTGAACCGACCAGGCAAGAATAGGGACAGCCAGGGAGACAACATACACTAGGACAGGACAGACACCTGGAGGAACCACAGGGACAGACAGAAGAGAACTACAGGGGGCACAGATCTGGGTAAAACTAAAGGCGGGACTGGACCATGGGACAAGAACTGGGCCATGATCAATGAGAATGGGGTTCAACAGGAGGTTCTTCTGGGCCCTGGGAAGCTGGGGGAGGCATAGATCCTGCTGGGCTTTAGAGGGCCAGTGGGACCAAATGGCGCTGAGGGGACAGCAGGACTGGGCAGCACCAATTGAACAGTGGGACTGGAGCTGGAGGATGACGAAGGGATTGCAGGACTAGTAGAGATGAGCAGGAGAGAGCCACAGTTACTGTAGACCAGAGCTGGTGCGCACCAGAGATTCTTTCCCCGGACCACAGCAGTAGAGGTGTCCAGGCTGACCTCTCTGGGCAGACCTGGGTCTGGGCAGCTGGCCAGAACAGTATGGCCCTGTCTCCCTCTCTTAGAGGGAGACAGCCACCCCCTGTTCTGTACCCCAGACAATTCCTTTGGCCACACCAAGACTTCAGACCAGGGGAGGACAGCAAACAGGGCAGAGACCGGACACCTGGAGGACGGCAAACAGGGCAGAGCCCAGACACCTGGAGGACGGCAAACAGGGCAGAGTCCGGACACCTGGAGGACGGCAAACAGGGCAGAGCCCGGACACCCGGAGGACTAGTGCAGCAGCCAGGAGCCTGGAGCATGGGGGATGCCATTCTCTCTGGTCCATGAGCCTGGAGTGTGGGCGAAGCATCCCTCTCTGGGCCAGGTGCAGAAGCAATGGTTTCTGAGGCTTGGACAGATTGGCAGCTAGCTGCAGAGAGCCAGCAGGCGGATCATCTCTCGCTGTGCCAGGAGTCTGCAACACAGACAGAGCAGCCGGAGCTGTAGCATGGCATGGATGGGCTCAGGGTCAGGCTCAGCCTGCTTTTTCCAATCTCCACTTTCTGCATTGGGAGATAGCTCCGGGGAGTCAGTAGGCAGATCCATGGGGAGCCAGCTAGCATGTTGGCAGCAGGTTGTGGGGCTGCAACAAGCCCTGGAGAAGTGGCATGCTGACCTGCTTCCAGTGGTGATAAGGAGGCCTGTGGTGGGCAGCAGGGAGTTGGCAGGCTCCGTCTCTACAGCAGAATTCACATCCGCGGGGAGCAGCATGCTCACCTCTTCTGAGGACCGCCAATATTGCAGTCACCTTTTTGATCTCCGACTCTTGGGAGGGGGCTTCAATGCATTCCTGTAACGCCTGGAGACAGGCCATTCTCTCGTGCCTGTGCTAGTAAAAAGGTAGGTAAACCTACAACAGCAATCAGTGATCAGCATGAAGGACCCAGAAGGTCCTTGGTAGCTTTTTCTGGGGTGGCCGGAGGGTCAGTGACGCTGGGACCCTGGCAGGAGAACTAGGTAGCTTGCTGAGCCAAAGGAGCATAAAACAGGTGGCATAAGCACAAAAGGGGTTTTCTTGAAGTCAAAATGGGAGCAGAGGAAAACCCAAAACAGGCCATATGGGGTCAAACCAAGAAGGCTACTGCAGGGAAGGACTCAGGCAGACATAGGGACTAATGACAGAACAGGGGAACACAGGACTGGGAAGCACTTTTGTACAATACTAATGAGGACGCAAATGGGAGGCAGCTGGAGAGAGTAACACAAGGCCAGGAATGAGAGGTAAGACAAATGTATAATATGTGTGGCTTGTTATGGCCTTGCTAGGGAGAAAACAGGTGGGGCAACTGGGCAGGGCATGACAATAGGCATAAATGAAATATGAAATCGAGAGATCGAAGAAGTGGCAAAACATTAGTCAAGCGTTTACTCCGAATTATTTGAAACTATTCATACATTTGTTTTCTATAACCAATAATCCAACATGAGATCATGGCAAACCGGTTGGTTATTGCAGGAAGCACAGGACTGCATGAATATAAGCTTGCTACACACAGAGCCTCAGGCAGGAATCGACCATACAGCCCTGGAGATGTGAGGCTGCAGTGCTATCCTGAACCACTGCAGAGTACCCTGATCCTAACTGAATGATGGGTATGTTTAAATGCTATCTCCCAACTCCAGTCTACAACTACATCCTAACCCAACCTTAAAAACAGTCCCTACGGTAACCATGTCTTTAAATCAAAATTTGATGTTGACTGTAATCCTGGGGTGAAGTTTGGATTATAGACTCTAGATAATGGTCTATATATCATCGGTGAAAACAATACAATTAAACTAACTTGAACAATCAAGGTGATGATCAGGGTCTGCTGGCCTTCATAAATACATGAAGAAACTATTGAGTACAAAACTGCTGTAAGCCCATTTCCATCTAGGTCATGCCACGTGATCAATATATACTAACATTTCACAATACGAATCCCACAATATTGTGCTACTTGCTATGAATCTTGTACTAATTCATTAATTGGATACAAATGATGAAATTACTATATTATTTTCAAAACTATGTTGGCCTTTTACAAACTTCAGCAAATGAAAATTAAAATATATCTAATTTGGTGCTAATATTTTATGATACAAGATTTTATTATACCAGCTGTGCGACATTGGTGCTCCTCATCGCCATCTGCATTGATGTAAACTGACACGACCTATGGGACAAAGGACTCGAGAGCAGGCATTGGGGTGAAACAAAACAGGTTTTATTGAACTCAATGAACAGATACTGGAAAGAAACAGGATCATGGGGGACTCAAAACAGGAGGACTGGACCAAAGGAGGGTATAGGCAGCAAGAAGGTTCAACATTAGTGACTACTGGGGATGATGAGACAAACAGGTACTTACGTACAAAAACTAACAAGGGACCAACGAGTAGCAGCTGGGAGTGATCTCCACATGGGGATAGGGACGAGAGGCAAGATGATATACATGAGTAACAGGCGTGGCTTGTTAGGGCCATGACAGGGAGGAGACAGGCAGGGATATGACAAACAATATTTGGTCTTCAGAAGTCATGTTTGATGAACATGTTATTATCTCAGAAAACATGCTACAGATGTGAATGATCTGTGATTCATTCAGATGGGTTCTGCATACCACTCAAATTTAGAGTACTTTTTATCAAGCAAAAAAATGAACATTTTAAGGAAACCAACTGGTTATGCTCTCTTTCCAGTTTATTATCTCCTATTATTTATTCTTACCAGCAAGCCAGCCTGAGATCACTCAGAAGAGTGGTTCATTAAAGGCCTATTAAAGAGGATAAGACTGCCAGTAATTTGGCCTAATACCTTCTATGTAGAATCAGGAGTCCTGCTACAATTTCTGACAGTATACATCTGTGCTTTATGCTGTTTCAGGGAGCTTTCTTAGAATTACATCAGTTTTGACAGAAAAAAGCACAGAACACAGGTGCCTTCTCACCAATTAGTTGTTTTTTTCTCTCCATTCACAAGCTGAACTACATTTTCAAGATTATTTTTAAAAAGATACATAGTGTGTAAAAATTTCTGACCTATGAGATGGCAACCAGATCCGTGGGATACAAGGACTGCAAATTATTTGGCAGCTGCATAGTACGAATGAATAAGCGAACCAAACAATATGCAAATTCATGTTCTGTTCTCCAGCTGAAATGAGCAGCCAGTACACCCAGTGAGGACTGGGCCATTGCTCCCAGCCACCCCCCCCCACACACACACACATAAAGCCTAACATACTACATAAAATTATAAACTGATTACACATGAATAGAGGGGTTAGTCCCTGACCTTACGCCTGCACTGAAGTGTCTATGCCCTCCCACATTTTATCCATAGATAGATAGATAGAGCATATGTGTATGTTTCCATATTTAGTTAAATTCTAACTGGAAACAAAGCTGATAACAGGTGTAGTTTTGGTTCTGAAATCCGGCAAACACGGTAAGGAGCAGGCTGAGGTGTGGGAGCACTGGGTTTGGCTAACTCCCCGTAGCTCCTATGCTGAAATTATTGGCATTTCAAACAATATCATCTGCATTCTTCCTTCAACTTTCCTGTCATCTCCCCATCGGTCAAGTTACAGATTAGGAAAAAAAAGACAAGATTTGGGAGGAGTACCTTGCTGAGAAAATGTGAACAACTTTGACTGTTCGGAATGAGCAAAGTAACTGCAAGTAAATATGAGCCAAAACAATTGCCATTTGTATCTACTCACTGTGCAATATAATCACTAGGTATCATATAAGAAATTGCCTAACATCAACTAGACGCAGGTGAAAAGATAAAAAAGGCAAACCTTAATTTTTTTTTGGAATTCTTTTCCATACATTATGAAGTACACATGTTTTCAACCCCCTTTTTCTATAAAACATTACTGAAAATTGAGTTTTTGTATATTAAGCACGAAAGAACTGTGCCATATATAAAATTTAATTCAATGATAGTATGCTAATGGTAATTAACATGCTTTAATCAATAATTTTATATATTTTATTGCATTTTTTCCTAAAAATATAGAAATGTAATCACTTTACCTAAGTATAATAATTACATCTCTAATAATTTAACAATAATTCTTGTTCAGACTATAAGTCTGAATAATTATTTTCGTAATAATTAGCTTAAACGTTTTACATCAGCAAAACTGCTGTTTTCAGTTAAAATCAACATAAAATAAGCAACCAGCCTCAGGATTCTTTGTTGATTTATTTATTTGTCAGAGTTATTTGTGCAACAGGGGTTAAATGTTAACAATCACACCTAATGTAAGAAATATACATTACAAACTTTCAACAGATCAGAGTTTAATTATAACACACAGTTCTACAGCTTCCACGTTGTAAACATTTATTGTTCTTTTATCTTTGTAGATCAACAAACGGACATAATGAAGACATCTTTCAAAGGCATGTGGACAAGATCCATCGCTGACAAGGGCTACATATTGCAGGTGGTCACACAAAGTCATCATTAAAAGACAGTATTGATTTAAGGGAAAAATCCAGCTTGCCTGAGGCTATATTTTGCCAAGGATTTTCCACCCAGGATAATAGATTTTGATCAACAGCTCTGTACTGGATGTGAGTGCCCTCTGTCTTGTCCATTTATACTTCATAAATGATATACAGGAGTAATGGGGCACAAGGGAACATACAATGGAACATTCAATGGAGAGATACATTCTTTCCTCAAGTGAAGTACGCATCTGAATTCCAAAGCTTTAATATTTGGATAGTCTCTGGGTGGACTGTTGTGGATCTCAGCCACCGCCCACCGCCAGCTCTCTAACCCTGTGACAGTGGCAAACGCTCCTAGCACAAAAAAAAACTGTCTGGACAGTGGTTGCATCTTACGCGTTTCCTCCCATGCCTGATGGGAACCAAAGGAACAATGGATCCATGTGTAGCTCAGTCACTGTCCTTAAGAGAGACATTTGTGCAATTTGTTCTTTGTTGGCATGTTCTGTTCAGTTCACTGGAGCTTCCTTTGTGTCCAGAGACACTGTAGATACATCTGTGGTCTTCATCCCTGTGTACAGCAACAAACATGACCAGAAACATCAGCAGCATCCATCCTGGGAACATGACAATTTTCTGGTCCAGGGATGTGTCGCACATGCTTGGAGAATTCCATTTTCTTTTTTAATTGACCATTTGCTTTCCCTGTCTAGCCGGAGAAACACCAGCCAGGGCTCAAGACTGGAATGCTTTGGGTTTTTGACTGGACATTCATTGTAAAAGAAATATACATTGGCTAGCATAGATGAAGAAACACATAACAACTTAAGAGATCTTAAATCAATGCAAACAGTAGCCAAGTCCTGCTTGGTCTTGTACACTAACCTGCTTTACAAATGGACTAAAACGCATTCACTTCAGCTTTGTGTCTTTTGCCAACATTTACAGAGCTTTATGTTTGGTCAATATATTACCTATCATTTGGTGACATGTACTGATATTGCCAGCTTCACATAGGGTATTTACAAAAGAAAAAAAAACTGCTCCATATTTCCATCTCTTTTACTATTGATACATTAAATTTAAGTTTTAACCCCCAAGAAAACGATTTACAAGTCATAACTTTATACAGTACTCATTTAAACTACTGCTATTCTTTAAATGAAAGCTGAAAATTGACATTTCTAAGGTGTGCAGTAATGACAAGCGTAACATGAACATTAAAATGAAATATATTACATTCAGTTATGGTTTGTAATTATTTTTATTTTAATGACATGATTATTTTCCAGGAGAATTTATAAAAATATATATGTTCAACTCACCAGAACAAGTTATTTGAAGATGATTATGAGGATGATGAGTTACCATACTGGCACTAATTAATTTAGCTTGATGTGTTCAAATTACACAGTATGTAACTGGTGTTATCAAATATTTATCCCAGATTTTTTTATTAAATTAGTCATAAATGAGGGATACTGTGAAAATGCTAAAATGGAATTTCACACATTTTGATTAATGTTTGTTATACGATGTTTACTGTTGTCGGGATCTGTATCAATCAATATCAAATGGTAATTATTTACAGACCTTGTTAGACTGACAAACTGGGAAGACATGCAGGTGAATCTTAAATGCTAACAGAAACACACTGGCAGTATGCAAGTCACATAGGCTTATTCCCCATAGTGCTCAAATACAAATTGGAAGGTACATGTCTCACAGAGGTCCAGGTTCTCCATTCACTGGGTGCAAAATACTGTTCTTAGAATGTATACCACAGCAAAGAAGGATGCATAAATATAATACAAGTGGATTGACACCATGATAATTGTACAACACAAACTCTCCTTTTTGGTATTTCTTTACTAACACAAAAGTGTCACTTATAAAAGCAATTAACATGTAGATGTCATAATAAAGCATGCAGAGATGACTTCTGCTTTTAATTTAAAAAATGAATCAGATGATGAGGCATAAAATATGGAATATTAAAAACAAAAAGGAAAAAAAATAAACTTGTTGGTACTGGTAATTTTATATCTTTGGACACTGAAGAAAAGATTCCTTGTGATATTCAGCATCATCTATGTAAGAACAGGGGCAGCGGGGAAAACTGTGCTATTTTGAGAGGGAGCTACCTAAGTGGCAGGCTCCCTGTCCACCTCAGACTGGCTCCAGTCCCGAAGGGCAGATGTCAAGGGACTTGACAGGCTTCTGTGCCACTGACTGGTCCGCCTCGCAGTTGAGCACAGCAGTGGTACAGGCACCGTATTACATCCAGCCTTATGCTGCAGGAAACCTATCCAGAGTCAATTTTGAAACTGCACTCTTAATCCACCAGCCTGGTGTGGCATGACAATGACCCTATTAAAATGACCGCAGAAATGACCATGTATGGACAGCGCAGTGTTGTAGTCCAACATTAATTATTCATTAGTACGCTGGATGCTAAACTGAACATGACAGGTAGACAGCTAATCAAAGTAGCAGAAGCTCTAAGACCTGTTTCCTCCCACTGAGTGCACCTTATGGTGATTTCAGCACCAGGGTCATCAAGAGCCTAAGTATGCTGACCAGCTGAATAATGCAAAGTCTGTCATTGGCTGGACCCCGCAGTGTGTTCCGTTTGACAGGAAATTCTTGTAATAACCTGAAACTCAGAAAAACTATCTGTCAGCGCTAACTCTGTCTGCCACACAGGATTGTCTTTAGATTTTGATATTTTCCCCTCTGTGATCAATTCTAACTTTTTAAGGATTGTTAAATGCCACAATGTAATTCTATCTGCCCTTTTCTAGACATTTCGCAGGATATGAGATATACTGTCACCCAATTCTATGAGATTTTGTCGTTTTCATTTCCCTGATAGAAAATGCATTGATCTTTGGAAAAGTTTAACAAAGAAAGATTAGAATATTCCTGAATTTATGTGCAAAATTGATATTGAACTGTAATCTCATACACTCAAGTAATGATAATACAACCAGGTATCCCTGTCTAAAACACAGCATTGTTTGTAAATGTCTTTTCTTCTTTTGTCTTCCTTTTATGTGAAATGCTTTTAAATAAGTCCCTGTGTTCTCTAACATCAGGGGCCTGCCACTGGAAACTGGTCTGAATTAAGCCTCTTTTGTTGGCATAAAATCCAGCAACCCACATTCCTATTGTATTTGATTAGAAGTGCAACGTAGGAAACAGTCATGTTATTAAACCTGCAGTGGGATACCACAGCAGTCAACAAGCATTCATGATCCATTAGCGAAAGGTAACTCCTACCAAGAATGAAAAAGCATGAATGACACTCAGGAGTATCTTAAAGGTCAGTCTATCCCCCCTTCTGTATTTTTATTCAATATCAAGCAGAAGAAGGTAGCAGAACTGGAAGGATATATTGTGTGTACAATGGTGACTGAGGTTTCTTTTCTTATATTTTATGGATGTGCCTTTACATCGATCACAAGTGTTTTCATTTGAACATATAAAATGTTATCAAAGGCCAATGTTTTCAGGCTTTGATCAAAGAATGAGACAGCAGGACGGCCTTTGTGTTCAATTATCAGGATAAATACATCTGATAAAAAATACTTTCAATGAAACCTTTCACAATAGTATATGTGTAACTAAAGAGAATATTTTCTTACACATGAAAAACAGAAAACTATAATTGCTATTATACCTGTAAAAGTCATAATCACATAAAAAAAACACAGTATACCTGGGAGAAATCCAGTTCAACATTAAATACTAAAGATTATAATCTTCTTCCCTGATTTCCTCAGGATGACGACAGCAACTTGTCCTTTGAGCCACAGACTCAGAATCACATAATAATTTGATTGATTCATTGACTTAGTAACTGGCAGATAGTGAGTTTGTCACCACAAAAAACAAAAAGAGCTGTATGGGATATGAAGCATCATGAAGCATTTGGGGGACTGATTGTACTGTTTGTGTGGGGGAGGGACAAGGAAACATCCTTAACAGCAGCTACCAACAAGATAAAAAACAATATTACACGAGATACCTGGAGCTAAGTAACCAAGGTGTTATTACTGAAAAACACAGTTGATTTGAGACATATTTACATAAGAGAGTAGCCATTTTCATTTTGCTACCCTCCCCCCATTGCTTTATGGTAAACATTGGCCATCACTTCCCGATGGAAAGATCTCACAGCCTTGACACTTCTGGGTTCCCATTCTCCTTTGAAAGTCTGACAACTCTGTCATTTTGTATTGATATTATAATAAAGAGCATTTTGGTGGAATCTGAACATTTGGTAACTATTTGATTATACTACACTAGCTGTGATTTTTGCTGGTGTGCCATTAAAAAACAGACCTTTCAAAGTAATTTCTTAAGTTACATTTCAAGTTTCAAGTTACACATTTAATTAAAATTTCAAAATATATCAAAGCTATGAATACTGAGGCATTTTAATGTTTTTTTAATGAATCCTGTCATCCATGTCATCATCGCATGTCAATGAAGAAGGAATTGTGGGAATATCCAAGGTACTAGCTTCATCTACACCAAGCAAAGATGTTGTAAAGGACACATACAGTGCAGAAGAAGAATTCAACATTCTGTTTAACTGAAGCATTGGATCATCCTGACTTCCGGGGCTACTGGGGCTTACTGCTGCTTTTCATTCCACTTCACCTCCTGAATTGTCATTGAGATAAATGAATAGTGTAATTACAGAGTGCCCACAGTCTTTTGATGCCACAGAATCTTGTGCTCAGGCTGGAGGAGGAGGCAAGCATTCAAGCTGGGGAGTGTAAAACTGGAATAGTTCTCTATGAGGAAAGAAAACCTGAAAAACTTAGACATTCCTTCATCCAATGTTTCTTTCAAAAATTTCACATGTAAGGAAAATAAGTATAGAGGTAATATGAGATAGATCGATCTCAAGAGGTCATGAATGCCAAAACAATACAGATAACCCTGTATCGACGGAAACTGATGCATAAACACAACCAGTGGCCACTTTACTAGGTATACCTGCTCATTACCACAAATAGGCCAAGAAATGCAAACAAGCAAATTGTCTGGTTGCAGCTGAATAATTACAGCATGTAGACAGAGTCAAGAGATTAAGTTACTGTGTAGCTGAGTATCAGAATGGTTAAGATACATGATCTAAGTCATTTTGAATATAGTATGGTTGTTGGTGTCTGACACAGTGATTTTGGCGTATTAGACACGGCCACCGCTCTTCATAAACTGCAGTGTCTGCAATGCGTAGAGGATGATACCATAAACAAGAAAGATCTAGTCAGCAGCAGATCTGTTGCCAAAAACACCTTGTTAATGAGAGGGGTCAGAGGATAATGACCGGTCTCGTTAAATCTAATAGGAAGGCCACAAGTGCAAAAATAATAACCCAGTGCAACAGTAGTGCACATAAAAGCACCTCTGAACACACAACGTCAACCTTTGAAGTGGTTCTGGACTAAATGGGATCCTACTTTTTATTATGTAGCGGTATTGTTTGCAGAATTTAGCTAACCTAATTCTGAACACTGCCCAATGTCAGTTAGCTGACATGGACCCTTTAGGTGGAAACATTATGTATTCTTCTGGCCACTGGCATTAAAGCGGCCCAGTAGTGGACCTTAGCATTATGTAGTGCATAATGATTAAAGGTCCATGTGGATATAGCATCATAAAAGGGGTGGGCAACATTGGTCATCACGGCCCATGCTGTCACCGACCTTTCGGAAGCCACCTCCAGTAGGATGCCCCTTATTTTTGAAGTTTTAAAATGTGTAACTATCACCCCTTCAAGTCTTCTTGTTGGAAAAATAATTAGTGCAAAAAATCTGTTCATTTTGACTATTTTTAGAGTGAGCAAACACTGTAGAATTATTATTATTTTTTTTTTTTGTGGGCACTTTGACTATGAGTTAACAGCACATTGAAATGCATTATTGATGTGACATATTCACATAGAGCACCTGAATGTTTCTGCAACATTTCGGCTTTTATTGTTTAAACAAAAAGGTAAGGCCCATTTTTTAGTAAAAAGAAATAGTGCAGAAACTTTAGTTATTTCTTAGAAATCACTGTGTAGCTCAGCAATCAGGTAAGCAAAATATTATTTTAATTGGAGATTTATTAACTGTATTAACATGATCATTTGTCAGTTCCAGTATTAAATGAATCAATGCAAAGACTCTAAATCAGGGGTCTCCAACCTTTTTTCATTCAAGCGCTACTTTAAAAAAATGAAAGTGGTCATGTGCTACCGGCATTTTATATTTATTAATTTATTGTGCTGAATGCCTCACATTTTAGAAAAATAAAAACATTTTACACTGCAAATGAGGCACACACACCTGTCGTTCACATTCGTGGAAAAAAAATCCCGCTTTCCCATTCCTTATGAAAACAATGTTTTCTCTTGTTTCTTTCCATTGCCATTTTCTTCCATGATGGCGTTTTAAGTCTTACTAGCTGTTAGTTTGTGTTATTGATAGATGATTTCCCATTGGTCATTATCTGCTGGAAAGGGGAGGGACATCCTTGTACTTGATTGGATTAACATAGGGTTGCTGAGCGCAATTTATTTGATTTTCTTTCTGAATCTTCTGATTTTCTTTCTTGTTGTCTTGTTTCTTGTCTTGACGTGTTGGAGATTCCCGCTCTAAATAGTATTATTCATATTAATGTTACGTAATGTTCATTCACTGGAACTGCCAGAAATGCCTGAACTGCCTCTAAGACAGTAGTGGATTTTGTGCTGTCTGGACAGGGTCCTGTACTCACTGATAATCAGAAGAATAAACAGTGCCCGTTCTTCATCTTTGATCAGCAGATAGCAGCCATCAAGTAGTCAGGATTTATAGCCCATGTCTCTGGATCGACTTGAAGACATAAGTCAAGAATGGATAAATTAAAAAAGAAATTCTTTGAATTCTTGGTAACAAAGTCATGCAGTTATTTACTCTGAATTCCAGCTGAGTCAAGTATTATCCTCTTTGGAGTATCTTCTGGTAGCTCTCTTTCAAGTTCTGCAACCATCAGCCTTCGTTCTTCTGCATCCAGCTCTCAGTTGACGAAGAAGAGTGCAACAAGCTTTTTGCTCAAGTACTAGAGCTGGCCATAGAGCTTTTTCAGGGCACCTTTTGCACATTAAAATGCATAAGCCTTGAGTACACCCTAAATGCAATCCAAATTTTTCCAAATCCAGATTTTTCAAGTGAAAGAGTCACTTTTTAAGGAGTGAGAGCAAAATATAACAAAATGTTAATTTTCAGATCCATGTATTGGACACCCTAGCTTCCATGGTATCATGGGTCAACCCAAGAGCAGAGCTCGAAATTCTGATAAATTATGCTGGCTACCGTAGGCCAGTAGGTCATCCCTAGTGGCTTGCTGAACACAATTAAAGGCCTTAAACTTCTCAAATAGAAAATCCTGCTCTGAGCTTTCTTATACGAGGCAGAACAATTTACTGTTTAAGTACCCCTTCATTTACATGTATGATTGCACCACCTCTTCCTCTACCTAGATTGCAACTGGCCTTATGGGCTACCAGGTATGACGGAAGATTGAAACAGCACCTTTATCTTATTGATGTTAAGTTCGGTATAAGCCTCTAGTACTTTTATTCACATGGAGGAATCATCAGAAAATATCTGCAGGTGTCACAACTTGAAGTAATGCATGACGTTTACCATGTAGATGTTGAAAAAGACATTTCCCTGGGGTCCTCCGCTGTTGCTCAGTACCATCACTGACACACAGTCCTAAAGCCTCACAAACTGTTGCCTGTTTAGCAGGTAGTCCATGATCCAGAACAGTGTAAGGGCACCAACTTGCATCTCCTTCATCCTGTTTCCCAGTCAGAGAGAATGGATGGTGTTGGAAGCATTGGAGAAGCTGAAGAACAGGATATAGTCTGTACTGCTCACTCTGTATAAGTGGGAGTGGGAGTATGTAAATCAATGTATCACCTACCCCTTTATGTAACTAGTAGGCAAACTACAGAGGGTCCAGATGGCATTCTTTCAAAAACAACCTTTCAAAAGTTTCCATCATATCTGTAGTTAAATCTACCCATCTTTAATCTATAGCAGCACAATGCATGATGTTATACACAGGTGTGGAACTTTCTGCAAGGTCAATGAAAAGTGGAAAAATTCCAGATCTCTGACAGGCACTTGCTTTGCACACCCTTGGGCTAATCCTATCAGGACCCATCTATATATTTACTTGGTCCACAGTGATGTACATTCTGCAGTGGAAAAAGGGACTTGAGGTCTTGAAGGTAATATGTTGTGTGACATGATGTAAAGTACACTTAACAGGGGGATGATGGTGGGGGTATGAGGAAGGGGTGAAGTAGATGGACGGAGGCAGGTTAGTGTGTGGTCTGAAACCCATCCACCTAGTACACCGGAGCAGAGAATGCTCTGGAAAGGTCGGACTGGAACACAACTATCAAATATGTTGAGGAACAGATTTAACTCACCGGCATTATCCAACTTCCCCTGGTTTGATTATAGTCAGTAATTTAATTCATTACACTTTACACTTCCTCTGAGTTGTTTTGCTGGAGCTTGTGTTGCCCCCTGTTTTTGAGCTCTGCTTTCACTCCCTTAATCCCCCTCTTATGACTGGGGGCTCTTAAATGCTTGGCCTTACCCAGGCTGAAGCCCAGGCACCTCTGATAAAAAGGGGTGTGAACTTCAACTTGACCCCCCCCCCCCCACACACACCTGGTCAATAAGTACACCATCGAGGAAAATAGTAAGGGAGCAGAGGCTTCTTCAACCTTCTCTGTCCATGCACTCACAGTTCTAGGTTCTTCAAACAATATGGAAAGGTTAATGAAACAGTAAATGAAATTATGTTCATTTACACAAATCTTTATAAACTACTTTTTTACAGAAGACAAAAAATATAAAAGTAATCTTGTAATTTAGTGGTAAGATTTTTTGTGTCCTGGCGACGTGTGTTCTGATAATTAAAATAAATTAAAATATATACCTAAAGGAGAAATATATACAGAAAACTTATCTGTTCTTCTGCAGTCATCCCTCTGCTTATGCACTGTATGATCTACGAAAGCTCGCTATAATGAATAGTCTGCTTGAGTGTTGATATTCCAATTTATGGAGGTTTTCCATTCATTTCTTCATTTTTTTCAGTTCAAGTTATATGTCTTATTTAATTATTTTCATTGATTTATTTGCTCTTTTTATTATGTTTTTTATATATCATGTTTACGAAATGCACTGTATGTAATGATAAATATCTTTTGCTTTATCCATCCATCCATTTTCTGTAATCCATCCATCCATCCATCCATTTTCTATAACCACTTATTCCATATGGGCCGTGGGGGGTCCGGAGCCTATCCCGGAGGCTGCGGGCGCAAGGCAGGGAACAACCCAGGATGGGGCGCCAACCCATC
>JAAGVU020000103.1:24400960-24416913 GCA_011763525.2 Mormyrus iriodes | reverse complement strand
GTGAAAAACTGAAAAACTTGGATGGGGGGCTGCTCCATTTCAAAATATCTATCTATCTATCTATCTATCTATCTATCATTGGTAAATAGTATGGAAGATGGAAGGGTGGATTGATTTCCAGCTATTTATAAATTTTCAGTTTTTTATTCTCTATGACTTGCAAGCTTGTATGCCATGTGACAGGATAGTATACACACAGAGCAACATAATATAAAAATACAATTAAGGAAACTTGGTGGGAATACAAACAACGGAATTTTAAAACATCAGAAATACAAAGCTGATTTTAAAATTACACGTAAATTTAAACAAGTAGATTGGTTGTTTCTTTAAGACAATAAGTGAAGTAGGGCTTCATCAAAAAAAAGAAAAGGAAGAAGCAGCAATCATATCACTCAAAATATCATTGTAATGCCATGTATAATCACAATGACCATTTCCATTTCAAATCAAAAAAGTGTTACTATTCAAAAAATCTCCTTACAAAGTATTTGCAAAACAACACCACCCTAAGGTTATTAAAAGGAACTTATACTCAAAGACTTCAATGTATTTCTCATTACCTTCTGTTTAGTAGTTAACTGGATTATTATGGGATATAACGCATTTTTTTAACCACCCGGTGAAGTCTACCTCATCTTTCCAAGTCTTTCCAACAATGCACGTTCTTGACACATAGATGATTGACACACGTTTAACCACTCAGAACTTCAGTTCAGCTACCAGGCAAGATAAACTCACTTGTTTGCCAATATTCCTCGTTGCTTTGTAGACAACGAATTGGTATACTCCAAGTAATTACTGTTCTTGTCGATTGTAGTTATCCAATGCCTATACATTATATAATCCAGTGTATATATTATATTACAGGACCACTCCATATTGAAAAATAAAATGCAATGTTCCATTTTTAACCTATATGGGATGGGATTTGTCCCGTATTTATAGACTGCATGACCCCCCCCCACAAATATGATCTTTGTGGACCTGGGGAGGTGGGGGGTGGCCTCCCTTATTTCTTCAGATCAAAAGTGACAACCCTAGTGAGGGAGGAGGGGGCAGAGTGATGTCACCATTGGGCCCATAAGCAAACAGTTGTTCCAGGGATTGACTGATCCTGCTTTCTCAAAATGTATGTCACTTTGGATAAAAGCATCTGCTAAATAAATAAAATTTAAATGAGAAAATGTTAACTAATTGTGTGTGTAGAGCCAATTATCTTTTTTCTCTTTTTGGTGTAAGTATGACCCAAGCTTTAGAACACTGCTTCTTTATTAGTATATTAAATTAATGAAAGACTAGACATTTCCAAAACAAACAAAAAAACATTGAAAAGTGGGGAATATTGCATACATATTAAGAGATTGTTTTGACCAAATGATTACATAATGGCTATAACATAATTGATTACTTTAAGGTGGGGGAGCAATCCAGACAAGCAGTGTATAATTTGTTTTTCAATATGTACATCCAGACTGTCAGTTAGCTTTGCTTATGCCTATGCGATTAGCCAATCAGCCATGAATGTTTATGCTCATCTCAAGCAAACAGCCAGTTTAGCATTTATATCTGAATGCACACTGTGCCGACAGTCACTCCCTGTGCATGCACTACTTCATAATCTGCAGTGAGCCAATAAGGCCTGGAAATGTGCATTCACGTCCAAAAGTAGGCAAACCCCACTTGAAAATGTGAATACACCTTTTAAAGTCACCCAATCCCCCCTGAATACATACATTTGCATCTTACAGTCAGCCACATGCACAATGAATATGCACATTCACGCATTGTGGGCAGCCAATCCCTCCAACATATGTGCATCCAGGCCTTGCAGCCAGCCAATACTACTTGTAAATGCACATTCACACATTGTTAGAATTCAGTCTTTCCCGCCTGGGTTTGCACATTCACCTCCTGCAGGAAGCCAGTCACACTTGCATACAGTACGTGCCTCCACATCCTAGCGGTTAGCCAAACCTGTGTGGATATGGTCACTTTCATCAACGTCTGAATCAATCATCTTTTATCTAAACAAAACAGGTGCCAAAATCAGAAAGCGAAGCATGCTTTTATTTACAGACACTAATAAAAGCATGCTACTGCACAGAAAAACAAAACAGGAATCTTCTGAGTACATACAAGGAGTTTCATGTTATACAAGGAGGAAATACAGTACTGTGTAGAAGTCTTAAGCAGTCACAGAAAATGGTTTAAATTATCTTCATGTTGGTGTAAAACTATGACTATAATGTTTGTCGAAGTGTGTCAACTTAGCCGTTTCAAAACATCTGCTAAAATTACTGTGTCCAACGCACACATGTATTTTCTGAATCAAACACTACTCCACCTTGTTTGGCTAATCAATAGCCCATTGAGTTATTTAATAAATCCATCAATTTCCTGTAACCACTTATCATATTGAGGGTCACGGGGGGGTCTGGAGCCCATGGGCACAAGGCAGGAAACAGGGGTGCCAACCCATCACAAGGCACACTCACTCACACACACACCTATGAGCAATTTGATAACTCCAATTAACCTCAACTTATTTTTGGACTGTGAGGGGAAACTGGAGTACCCAGAGGAAACCCCACAACAACACGTGAAGAACAAGCAAACCCTGCACTGGCAGAGACTCAAACCGTGGTGGCAAAGTTTGGCAGAGGTGTGAGGCAACCGTGCTAAACACTGCACCAACGAACCATCCCCATTTAACAAATAAATTTAATGAATTAATTGAGTTGGTGGAGAAACTTGGTCCCTGAGGAGAGGTCTGGGAACCAAAGGAGAGTTTATCTAGCCATCCAACAAGATATCAATAACTTTTTGGAGAATGGATGAAATTCTTGTTCATTTTTATTGTGTTACCATTCATTTGCATATGTTATAATGTTAAGTTGTTTTTGTAAGTTGTTAACTTGTGCACAGTACTGTATGTGACAAATGTGCTTTGACGTATGATATTAGACCATTATTTTCACTATGTATACATTTGCTATTGTTTCAAACACTTTAGACAGTTTATGACGAGAACACATGTCTTGAATCCCCTTGCAGGACAATGCTCTTCTCATCATGTATCAAAAAAATCATAAAATATAAAAGACAGAAATGACAGCCATAAAAAATCCATGAAGTAACAAGAAGTAGCTATGTAAAGGCTTATTCTGAGGGGGGTCGCTTGGATTCCCTGGCTATAGATTTTGTGCTTCATTATTCCCTGGCTCCTTCTGCTAGGTGTCTTTTTTAAATAAATACAGCAAATGACACCATTGGTGAGGAATCACACAAGATGGCTTTTCTTATTATTAAACATGACCACTCTATCCCGAGGAAGTACAAATAAATGAATAAGAGCTTACATGAAAGACTGGAACGCAATTACAGCAGCAGGTGACTGCTGGAAGCTGGCACATCTACAAATCAGTCTAGAAACCAATGTAAGTTATGGATGAGCAGAAAGTTGTATTTCTAAAGATGGAAAAGGGCAGCCAAACAAAAGAGTTCATTTTCAGTTTGAGTAGTCGCTCTGGGGTGCTTCCTACCATACATCCTGTTTGGTAGTGCTGTGTCAAATTGCATTATTGTGGATGTTGATGTTCTGATTACAAGATGATACAGTAGGCTACTTTAGGGGCACTGCAATTAGATATATCCTGTTGAAATATACATCTTTGTAGAAGAATATCATCGGATACAGTTATTAAAGCAGTCCAGGAAAGGAAATTAAGAAACAACTTTGGCCATCGTGGTAGACAAGGCAACAGTGAGGATTGTGCAGAAGGTACTGCAATGCTAGTATCTACAGTGCCACCAGAAAGTATTCACACTCCTTTACTTTTTTCACATTTTGTTACGTTACAGCCTTATTCTAAAATAGATTTGAGTATAGCTTTCTTTTACAAAATTTACACAAAATGGTCCATAATGGCAAAGTGAAAATGTGTTTTCAGACATTTTATAAAAATTATAAAAACTGAAAACATTTAAACACAATAGGTATGTAATTATTCACACGTATGGCTTAATATTGTGCTGAAGCACCTTTGGCTGCAGTCACAGCCTCAAGTCTTCTTGGGTTTGCCTCTACAAGTTTGGCAAACCTGTTTTTGGGGATTTTCTCCCATTCTTTCCTGCAGATCCTCTCAAGCCCAGTCAGGTTGGATGGGCAGTGCCAGTAGACAGTCATTTATAGGTCTTTCCAGAGATGTTCGTTTGGATTCAAGTCTGGGCTCCGGCTGGGTCACTCAAGGACGTTCATAGAATGTTCCTGAAGCCACTCCTTTGTTATTTTGGCTTGATGAGTACATCAGGTGTCCCGTCTTAATGTTGTTTTGGGCACTTTTTAACTAATACAACCACCATTCTTGTCATTGATTGTTTCCTCTTTCAAAAAAAATAATAATAATCAGCTTAACATAAACCCAAAAAGCCAAAATGGAATTAATGAATAAATTAATTAGCTCCCAGCATTCAAATCAGTCACATTTAAGGCAAATTCTGTTCATTTTTTTTTTCATTTTTCTGAGGTGAATATTTTTAAAGTAATAAACATGTTTAAGGTAGGCTAATTAATGGCCATTTTCTGCTTTGACATTGTCTTGTCCATTGGCACAATGTGGTTTTATTTATAACATAATGTTTTAAATAAGCGGAAATGCAGGCCTTTATCTCAGAGGCAGAGGACAAAAACTGTGATCCAATGACATGAATTTCAAAAGCAGCTTAAAGGTAACTTACACAGTCAATGACAAATTCAGATTTGTAAACAAAAGAACTTTACAGAGCATAAACTACCCAGGAAGAAAATTTATGGCAATAAAAAAATCAGCTGAAAAAAAATGTATGCCTATCTTTTTGTGGAGAGAAATTCTCAGTTTGCAAAAGAAACACCCCAGGCTATGAAAAATGATTTATGGGAATGAATTCGTCTGGGAGATGAATCAGCTGGGCCATCTCTTTCCTGAGTGTGCGTACAGCGATGTTCAACTGTGGGGGTTCTTACTCAAATTCAATGTCTGTAAATTATACCTCACTTATAGGAAGGTAGTTCTGAATGTCAGGTTTTGTTCTGATTTTTTTCCTCAGTAGCTCTTTCTTCTGTGAGTCACCTACTCTGTCTCCTCTGCGTGTCCACACTATTTTCTCTGATTGCGCCCCATATCACCATTCTCAGGTTTCCTCCTTGTACGCTTGCCGCTGGTGTCCTGTTTGCACATTGCTCAGTGGCTTTCTGTTTATACACTACCTACCTGCTTTGTGTTCACACACTTCCCTCTGGGTTCCTGTTCACACACTCACAAAACACCATTCACTGTCCATACACAAAAACACCATTAGATTTGCCAAACACACACACACACACACACACACACACACACACACACACACACACACAGACAACTGTATCTATATCTTAGTCCATTCATTTCTATGGGAAAAACCCTAATCCCAACAATGACATTCTTAACCCCTACCCAGCCCTAATCTTAACCATAAGTAAACAAACAAATTACAAGACTTTTGGCATTTTTAGCTTTTTCATTAGCAGACAAAAATGTTATATTTTTCTAAAATTAAATTTCCACTTGTGGGGACCAAAAAATCGATCCCCACAATGTCAAAGTGACAGGTTTTTATCCCATTTGGTTCCTACGATGTAATATAAACATATCTCTCTCTCTATTTCTCTCTCTCTCACATATACGCACACACATCTGTTGGTTTTGACCTTGTTTCCGATGATACAGCACCAGCCTGTATCTTGGATTCCTCTCGATTCAGACAGGGCTGTATGAGGCACCTCTACTTCTGCCGAACAATGGAGTCTGGGCACAAGGCAGCAGAGGGGAGCAGGGGTCAGTAATGGCCCATGCCTTATGCTGACAGGTGGGACACCCAGGTGCTCCTAACACAGTTCTGCTCCAACGGGTCACACCTGCAATTGGCTGACTGCTGAATTATTTAATTCTAGCACATGACAGGCACAGTCTGTATAAATATAAGAAATATAAGAGCATGCTAATGCACTGTAATGTTTTAACCATGTTTCAAGATGGTGAAGCACGCTGGTGGCTGGTGAAACTGAGCCATTATCAAAGACATTATGGTCACAGGTGAGGGTTTGCCTGGCCCCGTATCATTCACCTCATAAAGATTCAAACAGTTCCTGGAAGAACTAGATTTCCACATTTTCTGGAAAATAAAATGTATTTTAACTAACACATGCGCATGATCCTAAATTTAAATTCATGCCATCATCAATTTTTCAATATCTGGCAAAGATGAAACAGAAACACAATCAGTGCCCTCTACACTCTCTGAAGGTCAGAAGTCACCAGTCATTTTTATGACTTAACTTTTGATATAACTTTTTATTATGAATGACAACAGTCTCTGGTTATTCTTAAGAGTATGCAGCATTTGCACCATCGATCCATCAATCTTCCAGGCGCTTATCCTGAGTGGGGCTGGAGATGATCCCAGGCAGTAGTGGGCCCAGCGCAGGGGTACACCAAGGATGAGACAGCAGTCCCCGCAAGGCATGAATATGTAGGCGTGTACATAGGGGTGGACTTCAGATCTAAACATAGCTATCAAGCCATAAGATACCTAATATGCTCCTGTAAATGTATTAATAGGTAAATATGAAAGCTTCTCTGAATAACAGACAAATGAGTCGTCATGTTCTGATACTGTATACAAATTTGTTAACTTTTATGTGGTTGCAAATATAATTAATTTACCAACACACCATGAACATCTAAATTTATGATAAACCTTCTTAAAGGCATTTATTTGTTAGTAAGGGCAATTATTTGTTACATTTACCTCTCACAGATATCAGATTTTAGGGTCAATTTAACCTCTTTAGAAGGTATAACTGTTGTGTAAGATTGGCTGGAAAAGAAATTATGTAGCATGGTAGAAACGATGATTGTCACTGCTGTCTATTATTTAGTCTCATTCCACAACACATTGTGAACTAACAAAATTGTCATCATTATCATCATCATCATCATCACCACTGTCTAGATGTAACTGTACATTGTATCCATAGAAACCAACTATGTCCAGAGGTTGATACCGTACCTCTCTCTCTGAACCACAAGCCCACACAAACCATCTGCACAGTACATAAAGTGATGCAGGAAAGGGTGAGGTGAAAGAAAAATGTTCTTACAAGCTATCATCACCAGTCTCTACACAAACCAAACCACAAACTCAGAAAAGGATATTAATGTGTCTGAAGAAGGAAAACTAGCATAGAGCCAATTACATATAAGATCAGTCCAGGACCTGTCTTCAGCAGGACTCCTGACCTGACTACAAGAGTTATCCTCTGTATTTAATTGTAAGAAAATATTAAAACTCTGCTCCCAAAATTCCAAAGAGGGAAGCAAAAGGTAAAGAGAAGAAGGAGAAAAGCAGAGAAAATAACTATTAGAAAAACCATTAAACCTCAAGTTGAAGCACAGTGTGGGGCAACCCAATAGATTCTAGAGACCCAAACCATATTACATGTAACACTGTGTGAAGAAATTCTCGCTGCATTAAGCGTGTCATCGTGCTAGGCGTCAGCCCATCCCATGTAGTTAAATCTCTAACTTATATGCTATTAAAAAAATACACACACACACACACACACACACACACAGTTCTCACACTCTGCCCCAGTGTCCCCACACCTTGTCTATTCAAAATTTGTAGTCATCAAGATTTGAGAGAAGTAAGAAAAATCAATCAAAAATTAATCAAAGGAGAATATTAGGAAACCACCTCAGAAGATGCAGTTGAGCTCTGCTGTTCTAGTGTGAGATGTGAAGCCATGAGAAGTGTGAATGCAAAATGATATGGATATTACTGAAAACTAGTAGTGTATCATTTACATGTATTACCTGCACAGTAATAATAAACCTGTCACTTAATACACTAAAGTCCTTAATTCCTCTTTGAGCACAAAGAGGTGCTGGGGGCATTTCTCAGCAGGACAATGAGATGGGAAAAGGGCCTGCTCTCCTTCACAGGCTCTTTGCGCAAGTTTCAGACAGATCAGCCACAGCTGCTAGCAGAAATTGTCTTCAGCAGGAAGTTAGGCAGCTAAGCAGAAACGGTCACTGGTCCATAATGAGTTAGTCTGCGGGGAGTCAGGGTAGTGTGTCATTTGCCACTACTTTTTTCCTACATTGAGAGCTACATGTTTGCATTTTTTTGTATTCTTCATTATCTCTAAATTAAGATGGCCCCGTAACAGCTAATCATTTCACTTCAACTTGTCTCATAGAGAAACTGATAATATTTCTTTAGCAGGGTATAAACTATATGAGACTTTAATTTAATTTCGTTGAAAAGATAGTGGCTTAAAGGCATGGATTTCTTTACAACTAAGATCGATATATGCATAGTATATGCAGCATAGTAGTGTTACCACAAAATGCCATGGCTGTATGGCTGTGAGTTTTGTCCATGCGAAGTTCTTTAAGATCTCCAAGACATGGTGTTCAGATGAATGGGGCAGTGTGTGGCTCAGCAAGGTGGGAATGCTGGGGTGCTGGACACTGCCCGACCCTGTGCTTTGACCCCCAACATTGCTCTTACCTGTACATGTGTCTGTGTGTCTCATAGGGAGCAAGATGGGGGAGGTGAAAAGACATCTTCACTACTGAGATAAATAAAGTATCTCTATTATATATACTCTGCCTTAGTATGTTCCCTTTAATGTACTGGTAGTTCATTGAGAAGTTCTGTTTTCCCAGACTCACAATGACAATTTCTCAAAGTCACAATTATATTGGACTACCACATGAGTGCAGACAAATTAGGCAAGTACTATTCCTGGAGATACCTTTTAACAATAGTTGGGTAAACTTTTAAAAGTTAATTGCAAAGTTTTCTTATGCTCCAAGTACATTTAGAAAGAAATTGTTACACTAGTATGTCACAAACAAAAATATAAGAAAAACGCTTAATTATCAGCGTGCAGAATTATTAGGCAGTCAGAAACTGAGTGGATTATTCTCCTTTCATCATCATCAGAAATAATAATTAAAAAAACAGTTTTAATCATTCAGTCTGTATAAGGAATAACAGATTACCGGCCATTCTATACAATCTGCTTTACCAAGTTTAATGTCCTGTATAGCCACCTTACTTCTGAATAACCATCATGAGTCTGTTATCCATTGAACCAGTCAAGTTTTTGATTTGATCACATCCTATATTAACCGAGGCAGCAAGGACAGCCACGCAGACACTGCTCTGAGAAGTGTACTGCTTACCACCTTGGTAATTCTCTTACTTTAGTAATGCCCAGTAGTTCTCGATGGGGGTTAAGCAAGCACTGAAGGGAGCCAGGTCATAATTCAATCACCTTTCAAAACTTTCTTGGCCAGTCTGTGGAATACTTTGATGCATCGGCAGGGTGATGTTCCTGCATGAATATCATAATCTTTTTGAAAGTTGCTGATGTCTTCTTCTGCCAGAGTTTAAAGAAGCTATCTTCTAGAAATTGGCAGTAGATCTTGCAGTCAGAAAGGTTCATAATTGATACTTACCCACAGCCCACATTAATAGTCCTTCACCACCTTGTAGGTGCTTGGAGGTGTCCATCCACTAACCCATTCATTTGCTCCATCAAGAGTCACCCTCATTGTGTCTGCCCACGGTGGCACAGTGGTTAGCACTGTTGCCTCACACCTCTAGCACCAGCGTTTGAGTCTCTACCATAGCTCCATGTCGGTGGAGTTTGCATGTTCTTGCCATGTTGTTATGGGGTTCCCACTGAGTAGTCCAGGTTCCCCCCACAGTTCAAAAACATGATAAGGTGAATTAGAGCTATTAAATTGCCTGTAGGTGTGTTATGTGAGTGTACCCTGCACATGGGTTGGTACCCCATCCTGGGTTGATCCTCTGCGACCTGGAATACAACAACTGGTTATAGAAGATGGATAGATTCTGCACAGGTAAGTTTCTATAGTTTCCTGTGTTACTCCAAACAGAAAGCACTCAGACCAAATACTGAGCATGCACTATTTTTAAACAGTCTTATCCTTAATTGGGGATTAATCTGGATCAAACCTATTGGCTGGAAGAGAAGATACAGCAAAATACACACTCGCCTAGTAATTCTGCACACGGTGTATTTCTAATTAAGTGTTATTCACAGGGTTCTCAAATCTCAAGCATTGACCGTGAGACTCACGCATTTCAACCAGTTTACATGCTGACACAAAACACTTTGCATTTCCTATGCTGAGAAGTAAGGGATAACGCCCACCTAGGTATCCGGCTATAAAGAATTAATGGGCGAGGTGCAGGCATACGGAGTGGAGTTTTCCCACAAGGTAATACCTGTCCTAATCGAGTTAGACAGAGTGAATAGCCACCTATTAGTCAATCAGAAAATAGCATTTGTTGCATGTGATCCCACTGCAAGCACAACTTGTTTGCGCACACACACAGAGTGCAGACAAAGCGTAAGTGGCAGAACATGATCCGGATGACTGCAGTAGGCAGGGCTCTTATATCTCAAACATTGACTGTGAGACACACGCTCTGCCCCTAACAGATGTAAACTCATTCTAAACTTTTGATGAAACTTGAGAGCCCTGTATTCATAAAGGATGGACTTTTTCATCTAGAATAGTGCTATCACAAAAACATTAATTAAACTGAACTCTTAACATGTAATATTAAGGTAAAACAATTTCCTTCAGCTTAAGTGCTCTGCTGGACGTTAATTATTAAAAGACATATGACCTTTTTGATGCTGTGAAGCAAATTGATTGCTGAGGTGGGGAACGTTATATAGATCACTTGGGTCACATTTTTCTACAGCTGAACAAGTGTTGGGTAGTAGCTAACTAAAATTAGCGACGCTACTCACTTTACTTTTTTCAGTAGCTTATCAGTAGTGCAGCTGCTTTTAAAATGCTGTAGCTTTTCCAATAACTATTTTTTCTTTACAAATAGCGATGTAGGGTGGTAAAATGCTACATTGTAAAAAAATACTACAGTTCGTTATCGACTTACAACCTATGTGACTTATGCCCGATCGACTTTATAACCGTTCCAAGACTGCAAATACGTGGTCACGACTGCGCGTATCTGGCGCAGCATGTATGCTCACTATGCTGCCCCAACTGCCGGCAGCGCGAGCCTCCCCGCGGGAGTGTATGACAGTTTCCACGCCAACTGCCGGCAGCGCGAGTTCCTGCGAGACGCTCGTTCATTCATCTCGTGCTCAGGCTAGTGTCCGCAGCGCTCACAGTACAGCATACATTCGTATCCGTTTGTCTAAATGGTGATAAAAAAAGGTTGTAACAATAATGTACTAAGAAAATGAAGATAAAAAGGTCAAAAACATCAAAAAATATGATTTAAAGATGATATATTTTTTATACAGTATACTATACACAGTGGCGATTCTAGACCAAATATACCAGGGGGGCCAAGGTGGGGTAAGTGTTTTTTCAGGGGGGCACATATGAGGACAAAAAAGAGGGCAATATTTAATTTTTAATACATAAAGGAATTTATTTGGAACACAAACAAAATTAATTGAACATTAAACAATAAGACTTATAAATGAGTTTCAAACAAAAGATTTCACATACTGTATATGCGCACAATAAACCTTGAAACAAAGTTTCTTTTTTGTACAGTAATGTTTCTCTTTTTGTGCACAATTACTTTTTTGTACAATGACATTTTTCCTTTGTTTTTTTTATTTATGTAGGTATGTATTTATTTGGTTATACAGTGACTTTTTTTACAGTATGAAATTTAAATGTACAGTCACATTTTCTGTTCTGTTTCTGTTCCATTTCTGAGAAGAAAGAAAGAAAAGGGTAAATCAAACACAATGGTCTCTCATCCTCTAGCATTTGCAACACAGTAGCCTGTAACACTACGATAACAGTATTCTGCGTTTGTGATTCCTTGCAAGGAGTCTTTGTGGAACGTCGCGTCGTGTTAGTTCCGGCGTCCGTGCCAGCGCATATCACTGTAAGAAATAAATAAATGATCTCTTCGGCACGGGGCCACAACAGGGGCCAGGATCAGTTCTATAGGGGCACTGGCCCCTGTTGGCCCCTGTCTAAAACCGCCTATGACTATACACATGATCATTTTTGCATATAAAATAAAGGCCCAAGTTACGAACGGTCAGTTGGAACCGATTGCGGTTATATTAATATATATAATATAATACTATACAGCAAACAACATTTTCGATTAATTTGCGTTGAGTATCCTGCAGCACAAATATTAAATATTACCTGATGAAATAGCTTCAATGTAGTTAACTACTTTTTTCTCTGTAGCGTGTAGTGTAGCTAACTACTATATTAAAACAGTAGCTTGGCTGCAGCTTAGCTACTTTTAATTAAAAGTAGCTTGTAGCTTGAAAAGTTACCATTTAAACGTAGCTTCCCCAGCACTGCTGAACATGAATTCTTTGTTATAGAATCAGCTCCATTTGGAGACCCTCTTTGGTCATGCAAATGCACCACATACATGTGTATGCTCCAGGCCCACTGTGACAGTATAAAGTGAAATACTAGCCCAAAGGATAGTACCTTAAAAAGCGAATCAAAGAAAAAATGCTTTTGTATTCCGAAAGATACATCAGTGCATGCTTGGATAAATGCAAACATGCATCCAGAGAAACACAATTCTTGCAACAAGGTTAGAATCCTGCAGGTCAGGGAAGCTCTATTGTAAAAGAGAAGTGCTGACAAGGTCTTTTATGTTCTCAGTTTTAAATGCAGTGTTTTAAGACAACACGCCTCCAGAAAACACCTTCTTAAATCCCTTTATGACTTTAAATTAGATTTGGATGGAATTCCTGATTCTTCTCAGCAAAGCCTGAAAGTAGTTGAATTACAGGGTTGTTTCAGGCTTTGAGTGCCTTTTGACACAGGAGTACCATGGCATTGAACAGATGTCTAATCTTAAAACAAATCAATCTGAAAAGATATGACAGAATATGTACAGGCATCTTTACTGAGCCTGCTTTACTGCTTGCTAAGAATCCTAAATTAGGTCATGATGATGCTTTATTTGCCATTTGCACAAATATGAGCATATTAGAATGTTTCTTTTCACATATCCCTTCTCACAAGACACAGTTGAGAGCAAAGCTGGGGGTCTGAGTACAGAGTCAACTGTTTTTCTGAGACCCTTGAAGCATGTTGGGGGGGGGGGGTTAAAGGCCTTGCTCAAGGGCCTAATAGACACACAAGTAATGGGCCAACATTGAGATTCAAACTGGCAACTTTCCACTAAGAAACACTCCATCCTAACCCACTGCACCACACACCATACCACAAAGCACATGCCAAAGTCCTACTGCTGTACATTACATGCCTTTTCAAAAAGTTAAAAATAAAAGTTTTAATCCATCATAACCAGATGAGAATAATCCCTTGATCAAATTTTCTATCAAAATTGATGGAGGTGAACCAGTAACTGGGCAACCCAGGGAATAGGTGTAGAAACAGGCGGCATTGTGAACAGGTACCCATTCAAGTTAACCCTGGAAGTGCTGCGGTCCCTTATTAGTAACTCACACAGTCCATTAATACTGTTTATTCCTCTGAGGGCCTCCTGGCTGCTTTGCCTCCCTTCCCCAGTTGCTCTGCTGGCTGCTAATGATGTTTTAATAGCTGTGTCAACAACTATGACTTCAGAGGGCAGCAGTATAGCTGGTGTCTACCTCCACTATAGCAGGTACATGTGCATCAATAAGATTTTTTTTTTTTTATCGCAAGAATTTACTTTACTTTGCTTTAAAATCATCCTGGATAGAGATCGTACTCTGCATCAGTTAATCTGGATTAATTTCTTGCCAATGTAATTAGCATTTAGTCCACTTGATTAGCGTTCAAGAAACAAACAACAAACAAACAAAAAGAACCACAAATACAACATGCCCTTTCAGTTACCTAGCAAGCAATACTGTGCTGCTTCATTTCCAGTTTAAATAACTGAAACACCATTTTCCCTTAAATTGAATGCTTGACTGCTTTATATTTCATCAGGGCATGGTGCCTTGTTGGGCCAAGAAAGCATGCATGTATATAACTATATTGTTTGGAGTTTTCAAGGGTTCTTAGGTTCATCTGTAGAAAACTGGCAGACAAGAGATTCCAGATAAAACCTACAACTTATATTAGGATTAATATAGCAGTAATATAGTAGCTTATATTAAGCAGTAGTGACCATGTCAGCTGAGAATGATCACCATGGTGACAACAGCAATGACACAATTTCTAACTCCGCAGGCAATTGTAAACAACTTTTGCACCATACTAAGAAAATATTGGACAGACACACCAGAGCAAATCATGATATAGTGCTGAAGATGGGCCCTCCTGCTCAATAAGCACTCAAGACGCTAGTGAAGCAGAGCTAAGAATTCTTCCACCTATGGCTGGTATCTATCAGTTGGCTGAATGTCCAGCTGCCAATATCCCTGTGCCAGAAAAGAAGGGATCACTATTTGAAAGTGATCACATTAACACCCGCTGCTTAATATAGTTTAGGTCCCTCTTGTGCTGCCCAAAACAGCTCTGACTCATTGAGGAATGGATTCCACAAGAGCTCTGAAGGTGTCTGTGGTATCTGGCACCAAGACATTAGCTGCAGATCCTTTAAGTCTTGTAAGTTGTGAGGTGGGGCCTCCATGGATTGGACTTGTTTGTTCAGCACATCCCAGAGATGCTCAATTGGATTGAAATCTAGGGAAGAATGAGGCCAAGTCAACACCTTGAACTCTTTTTCATGTTCCTCAAACCATTCCTGAATACTTTTTTCCCCAGTGTGGCAGGGAGCATTATCCTGTTGAAAGAGACCACTGCTATCAGAGAAGGCTGTTGCCATGAAGGGATATACTTAGTCTGCAACAATGTTTAGGTAAGTGGTACGTGTCATAGTAACATTCACATGAATGCCAGGACCTGTGATTTCCCAGCAGAACATTGCACAGAGCATCACACTGCCTCCATTGAATTGCTTTCTCTCTACATTGCATCCTGGTGCCATCTCTTCCCCAGGAAAATGATACACACGCACCTGGCCAACCACATAAGGTAACAGAAAATGTGATTCATCAGACCAGGCCACCTTCTTCTTTTGTTCCATGGTCCAGTTCACGTGTTCAGGCTCACATGTCCATTGTAGGCACTTTCAGCAGTGGACAGGGGTCAGCATGTGACCGGTCTGCTGCTACTAGCCTCATATGCAGAAAGCTGTGATGCACTGTGTTTTGACACCATTCCATCATAGCCAGCGTTAACTTTTTCAGCAATATCTGCTATAGTAGCTCTCCTCTAGGAGTGGACCAGACAGGCTAGCCTTCATTCCCCACGTGTGTCAATGAGCCTGCGGGGCCCATAACGCCTTTTGGTAGGTACTGACCACTGCATACCGGGACCACCCCACAAGAAATGTCATTTTGGAGATGTTCTGACCCAGCTGTCTAGCAATCACAGTTTGGCGCCCGGCAAAGTTACTCAGATCGTTGCTCTTGCCCATTTTTCCTGCTTCCAACACATCAACTTTAATAAGTAATAGATAGATAGATAGATAGATAGATAGATAGATAATCAATGTTATTCACTTCTCCTGTTGGTGGTTTTAATGTTATGGCTGATCAGTGTATATGGAGTATGGACCAAGGAAAGCTGGATCTGGTAAAAATGGAAGAGGATTGCTTACACCTTAGGCATTAATGAATTTAGACTGGATAAGGATACTTTTGCCCAAACATGCTGTTTACTAGAAACTCGGCTCATTCATACCACCTAAATGCCTGGGTCTGCTGAGCACTAAAATCCATCCATCCATTTTCTACAACCGCTTAATCCATATGGGTCGTGGGGGGTCCGGAGCCCATCCCGAAGGCTGCGGGCGCAAGGCAGGGAACAACCCAGGATGGGGCGCCAACCCAT
>JAAGVU020000103.1:24382333-24400860 GCA_011763525.2 Mormyrus iriodes | reverse complement strand
CGGAGTACCCGGAGGAAACCCCACGACGACACGGGGAGAACATGCAAACTCCACACACATGGAACCCAGGCGGAGACACGAACCCTGATCCTAGAGGTGTGAGGCAACAGTGCTAACCACTGCACCAGAGCACTAAAATATTTTTAATAATTCATGAGGTTACAGGGTTCCTTGTATTTAATTCCTTGTATAATTTACAGCATTAGCTCTCTGAGAATCTCTTTTCTATCCAAGCAAAATGGGTATTGTAACTGAAATTTCCCTAATTGAATTGATTCAGGACCTTGTGAATTGGAATTGAATCAGTTCATGGAATCAGTGGCAATACCTAGCTGTAATAAAGACATATATAATATGAAGAACAGCATGATAACTAGTAACAACAACATCTTCCCATTCTCATTCTGCTTTTCGAAAGGTCTACTCTCTGTCTTTAAAGGTCTTTTCAAAATTCACAACATTGTTATGATCTGAAGGAGTGTAGTATCAAACTGCATGTTTCAACATTTTAGCGTATTAGCAGCTGTCCTAAGGACGTGAATCAAAAATGACATTGATTTGAGTCCTCTGAGAATGGTACTTCACATGAATTGTTTTAGTAAAACATCCATTTAATTATCAGTTAAGATTAAAGAAATGTTCATGGCTTTGGATAAAAGCATTGTCTAAATGGAACTAAATACATGTTCAGATTTAGGTTTGGTTGGGTTTGGATTGATGTTATGTATCCATGGCTTGTTATGTTACCCATAGATTCCTAAACTCTTATGATATTCTTGTAAATAATCTCATTACATTTAATGACAATACATTCATCCTCCATACTCCTTATTAAATGGAGGGGTTATAGGGAACCTAGAACATACAGGGATTTATTTTTATTTATTTATTTATTTAACCTTTATTTTTTCAGGCAAGTCACTAAGAACAATTTATTGTTTTCACTGACGGCCTGGCAAAATCCAGAAAGATTCTATTGAGGACAAGGGTTAATAGACATAAAAACAAAAGGAAAGGAAAAATACACTTTGCAAACATAAAGAAATATTGCAAACACAATAATACAAATATAAAATTAA
This sequence comes from Mormyrus iriodes, assembly GCA_011763525.2. Classification (NCBI taxonomy): domain Eukaryota; kingdom Metazoa; phylum Chordata; class Actinopteri; order Osteoglossiformes; family Mormyridae; genus Mormyrus; species Mormyrus iriodes. The sequence continues at coordinate 24,399,781 of JAAGVU020000103.1, read as the reverse complement.
GTATAAACATGCAATATTGTCATCAGTAATTATTGAGATCTGAAATAATGAAAAACATTATCTGTGAGAGAGTCTATAATAGGATTTTTAAAAGTTAGTAACAGTAAAAAAAATCTAGTTTTAATGTTTTTTGCAAATTGTTCCGGTCTCTAGTGGCAGCAGTCCGAAATGATAGCAAACCAAACTGTGTGTTTGCTTTCGGGACTCTGAATAATATGAGTTTGGCAGGTGTTGTAAGAAACAGATTTTTGCAGCAGATGACAGAGATACGGAAAAGACAAACCTAGAAGAGTTTTATAGATGAACAAGTGTGTAAAGAAGGCCAATTTACAGGAGGATGAAGCGTATAGTGAATTTTGAAAGGGGCATTTATAGCAAATCAGATAGCAGAATGATAACGAACATCAAGCTTCTGAAGCAGACTTTTACAAGCTGACCTGTAAATGACATCACCATGTATCAATCCCAACAACAAGTCAGATGATGCCCTGGATGGAATGCCAGGAGATGCCCTGGATGGAATGCCAGCCCTTTGCAGGGCACACATTCACACTGACAGTCATACGCTTATGGTAATTTAAATACACTGGTTTACTTTACCACATATTTTTGTAATGTGAGTGTTCCAGCAGGACATACTCTCAAATATGGGGAGAACATTCTCCACCCACAGCCTAGAGTGGGATTCAAACCCTCAGCCATAAATGGCACCATAGCACAAATTATAATAACCATTTTTCGGAATGGTCTGCAAGATTTCCAATTGTTTACTTGTTTAGCTTAGGGATAAGTTACCTCCTGCTTGTCAGAGTCTGTGTCACTGAAGTGGGCTTCGCATGCCCATACATACACATGTCCTGAGTGGCTCCAGTGTTAGTTGCAGCCCCCACCCCTCTGCAGTTGCAGCACAGGGAAACAAAGTGGGGCTGCTACCCCAAGACATAATGAGGTCACTGGGGGAAAGATACAGAGCTAAGGAACTGAGAAACAAAATCTCACTCATTCTCCCACTCCCTTTCTCCACTTAGACACTCCTGCACTGATTTCACCCCATCCCAATCACTCTCTGGCTGCCAGAATGTGCCAGTAAGCAATAGGCAGCATTTAATCTCTCATAAGCTTACACTTTAAAAATAAGTTAATAAGGAGAGCATAGTGTTTCTTATATACAGTCAATGTATGAAGTGTAATATAAGATGACAGAAATAAACTTGACAAGTCTGATGGCAACATATCATGAAATATTAATAGAAGTGTTTGTTCTGTATACAGAAAACAAATGCATTTGCTTATTTATTTATATAACATTCAGTATGCTATAAAATGCTTCCTTATCCACCAGGGACTCCTTGGCAGGAACCTAGTTTCCAGTACCAGCTTGGCCTCCATCTGATCTAGTGTACTCCATTTTAACTGGAACAGGAAGTTTTTGGCTAGAGGGGTTGTGAGGAAAGAGCCAAACCTGGTGCGGCAGAACAAAACTGTCATGGATGACTTGACTGGCTACTGGTCTCGTGGGGCGGCGTGTCCCTCACGCATCATCAGATAGCCTGACGTTTGCCCACCAAAAGAACCTGAATCAGCAGACCGACACTGATCTAACAGGTCACTCACATGGCTGATTGAAGCTTCCACTCTCTAGCTCAAATGTATGAGACCTGGAAATAACAACTGCTGGGAACAATAAATTGCATGTACTAATCAAACACACACTTCTGAATATAAACGCACAACAGCACACATCACAAATGGAATGTAGTGAGATGAATCAGCAGTACATGAGAAAAAAAACCTGCATATGCAGGACTGGCACAATGGCACAGTGGTTCGCACAGTCACCTCACACTTCTGGGACAAGGGTCTGAGTCTCCACCATGGCTCTATTTGTGGAGTTTAGCCCCCCCGCAGTCCAAAAACATGCTGAGGTTAATTGAAGTGCTCAAACTTCCTGTGTGAGTGTGCCCTGCAATAGGTTGGTGCCCCCCATTTTGGGTGGTTCTTTGCCTTCTACCTATAGCCTCCAGGATAAGCTCTAAACCCCCACAACTCTGAACAGGACAAGTGGTTACGAAAAATGCGTAGGTGGAAATAAAGTATCGTCTTAGGCAATCAAAGAAAATTATGTTGGCATAAAACAGGGTTCCCCAGTTCTGGTGGGCCAGAATTTAACACAGAATATAGATTTCCCTGATCAAATACATCTTAATCAACTAATTACCAGTTTTAGTGTTTTTTTTTTCAACAAGGAAATCTGCAAAGTGTGATGTTTGTCAGGATCCATCTCTGCAAGTCCCATCACGTCCCCATTTGGCCAGCAGATGTCACTGGCCATCCCGTGTGCTCCTAATTACTCCCAGCTTAGTCTCTCAGTCACTCACATCTGTCTCTCGTTTGTAGTTGACTACTTGACTTTATCAACTACTTGACTTTATTTTGACCCTTCATGGTCCTTTTGTTTTTACCATGGTTTTGTGTTTGGTGTACAATAGTCTTTTGTGTGTCAGAATGTTGCTCTTTCTAGGTGAGATATTGTCAAAGTGGTTTAACTTAGTCATTTCAGAACCTCTCCTAAAATTACCTCAGTATTTGCATTAAGCATCCAATAGACCAATATATTTTTTTTACTTGACCACTAGAATACCAAATTTGGCTAACTAATACCTCATTGATATGTTTAACTAATAAAATTAATTCACTGAGTTAGTGGTCCAATGAAATGAATACCTGGATTGGCTGAGCTGCCCCTGAGGAAAGCTTTGAGAGCCAAAGTGGTGTTCTAGCTAACCAGCAATACCCTGTTTCCACCAACACAGTGCCAGAGCCGGTGCTGGTACCGGGTAATTTTCCAATCCAGAACTGATTCTGTGCATTTCCACTGCAAAAAAACTGGCCCGGGGCCAGAAAAAATAGCTCCAGCACGGCACCACATAACAGCTGATATCATAATTTGGGATGATAACATAAGGGAAAGTGGCACGAGTTGTCGCACCCAAAACTTCAGCATAGCCAGAAAATTTGATGGATAACTGATATCATTTTGGTCCTAACATCTCATGTGCCGGCAGTAAATCAACTTGCCAGTGCTTATTAGCAGAATAATGTTGCATCGTTTTTTCATTCTATGGAAAATGAAAGATCTATCAGCTTGCCAGATTTAATAATACATTATAAACATGTCTCAGGTTGAATAAATAAAATATTATAGTGCCTTAGTGGTGAAAAGATCATGAGGCAGCCAAGCAAAGTTCAATTTTTAGCAGACTATTTTATTGTGCGATAATACAGCGAGTGAGAAAAAACTTGGGAAAAAGATTGGGGAGAAACAGCTTTTAAGGAGACAAAAGAGGATACGGGCAATAGAGACAGAGCATAACGAGTAACACTCTGAAACCTATGAGACTTTTGTTTTTTTAAAGGCTATTTTTTTTTCTGTTCAGCAGCTTAGAAAAACTTAAAATCTGAAACAGATCAAAATAAATCCAAAAAAAGAATTCATATGGACCTTTACTTTACTCTCACTTCTGTCTATGTAGTATTTCCATACCATTATTTTTTGAAACTGGTAGAAACGTGGACAGGTTCTCAAAAGGCACCAAGCAAGAAGCAGCCCAGCACTAGCACCAGTGTTGGTGAAAACAAGATACAAATTATCAGTAACTTTCTGGCTAAAAGAATAAATCTTTGTTTTATTGCTACACCTACTACCCAGATTAATAACATTTTCAGGATTGTCCTGCATTGGAAAATAAACTGCTGCATCCCATATTATACAGGACAATCCCATATTATACAGGACAATCCCATATTATACGGGACAATCCCATATTTTTAGGGATGGGTGGCAACCCTAGTTTCCTGCCACAGTCCTAAGATATGCATTTAGGTTAACTGGTGTCTTAAAATTGCCCGTAGTGTGTGACTGACTGTGTGTGGCATGGTTACGCAATGGTTAGCACAGTTGCCTCCCACCTTTGGGACCAGGCTTCGAGTCTCTGCCGTGGCTTCGTGTGTGGCAGTTTAATATTCTCTGCATGTTGTTGTGGGGGGTCTTTTTGTGTTTCCCTAGTTAATTGGTTAAAGTAAATTACCCATAGGTGTGCTTGTGTAAGTGAATGGTGTGTGTGAGTGTGCCCTGCGATGGGTTGATGCCCCATCCTGGGTTGTTTCCTGCCTTGCCCTCGTAGCTGCTGTGATAGGCTCTGGACCCGCTGTGTGAATAGGACAAATGGTTACGGAAAATGGATGGATGGTGTAATTGAACTTGTCCTGTGATGAACTTGCGTACCATTCAGTGTATACATTAGCTTAGTACCCTGTGCCACCTGGGATATGACTCCTGGTCTCCCCATGAACCTGACCAGGATAAACGGTTGGATGATAGAGGGGTGCTCTAAGAAAGCCCAGAGGTACATATCAGCTACTTATTTTATTTCTGCAGTCAAGAGCTAATTAGGGCTTCTTGTGGCTCTAACCTTACCTATGAATGTGTGCACACCAGTGCTTGCTGGTGTGAAGATCGCCGTGTGGAGCAAGATTTTTTAAGGTGTGGCCTTCACTGAAAGGATTTCTAGAACTTTATTGCCACCAAGTGGACATTAGAAAAAAACACCAAATATGAGACTAAATGCGAAACTTCTTTCAATAAAATCTGAAAAAATTATTTGTTATTACATTTCCCTTGTTTATGTCGCTTAAATGTTAAAAAAAAAACAATAATCATATTATTCAGTATCACACCTGTTATTTTTTTGTATATCTAATTAGCACTGTTCCGTAAAGTTCTGTTCAAGAAAGTTTATCAGTGTCACAGAAGGCTGGGAAAAATTACCTTGCTATAGAACCAAATCTATAATGAAAATTGCTATTAAACCAATTAAGTAAATACTCATATAATATAGTGTTCAGAAAAGCAACACGCCTGATCTACTGGCATGCTAAAATATGGATGTGCCACTGTACAATGCTATGCCAATAGGCGTGAACATTATGAATTATGTAATTTCAATTTGCTTCAGATTGGCTGGTTCTGCTGTCTTGGTTAATGACAAATTGAATATAGAAGAAGAAAATGTAAAAAGGTCAGAATTTTAAATACTACATACTTTAAATTCACTCAGACCTGAGAATTAGTTGTAATTACTCAATGTGGGGTGATGAATCAGTTATACCTCTAAGTACAGTGGAAAATTAGTTGTGTGGATTAAGTACATTTTAGCAATGATCATGCTAATGCTAACACTATGATCTGATGATCATGATGACTAAATGGTTTGCTGGATTTTGCCAGAAGACTGGGTGAGAATATTTGCCTACGGAATTATCATTATATTTAAAATAGATATAGCATACCAGTAGTGAAAACTCAATCTATTCAGTAAGACATCATCTTTTTGTTATGAACAGAGGGATGCACTATGTCACACTCAGTGGTCTCTCCTTTCCGTGTCTTCGCCTTCATCATGCACAAAAACAGCCACTTTCACTTTATTAACTCAGCTGATGGAAAAGCTGATTCATCACGGAAAGAAATAGCACAAAGAAATCACTCTGTCAATTCTGTATTGGTCCAGAGCACACAGGTGTCCATGGATCCCTGAAACAAGACTCTAGGTGTTTAGCATTATGGAGCTTACTGGTTTCTCTCCATGGGTTTATGGGTTTCTGAGGAAACCGATTGGCAGACAAGCACCATCAGGCTGGCCAGGAGGAAGACATCCTTGCAAAGCAAGGGCAACCTACTGAAGGACTTCATTCTGCAGCCACGGGCCCACTGCCAGTCAGAGAAGGGCAGAGAAAGTGGTGGAAAGTGATCAGTATTCATCCCATTACGCTACAGTAAATGCTGGCATCTTGGGTGACATTAATATGAAAATTATCACAGCTCAAGACAGTATTTGTTAATAATGCAAAGTCTAATTTAATAATTATTAGTGAATCAAACATATAGCAAATAGTTTTACCAGACTCGGCTAACTGCCTGAACAAAACGCCCTGGTGAAGAGGAAGAGCTGCTGAATATCTTTAATAATTAATAACTTATTTTAACATATGTGGGAAAACAAGTCAAGATTAAAACCTAGTTTTCTGTATGACCTCACCTCCATGCCCTCTAAAGTATCTCTGAATTCCCTCTAGCTCCCCACTACTGTAGCTCTGCAAATAGAAAGAATCATTCTAGACAATTCCACACCTTTGGGTGTTTCACTTCTGCAAGCAGAACCTATAGTGCCTTATTAAAGCTAGGCTCCAATTTTCACAGAACCAGTAAGCATTCTTTTGTTTCATATGACTGAGGCACAGGACGATAACCAGTGATTAATTTATACTCAAATCATTATTAACATTAGCAAATGTTCTAAGAAGTCATAAAAAACTCATTTAGCCCTTCCACCTGTATTGGCTGTGTGCATTGCAATGGCATTTCTAATAGTACGAATAAAAACGTGGGGATGCTGGCTCAGGGGGCAGCATGGGTGCTGCCTCCCATCTCTGAAGTTGGCCCAGTTCTGGTTGTGCAGATTGCATATTCTCCTTGTGTCACTTGGGTTTCATCCTACAGTCTGAATATGTGCAGTAAGGCTAAGTGGTAACTATAAACTCTGCAATGGACTGGTGTCACATCTAGGCAGTGCACTATGCTGCCTGAGATAGACTGCAGTCTGAGGGCTGGCTGAGCAAATTAGAGCCATCAGCTCACCTAAAGTCTTTGAATTGTGGGAGGGAACCAGAGTACATGGTGGAAGCCCAGAATAACTCAGTAAGAACAAAGAAAATCCACACATACTGAGTCAGTGCTGGAATTAGCTATGTGCTATCCTCTGTTTGCTGGCTTCATTTAGTTTTAAATACATATTGAAAGTTTTCTTACTTGGAAAGAACCACAGTATTGCAAAAGTTTGATAAATCATACCCAAACATTTACTGGAAGTGGATGTGCCGAGTTACTCAAAAGGTCAGATTTATAAAACACTGATGATAAAAGCACTGGAACACTTTTCAAATATGAATGAGTTTTTTTTCTTATTCTTTTTTTCCCTTTGTTAGATATATTCTCATGCATCACTTTATTTGAGACTTAAATTTTGTCAAGTAATTCACACATTTACCAGGCTCTAGAAGATCCTGTCTGTTTCCAACCATTTGAAAAATGTAATAAATAGCATATTGCCAGCATGCTCTCTATTGGCATATAGAAAACTGTGGAGTATTTAAATGTAGTTTTTTGCACCAAATGGAGTCTGGTAGCTACTCATCTGTTGCTTTGCATATTACTTGTGAGAACAGATCGAATTCCTATTTATTTAGTGATCCTTCTTTATTACTGCTGCCTGAGAAGGAGAGACTCAGTTTAGGCCCGTTACAACCCATTACACAGCTAATATCAATGAATGAGGCACACTATGGAATATGAAGGAGGATGAGAGTCCATGGCAACAGGCTGGCTATTGGTGCAGCAGATGCTTGGTGGCGAAGCGACTCACTGAAACAGCAGAGGTATAAATTTGAGAAAATGATCTACTGTCATTCTATATGGAGCTCTGAGCTAAGTGCTGAGCGAGAATAGCTTCAGCAAGAGTTCCAGAAATATATGTGTTATTAAAAGAAGCTATGCAGTGATGTCCTAAGTGTCACAGCTAAAATGGACAGTCTCAGTCCTTTATTTCAGACTGCAGTTTCAGTCTTAATTATGTCATCTTCCAAGTGTGAATTGGAGCAAAGCAGTGGGGGCATAATTAACTGTGCTTGGAACTTCCTTTTATTATGTTTAAGGATTCTTCTAACCTGAAGATGACTTGCTTTTGTCCTGGGAGATGATCTCATGAACCCCTAAAGAAACAGGATGACCTGAATTTCTGCAGCCATATATCCTGCTGTATGAATGGGTACCTTTTGTAAAAGGGTCCCAGCTGAGCAACAAAATGGATGAGGAAAGAGTAATCAGGCCAAGGAATCTAGGCTGTGCAGCACATAAGTGCTTCCTGCAAGGCTGTCGGCTACCAGCTGGTTTTCAGCAATGAGAGATGGGCCTCTTTGCTGGTCGACACCTGCTTCCTTTCATGTCACTGTGTGACCGAGTAGCTGAGAAGAAAACAGCTGACTTGAATGTAAGGGTGTACTCACACTAGGTGAGCCGTGTCATGCACAAGCACGTTTGACCCCCAAAGTTTAGTTTGTTTGACTAGTGTGATCACTCCTTACCGTGCCTGGGCCAGCTTGAAGAGGTGTGCCTGGGCATAAATCAGTTGGACTTGGGCATGGTATGCATCCAGTGTGATAGCTAATTGTGCCCAAGCATGGGACACAGATATGACATTAATGATGTGACTAGCACACACATGCACACATGTATTCTGTATATGAACTGGACCCAGAAGGAACGGATCAGGTAGGCTGTACAGATCGGGTAGCAACAAACATTTAACAAACATTGTGGCAAAGGAATCACTTTGAGCTATGGAGGTCCAGTGTTTGGTGGAAATTTGGGCTGACAAGCATATAAGAACAACTGAATGTAACACACAAAAAATAGAGATATTTGGTAAAATATGGGACATGCAGCACGATTAAATAAAAATCACAACAATGCATACTCGATAAATCTATAAGCGGGCTGTGTCATCGCACACAAAATGACTCAAACTAAACAACAAAATAAGGACATTAATCATAAACTCCATTGTGCTGTGCAATAGCACTTTTTCTTCCTATGTTTTCTTCAACACAAAAAGTCGCCCAGTGATGACAAAAGCATGCCCGGGCCCAGAATGTTAAGTGCAATGTGAATACAGACCAGCAGGGGATTGGGGAGGGGGAACAATTGTGCTCGAGCATGGTACAAGGCTACTGAAGACCTAACGACCTGTACGCATTTTGTGTAGCAGGCACGCATTTTTACACCAATGTACGCTGGTACGATTTGTTGCTCTAAAGTACGCAAAAAGCAGCTGGTCACGCTGACGCTTCTTGCTGGCTGCATGTACAGTGATCCCTCGTCTATGGCGGGGGTTGCGTTCCAGAACCCCCCGCGAAAGGTGAAAATCCGCGAAGTAAAAAACATATATTTGTATGATTATTTTTGTATATTTTAAGCCATTATAAACCCTTTATATCCTCTTATATATTAGGAAAGATTCGTTGAAATTATGTATGTAAACACACTGTCTATATACTGCAAACAAATATACGTATGGTATATCATTGAGGAGTTTTATTTAATACGTAATACAGTTGTAAACACATTGTAATACATATTTTAACAAAAATAATTTTATATTTACTATAATATACAGTAATGCACTCGTTGTACTTACTTCTCCAGTTATAATAGATATATTATGATTATTCCTTTAATATTAGTATCATATTTCTAAAATACCAACACTGCAGTCATGCGCCATTTGCATTCTGGTACTCTGATTGGGTAGCTTCTCAGCCAACCGCCAATAGCGTCCCTTGTATGAAATCAACAGGGCAAACCAACAGAGGAAGCGTGTACCAGAAATAAATAGACCCATCGTCCGCAGAAATCCGCGAACCAGCGAAAAATCCGCGATATATATTTAGATATGCTTGCATATAAAATCCGCGATAGAGTGAAGCCGCAAAAGGCGAAACGCGATATAGTGAGGGATTACTGTACAGCAAAGGGTGCCTTGTGAATGTCTCACACAAACACACGCGTGCGCGCGCCCTCGAGACAGTAAACGGACGAGAAAAGCGATAGTAGAAGATTGGAGGCGAGGAGAAATACGCACATTACTCGCAACTGACACGTTACTGTTACCCCTTCCCGACTGCACTGGTGCCGGTGTTGCAGCCGCTGCTCAGCCGGGTCAGATGTTGGCTTCTTTCCACAGTCGACAGGCATCAACAAAAATTATTATGCCTAAGACGTCTAACACAGTTGTCTTAACACTTCTATCTTGTTTAACGGTTTAACGTGCTAATGGTAGTGCGATCTACCTAATGGTAATAAAAATAAATGTACATATTTGGTGTTTCTCTTTTATCATGAATAATTTATTTTGTACGCAATAAATTACATTATTATATTATTTGTTTTAATTTACATATCGCCTTGCTTCTTAATAAACGTAAAACGGTCGCAGATGGTGTTGTGGACGTATTTGCTAGCTTCTTGATTTTAACTCGGCACAGTTTAATTTCAATAGCGGGAGTTTTTTTTAATACATCTGTTGCTGAGTAAAATAGCAAAGCAGTACAACGTTCCTCACCTTGCCTCACTTACTCCGGTCACATTCCAATAAGTGACAGGTTCTTGGCTCCAGACCAGCACAGTTCTGCTGGCGGTTTGAAGCCGATTTTGCGGTACCGGCACCATTTTTTTCCAGTCGAAAACATCACCGCTTACACATTCCGGTCACGCCCACAATTGTGGTACTCAAAAAAATTTCCCAAGGTTGGCTTGTCTGCTACTGGGCCATGTGTAAATACACGCTCAATCTATCAGAGGAGAGGCCACTACGGTTGAGATTTTATAATGGTTTGCACCAGTTCAGGTATTAAAATAGTACTGTTGGGATTAACTAAAGACATGCAGTGAGCAATTAACAGTGAAAAGGCATTGACAGTTAATTTTGTGACTGGCCATATTGCATATGCATTTAAAAGAGTTCCCTTTAAAGTGCAGAATTTGGGGGACGAGAGTATTTAAATCAATTATGCATCATGATTTACTAAGGTTTGCGGTAGTCAATTTACTGCAAATAATTACTTAACGGTAAAATAAAGCATACCTTATTTTACAATTGACTTGGCTGCCATAGTTTCCACTAAGAGAAAGCACCGCTGATGGTACATGAGCTGGGCAGTATGACCAAAAATTTGTATCACAGTATTTTTTAAGATCTTTCCAGTTTCACAGCATATCACGGTATTTCTTGTTTTTTCAACACCACCCTTGCCTAGCGCTTCCAGCAGCAAACAATATTGTATAATTTGCTGCCTGCTGAAACATTACAGTTGTTGCTTCAGCTATGCTACGGTATAGTGGTGTATGGAAAAATTCATAGAGTAGAGGAAATTAAAATTGGAATACCAGATGAACCTGCATACCATCCAGCACTACATATGCTTATATTATGTTTGTCACATTGCAACAAGCTGTGTCTGTGTTATTAGTAGATTACCTGTGCCCTCATCAGGTGTGTCTGTTTGTGACCCCTCACTAATTTGCACTGCCCTTGTTATATTGGGTCGGTCATTATTTAAATGAATTGACTGCGTCTGTGTTCATAAATTGGCACATTTTCAGTAGATCACCCGCAGGACTGGTCACTCCCATTGGCGTTTTTTTTTTTTTTATTATTGCAACCTCATGCTAATTTGCCCTGCTTAGTAAATTTGGCCCCAAGCCTTTAGTATCACAATGACATTCTCCTGAGAAGTGCGGAGAGGTATTTAATGTGTTACACAAGCTGCTTTTTAATCATGCTTTTCTTAAAATAAGTATAATGCAGTATAATAATGAGGGAAAACTTAATTTATGGATATTAATTCTGAGATATTTTTCCTCATGATGGCACAACTTCTTACAAAGGCTTGCCGCCACAAAAACTTTGCATGTGCATTTTGATGTTATGCATTTGTGGGTCTCATGTGGTTATAAATGATGCAGCAGCTACAGCACAACTTTAAGACAGATGGCCAAAAGACACAGAATCCAGATTAGGTATCATTAGCCACATTTACAGAGCCAGAATGATGGTATTCAGGGAGGAAAATGAATCAGAATCATTTGGGGAGAGGACAGGGACACAAACAGAGAGGACTTTCAGAAAGAAAGTGTTTAACTTGACTTTTAATTCACCAACCTAAAGTCAGTAACTATTTGTCTGATGGTTTTTTATACACTGCCTAACATTTTCATAAATTGTTTTTCTTTTTTTGAGAGCAGCAGAACTTAATGTGAATTAAAGTTACGGTGGATTTGAATAGGTTTGAATAAGGTAGGGGGTTCTTATATTGTTTTTTTTTTATCAAAGAAGTAAACTTCAGAAAGCTGCTTTTACACAAAGTTTAAAATCTTGATTCTTAATCTTGAATTAATAAATGAATAAATGAAGAAACAATGCAACATATCCATCCCACCATTTTTCCGTAACTGTTGATCCAGTACAAGGTCACATTTAGCCTAAAACCTTCCCCATGAAGCAAAGGGTATGAGAAAAGTGTTACCAAGGACAGGAATACAGTCTATCACATGGAGCACGCAAACATACCAGGGCAGTATAGAGACAACATTTCAGCTAAACTTGGAGCTCTAGCTGTGAGACAGAAAAATAATGGAATTAATTTCAGTGAGGATCCCTACTAAGCAACGTAAATATTAATGATAAATACCAGTTTCAAAAATGGGTCAGATTTCTCTGTTATGTTTTCAGTAATAATAATCATGTTCTCAGGAGCTGTTCTGGCATGATAATCCTGAAAAGACAGGTAAAACATGATTGTTGAGTCTGCAGAATTTATTGACCATCTATCTATCCATCCATTGTCTGCCACTTATCCAGATCCGAATGCCCAGACCTCCCTCTGCCCAGCCACCTCCTCCAGCTTCTCCTGAGGAACTCCAAGATGTTCTCAGGCAAGCCGAGGGATGTAATCTCTCCAGCCTGACCTGGGTCTGCAAAAGGGTCTCCTCCCGGTTGGTCATGACCAAAACACCTCTGCAGGGAGCCATCCAGGAGGCATTCTAGATAGATGCAGGAACCACCTTAACTGGCTCTTTTCGGTGTGGAGGAGTAATGACTCTACTCTGAGCCCCTCTTGAATGTCCGAGCTCACCCTGTCTCTAAGGCAGAGCCCAGACAACCTGAGAAGGAAACTCATTTCTGCCTCTTGTATCCACATTCATCCATCTCATTCTTTCGGTCGCTACCCAGAGCTCATGACCATAGGTGGGTAGGAATGTAGATCGACTGGTAAATCGAAAGCTTTGCCTTCTGGCTCAGCTCTTTTTACCTCAACAGAACATATACCATCCAGTTACAACAGTCCACATGGTATTCTCTACTGTACAGTCTTGATCAGCGGGTCAAATATTGCCCCCTCTAACACAGAGAGCTTCTGTTTTGAAAACCACAACGCATTAAGAGAACACAACACCGTTAAAAATAAAATTTGCTAATTTTTTTGTCTATATGTTTTGCGTTGTTTTAATGTTGATGTGTTCTGAGCTTTCAGGGCCACCACAGATAAGTCCTCATCTGAGTCTTCCAGCTCTGTTTCCTCCAAGGTAGGCGTTTCAGTGGAATTTCTACACTCAAACTTTTACTTCCACAACTGCCAAAACTAAATTCCGCTTAGCCTGCCGGTACCTATCAGCGGCTTCAGGAGTCCCACAAGCTAACCAAACTCAGAAGGCCTCCTTCTTCAGCCTGACAGCTCCCTTTACCGCTGGTGTCCATCACCATATTCGGGGACTGTCACTGCGACAGGCACTAACAGCTTTGTACAGCCTCCTCAACAGTGGAGGCTTGGAACAGGCTTAATGTCTCTAACCTTTCTTGGGATGCAAGAGTAGTTCTGCCTGAGTTGTGAGTTGAAGATCTCTCAGACAGGGGCTTCACTATACGTTTGGGTCTACCAGTTTATCCAGCATTTTCCCGAACCATCTCATACAACTCACCAGCAGATGCTGATTAGTTGACAGCTCAGCAGCTCTCCTCACTCAAATGTCCAAAACATACAGTGGCAGATCCGACAACACAAGTATAAAATCAATCAGCAAACTGCTGCCTAGGGTGCTCTGGTGCCAGGTGCACATATGAACACCCTTATGCTCAAACATGGTGTTCATTATGGACAAACTGTGGTTAGTCCAATAACAGAGCACCGCTTGGCTTCTGATTGGGCAGGCAATTCCTCTCAATTGCACCCTTCTAGGTTTCACTGTCATTAGCCACATAAGCGTAAAAGCCCCCAGTAGAACAATGGAGTCCCCAGAGGGAGTGTCTTCCAGCACCCCATCCAAGGTCTCCAAGAAGGCCAGGTATAGGTGCTTGGTGCATGCACACAGACAACAGTCAGGGGCCATCTCCCAACTCCATGTCAAAGGGAGGCAACCCTTGTATTCTCTTGGGGGAGCTCCGACATACTCCAACCCTACCAGAGGCAATTGTCCCCATAACATAGCTCCTAGGATCAGAGAGGTGTACAAATTCCTCCAACATGATAAGGTGGCAATTCATTGAGGGGAGTATTTATTGACAAAGCATTAAAATCCTCAGATCAACCCACTTAGATCCCACCAATGTTACCACTGATTCATTGACTGAGCAGCTAATGATTAATTAAAATGCAGACCACCAACTGCAACCCATGTAATAAGAAAACATTGTGCAAAAGTAAAATAAGCATAACAACATTCATTGTTACTATTGCCACTGTTGTTTTCCATTAATTATTTCCCAGCCTGTCACAATGATATTTCATATTTTTCGCAAAAAATCCATATCAACCACATATAACATGTATGTATGTTACTAAAATTAAGTATTAAAGGCATGCGTAAAGATGGCAGAATAAAATTATGTCAATAAGCAACACCTTATTTTAGTCTGCAATCCTGCGTGAGCTTAAAATTGTCAAATTCCAGACCCTAAACTCATTCCATGACTTCTGACAGAACTTTAGCAGGGACCATGACAGGAACCTTGGACAACTATGAAGCCACTGAATAGAATAGAATAGAATAGAATGGAATAGAATGGAATAGAGTAGAATAATTATTCTGAATGAATAGTTGAAGGGATTTTTTTTGTTAAGGGTAGGTAGCAGTCAAAGGTCAATTATGTATACCATGCAAAATAATCCCTCTGAATTCAAAGTAGACTTTAGGGCTAGAAGTTGTTTTATGTATGTTTTGAGCAGCATTTTTTTTTTTACTTCTTGTTGTCCTTTTTTAATTAATGAATGTCATAAATTTAATCCAGGCAAGTATTGTTAAGGCGTTCACAATAGAGATATTTATAAGAAATCGTCTTTGTCAGTTACAAAGCTACTAATCATTTTACCGCATATTTAAAAACAGACATTGTATCTGATAAAGCTTTACTGAGAAAAGTCATGTTATTTTGTATGGATTCAAATTTGCTATAGGTTATTAGGAATTTGTGAAACCCAGTATATATAGAAAAAATGACCAGTTTTTCAGTGCCTCTCTAAGACAAGGAAACCAAATGGCTTTACAACTATATGTTCATGTATAAAGTTCTCTTTCATTTTCACTCACAAGATGATTACACAATGACAGATGGGATTTCTTTGAGAAATTGCAGCCTCTATCAATGACTTGCACACAATTTAATTATACAGATTGATTCCATATGCCACATGTCGATACTTTAACGTCAGAATTACAATAGTGTGTAATAAAGCATGTAATACAGTTTGGCAGTGTTCATTAGAACTTTGGTGTCATAATGGTGTCCAGAATGTTAAGCGATGAGCCCCAGGGTGAGGGGAAGCTGACCACAGAAGTTTTGCTGCTCGTTCATAGGAAAATACTAATATCACACAAGTAGAGAAAGTGCCAAATGGGCATGCAGTTACTATGCGGAGGGGCAATTACACCATGCCTTCATTTAGTTTACAGAACCATAGCTTCTAGGGCAGGGAGAAAGTTAGAAAAACATCATAAAGGTATTTTCTTTTCAGGGACACAATCCCGTGTTTAGGAGAGAAAGAGATCACTCTGATTTTACAACAATGGGCAGCACTCCAGAATCCCCGTCTTTAACTTTTCTATTACCTTTCTTCAATGTTTGCTCAACAGTTCTCTCACATACTGAAAAATTCAATGAAAATGAGCACATGCCTTCATATGTGAATAAGAAAGACACTGATGGTTCAGAGTTTGTATCATGACATTGTCACTGATGTAGGAATGCAGTTTGAAATTGCATTACTTTTTTGATTAGTCAAAGCACTTACCTCATCCACAGTGGAGTGGGGTGGATTTAGATCATTCAAGGACATTTATTCAAACACAGGTGACTGTGAGATTCAGCAGGGTGCATTGTCAGTTATAACCAGAACTATTACATATTGTCCTTTATTGTCTATTGTCTATGTTAATCTCTTTTTGAGATGACAAGTTTAACAATAAGTAACAATGGTCAAAGAGATCCTGTTTGACATTTATAGTGACAGTGGCAGTGTCTCTGAATTTCCTAATTGTATGAGTCATTTGCTGTTGACTGTGGCATCACCTGTACCTGATCCGCCTTACCATGATATCAAGTGGACAGAAACTAGGGCAGGGTATTGCCAATGATTTCCTGAATCAATTCAATTTCGATTCACAAGGTCCTGAATTGATTCAATTTCCATTTCCATTCAATATCGATTCGATTAGGGATATTTGAGTTACAATACCGATTTTGCTTAGATAGGAAAGAGATTCTTAGAGAACTAATGCTGTAAATTGTACAAGGAACCCGATAACCCGGTGCATTATTTTAAATATTATTATATGCATTAATAATTGACCCCAAAGCAGCTGCATTACTGAACTTTTTATTTAACATGACCAATTCATTTTGGATCAGATGTTTTGCAGATTGAGCCTCTGGATGCCGTCTCACTAAATGGTTTTGGAGATATTTCCACAGTACTTCACCTCCATTTTGCACCTTTTATATACAACTTTGCTTTTGTCCAGCTCTTTACTGTCTTCATATTTCTGAAATCTGAAATACATCCAGACATCTGCCTTTAGGCTGGACAGTACAGTCAGTGGAGCAGCTCCTGCCACATTTTTTAAATCTGTTTTTGTCTGGCAGATCTTGATGCGTGAGGTTGGTCACAAGAGACTTACAGGGGTAAAGCTTCACACATCCACAGGGAAAGGCCAGAGACTGCAAAAGGCAAAATTCAATCTTGAGATTCTACGAATCAATATCGGATTATTAAAATTAAAATCAATTTGGATCAGGAAATCGATTTTTTAAACCCAGCCCTAATAGTAACTCATGCTCCAAAACAGCTTTGAGACAATGAATTAGACAATTCTTACATTTTAAAAACCTGACAATGTCTTGTCTATGTTGCCTGTCTCGAAAACCAGAATGACGTCTTAAATCTGCAAAACTTTCCCATTGCATTAATTAATTGGTGCTCTGTTGATAACTTCTAGTGCTTATAATGCTTATAATAAAATCCAGTTAAAATTTCAGTCCTTCAATGCACATATTATCCTAAGTACAGTGATCCCTCGCTATATCGTGCTTCGACATTCATGGCTTCACTGTATTGCGGATTTTATATGCAAGCATATCTAAATATATATCGCAGATTTTTCACTGGTTCGCGGATTTCTGCGGACGAGGGGTCTGTTTATTTCTAATACATGCTTCCTCAGTTGGTTTGCCCTGTTGATTTCACCGACCGAAATCAGCTTAGAATGTAAACATTACCAGAATG
>JAAGVU020000103.1:24336101-24359882 GCA_011763525.2 Mormyrus iriodes | reverse complement strand
TAAATAAATACATTTACAAATAAATTTACAAATAAATTTTTGTTATTCCAGTTGTATATGACAACGTATGATGTTTTCCATATGTTCACTACAATTATAATCAATATAATCAATTCACTGATCATGATCATGGCCACATTCCTACCAAAAAACACACTTGACATGTAATGCACTCATGGGAAAAACCTATAGGAAAAATATCAAACTTTTACATTAATTTTACATTTTACCATATGTGATAATATATGGTTTTAGCAAGAAATGCATGTTTATTGCTGGTTGTTTCTTAATATATATATGCATTTTTTTTTTGATTGCTTTTGTATTATTCTTATGAAAGACCCATGGTCTCTCGACATTCAGTTGGTTTAATTAAACATGAGAAAATTCATGTTATGTTCTCAAAACCCAAAGTGAACAGACCAGCTGAAAAAGCACGTTTCCTTTTCAAAATACTCATTCTAGTTGTGTGGATCTACTGTTTATAATTCAGCTGAGTTCATTCAAAGCATTATGCATAAAAACTAATATTGACAAAACATTCATTTAATATGCATTTTTCATGAGTACAGGTCTGTGCGTGTGTGTCTGTATCTATGTCTGGGGTGTCTGTGTTTCTGTGTTTGCGTGTATGTGGATTGTAGTGGCAGAATTAAAATACTAAGATCTAGTACATATTTTCACTTGTATCTGTGGTGTGCAGAAGTATTTAGAAGAGATTATATGTATTCTACTGTAAAAAAAGGGTTTTATTTGTTCCTATGACTACTTTAGATAATAAACACATAACCCATGCTCTTAGTCCCCTGTACTGGCTTCCAGTTCAGGACTGGTTTTAAAGTTCTTCTCCTTACATATAAGCCACTTCAAGGTCAAGCATTGTATACTCTAATCACAGAATGCAAGTCTCCTTCTCATCCTACATATGATGCAACAAATGAAGTAACAGCTGGCGCTGAAGCCTTTAGCTATAGGGTCTCTTATTGTGGAGCAGTCTGCCAGTTTAGGTTTGGGATGCCGAATTGCTCTCACCATTTAAATCTTGACTGAAGACCTATTCATTTAGTTTTGTTCACCCACACTTCAGAACATAACACACTGTAACCATAGCTGCGGTTGCTGCTGTACATATCCTTATGGTCTACTGTGTTTGTTCATCAATGTGTCTAAGTTTGCTCTGACCACCCATGTCCTTTATTTTCCTCCCTGTCTGGAGTAATGGTTCAGTCACATGGGAGTGTGACAAGAATATGATCTGCCATCTTATACTGCCCTGCTTGGAAAACTTGCTCACTGATGGACTCTGGCCATGGCTACAGGTTACTCCTTGCTTTTATTAAATTGGCTCATTTTCCTTATATTCTATAATGTTAGCATGCCAGGGGGTTGGGCAGCCAGTTGACCTTGGATCCTCACAAGATTATTTTATCCGTACTCAGGAAGTTTTGGTTCCTCTCCTCCATTGTCTTTTGCCATTCATTCTTTCCCTTTTCCCTGCATCATGCACCAATTTGTAAAAATTATTCAGTAACAGATTGCCGCACACTTGTGAAATGCCTTAGGGCAGCTTTGTTGTGAAAGGCGCTGTAGAAAATTTTTTGTTATGACTGCAGGGCTGACGGCAAGGAATGATGCAGGCAGGGAGGGACCCATCCAGGGAGAGTAGGCTTAGAATCACCCCGTGGGGGGACTTTATTTAAGCAAGGCAACGGCACAGCGGCAGCCACACTACAGCAGAGCATAACATCAATGACCCGACAGGGGAGCACAGGACTGGGGAATAGCAGACAGGAACACATAGGAATGAACGAGGGGCACCTGTGACTGATTAACAATAGGGCAGGAACACAAGGTAATGACCTGCAGTAAGACGACCAGTGAATCAATGCATTGATACCTTCAGTGGCTAATGATCAAGAGTGATATAGGCAAATGTGTAAAAGAAATGACTGATATTCCTCTTTTATACCAATTTTAAGGAAAAAAAAGTCCAAAATAAATCGGTATTTGTCTACATTTTCCCGTGGTATACTTCTTGCACATCGTATCCCATTTGGTATCCCATATACCAAGACATTATGCAACTTCCACATACATTCAGATCATGCTCACTCTGTCAAGCAGTGGACCCTTTGTTCTATCATAGGTCTACCCAGGCCAGATTGTCTAATAAATAAGATAATGTTTCATGCACACTATGTTGCCAAAGTATTGGGACGCCTGCCTTTACACACACACGAACTTTAATGACATCCCATTCGTAATACATAGGTTTTAATGTGGAGTTGGCCCACCCTTTGCAGCTATTACAACTTCAACTCTTCTAGGAAGGCTTTCCACAAGGTTTAGGAGTGTGTTTATGGGAATTTTTGACTATTCTTTCAGGAGAGCATTTGTGAGGTTAGGCACTGATGTTGGACGAGAAGGCCTGGCTTGCAGTCTCCACTCTAATTCATCCCAAAGGTGTTCTATCAGGTTGAGGTCAGGGTTCTATGCAGGCCAGTTAAGTTCCTCGACATCAGACTCGTTTATCCATGTCTTTATAGACCTTGCTTTGTGCACTGGTGTACAATCATGTTGGAACAGGAAGGGGCTATCCCCAAACTGTTCCCACAAAGTTAGGAGCATGATTTTTTTAAAAATAGCTTTGATGGCTGAGGCATTAAGAGTTTCTTTCACTGGAACTAAGGGGCTAAGCCCAACCCCTGAAAAACAACCCCACACCATAATCCCCCCTCCCCCAAACTTTACACTTGGCATAAAGCAGTCAGGCAAATATCATTCTCCTGGCAACCGCCAAACACAGACTCATCCATCGGATTGCCAGACACAGAAGCATGATGTGTCACTCCAGAGAACACATCTGCACTGCTCTAGAGTCCAGTAGCGGTGTGTTTTATATTGCTGCATCCACTTGGTGATGTATAGCTTGGATGCAGCTGCTCAGCCATGGAAACCCATTCTATGAAGCTCTCTACGCACTCTTCTGGAGCTAATCTGAAGGCCATATGAAGTTTGATGGTGTGTAGCTATTGACTCTGCAGAAAGTTGGTGACTTCTGCACACTGTGCACCTCAGCATGCACTGTCCCTGCTCTGTGATTTTGCGTGGTACGGTACCACACTTGAATTCACTAAGTTCCTGATAGCAACCCATTCTTTCACAAATGTTTGTAGAAGCAGTCTACATGCCTAGGTGCTTGATTTTACACACCTGTTGAACAATGGAACTCAGTGTCTTGGAGGGGTGTCCCCAAACTTTTGGCAATATAATGTATGTTACAAGGGCACTGCAGACAAAACTGAAAGCCTAGTCTGACCAAACATAGTTCATTTTCTCACAAAGGCAAAGTTAGCAAACACACAGTTACTATTTCTGGGACCTGAGACAGAGCTGTCGAACTTTGAAATAGTCGGCCCTCTGTATCCCCGGATTCAGCTAACCGAAGATAAAAAATATTCAGAAAAAAATCCAGAAACTTCTGAAAAGCGAAATGTGAATGTACCACTCACCAAGCCCTACGCTGAATCCACGCAAGTGTAGTTTTGGGTGTTGGTGAGTGTTAACACAGTGTGTGTGTGTTAGAGAGACAGAGAGAGAATGAATTTCCATTTTTCTATTTATAATTATGTTTTCTATATGTACTATGATGGTTGTGTCTGTATTGAACAGGCTGCTTATTTCTTATCAGTATTCCCTAAGCAATACAATACAAAAACTTTTTACATAGCATTTACAGTGTATTAAGTATTATAAATAATTCAGAGATAATTTAAAGTATACAGAAGAATGTATGTAGGTTATTTGCAAATACTACGCCATTTTATATAAGGGACTTGAGCATCTGTGGATTTTGGTATCCAAGGGGTTCAGGAACCAGTCCTCCAATATTCACATTATACAACAAGGTGTATGCTCACACCTAAAGTGAAATCAAATTTAGAATACAATCAGTGTGCTTTAACCATGCTTAAAACATCAAATGTCAGTTCGGAATAACGGTATATAGTGTAAAATGTATTAATTTAAATTACAATACACTCCATCATACACAGTGTGCTATTGAAGAACCTCCTTCCCTGAAAAGGTAGAAGCAGCAGAAAAAATAATCAGCTCCATTTTGCCCACTATTTGGCTTTTATTGGCATCTCTTGTTAAAACAGAAGAATTTCACATGTATGTCAATGACAAAGCTTTCTTTCTCCTAATGCACATGTGCCAGTACATAAACAATTTTAAACATTCAATCTTCCATTTCACTAAATTTGTAACATGTTGCAAAATTAGCATGTACTTAATCTGAATGCAAATTGTTCTTTATAAAAGCAAGGAATTCAATCCATGTACTCTGGTAGTGGTGGTATGACAATACAGTCAGGACTTGTAGCTCCAGTAGAATGAATGGCACTGAATACACTGAGAGTCTATTGTCTGATCTGTTAAGGAGATGACGTCTGTTGCTTCAATACGGAAACATCTGGTTATGTGGGTTAAAGGTAACAATAAATGTGAAATTTGTGAGAAAGTATATGGGAACCACCCATGCTTGTAAAGTGTAAATGGCTTTGTCTCTGGATTCCTGTTCTTTCCAAGCCAAGTAGTACCCTTTGGCATAGTCATGCTTGTACAAGTTCGATCTAACCAGATGCTTTTTTTTTGTATTTACCATTATGAGACGCCTTAGTCACTCTACCCGTAGCCATCACGTTCAGGACAGGGCAGTATGTGACTCATTTAATCATCTGTCTAACAGTCTGAATCCCTATTAAAAGAAGCCTTGTCTAAAACACTAAAGGCATTCTAAAATTCATTAAGCATAATTCAGTCATCTGCGGCATTTACGAGTCTCAGCACAGTGCACAGTAGCTCTTTTGTTTCTGTGACGTCTCAGATTACCTACAAAACACAAGATTGTGGGCGAGAGCATATACAGACAGCAGACAGAATGATCACACTACAAGGTCAGACTGCAGTTAGACTGCACCTGCTAGAGGTGTTTCACTTGATTTCCAGATACCCGTCGTGTCATGAGTCCTTCACCAATAGGTTCACTTGGTCCAAGTGTCAGATGTGTATAACATTCTAATTAAGATAAGATACAAATATTTTAATCTACTACAAGTTTAAGGTATAGTGCAAGCTTTATATATTTCTTTGTTATTAATTTTCATACACAAATTTGGTTCAACCAGAAATTAACTATAAGTATACTATTATCTGGTATTTTTTAAATCTGGATAATACAATTTTTTTAAAAGACTGCATTGTTATTGCCTAACAGGCCAAATAAACCTCAACAGACATAGGCCTCAACTCAACTCATTATGTAAAACAAGAACATTGTTAGTTCTTGTTCTGTACAGCCTCAAACCTGCAGAATGTTCCTCCCTCAAGTTCTCAACTACCAAATTCATCGAACTGTCTTAATACGAGGGCTGGAAACCTGTTGGACTGTTCCCTAGAAAGACTGAATCAAACAGCTTTGTCCAAGGAAAAATACTACTCAGAGCAATCATTCAGGTGAAGTCACAGCAGATTGCACACAAATGGGTCACTGCAGGTAGCAGGCCACATGTGACAGAATATGAGCTTCTCACAATTTTCCAAATGAACCCATTGTGTCAAGACATCACAATTTTCAAGAATCAAGAAGCCGCTTCAGACCTTCTCAATAAGAGAGTTTAGATGTAAAAACATGAAGTAGTACTTCAACATAGTGAGAGTAGTGAAATGCAACAGTTATAGTACAAAACAGAGACTATAGGATGATCTAGGTCTGTGTAAACATATCATTTACATGTTATATGAATGTGCCTTTTATCGAAATAAGAGCCTCTCTGGAGCCTTTGGAAGTAACCTTGCGTGAGTATCTCAGATGGGATGGTACGGTCTGGTAGCCAAGGTTCTTCTTATAGTCCCTCTCATAGGTAAACGTATCCTGCAGACTGCAGGCCAAGGTCCACTGTGAGACACTGCGCTGATACCAGTCTTGTAGGTGTTCAGCCACACGGGCCCGTTGCATGCTTTTGGATACCTGCCTAGCCTGAGGGCCTGAGTGCTGAATCACTCTGTGTATGGTGTAGAAGCTCTGGTGGAAGCATACTGTTTTCTCATATCCATTGTGTCCATTTCTGCATGTAGGCTTAATAATATGGCAGCCCTCCTGATCAGGGGCAGACTGACAGGTTCCATAGTAAGAGCTGGAGTGACCACTGCAGTTGCACCAAGTGAAGCAATGTGCAATGGAAGGCCTCCAAGGCACAGCCTGGTGCTCTAGGCAGCAGATATCACACATCAGACTGGGCATATTCCTGCAGTTGGCAAGGATGCGTCCACTTTTATGATATGGCTGTCTCCAGATGTGAGAGTCCACAGTATCACTGGGACTGTTTTCTGGACAGCTAAAATCTTTGTTGGGCTGGCTCATACCCGACAAGCTGTGGTCCAGGACATCAGGGCCAGTGCTGGTTTGGGCCAGGTTCGCTAAGACAGCCATGAAATTAGACTTTGCCTTTAAATGTTCTTCGGACTGCTGATCACTGCTCTCAAATCTGTAAAAATTGACATTTATTAGCTATATTATATTACTCTATTTTCTCACAGTACAAAAATATAAAATTACAATTTATACCCTTTCCTCAACACCAACCACCAATTATCAGCAGCATATACAGTGTAATATAGTACCTAGGCCTAATGCTGCAGTGGGCATGCTGGCTAGTGACTCTGGGGTGTCTGAATGAATTTTTGGCAGGGCTGCTCTGGGCCAGTAAGATCCTTCTGGGGCTTGAATGTGGACCCTTAGGAGTATCACTGGTGCTCCATCTGCAGCACAGCCAAAGGGAATTTTAAAGCTGCAGTGTTATTTTTGTATTATTGCAGATTCCATCTACTGGCATCCATTAGATCAGAGATGATACCACACCTGCTGGAGGCCACATCGCTTTGCAGGTCACTGGATGAAGACTGTGCCAGTTGCTGGGATGAGCACTGCACCACTTTATCCTCACAATAAGTGCCTGCGCCAAAAGGAGATCATACTATCAAGCACATCACACAAACATTTGACACTGACAGTGATGAAGACTAGCTTGACTTTGCTGACTTCATAAGAAGTTCCATAATTTAAGTAGAAGATTAGAAGGAGAATGGGCTACTGCTACACTGGTCCTTACTCACTCATAATGTCTTAATTTCTTTATGAGGCAGGCAGTCATTATGAAAGGGTTTAACTTCATTTAAGGACAGCTAGTACTAAAAATAAATAGTGGCCTCTATACACATATTAGATTAGATTTTAATAGACTTTTATTTACCGTTAGTGATTGGACAACTTGTCCATGTTGACGTCTTTGTTGTTTGAGCTCTGTACTGCTTCATTTCTTCCTCTATGTCATTAAGTTTCCTCATAGCTTTCAGGCAGTTTTTCCTTCTTGCCTTTTTCACTGACTTACGCTGTTTACTCTCGGCTGCCAGACTGTTAGATGCCTCCACAATCTTCTGCTGAACAGCATAGCTCATCTCCAAGCTCCTCAGATAAGGGTCCTGCAGGATATCTGAAGTTAACTGGTTCTGTTTGGCTATCAGACTTTATTGTTCCTTTACTGTTGTTGCTGTCATTGTATTATTACATATGCACTATTCCTTGTACATTATGACCTAGTATTTTTTTAAGAGTCTCGACTTGTTCAGCCTGTTTTATGATGACTTAATGGCACAACTCCAAGGATGCAGTGGTGACTAAAGCATAAATCTTTAATGCAAACTGATGCTTTTTCTGCTCCCAATACACAATCACAATGCACATCAGCACAATCCACAATTCTTGCTCTTTCAATACATGCTGCAGAAAGAAGTCAGTGTTAAAAATAAATCACAGTAGCAGGAGGAAAACCTTAGCTGTGAATTTTCATACGTACCCCATTTAGGGGAATGTCATTTAGCTTGAACGTGGCGCCCACTCTATGCTGGACCTTTGGGGCTGTTTCACCTGCAGATAAGGGGAACTCCTTGGGTAGCCTGCCAGTCAACTCCTGTAAAGAAAACAATCTAATTCTAATTCCTTCTTCAGCCTTGGATCACCCCTTTTCCTTAAAATCAATGATCAAACTTGTGCTTAGAAGGTTCTTACTGCTTCTCTCAAGCAGATGCCCTTCAGCTCCTCAAGTTTCTGAATCAAGTTCTTGTTTATCTCCTTCTCTTTCCTCCTCAGTGCAGAGATCTTTGTCAACTCTTCACTTGAACCCAAGTGTGCCATTGCTGCGCAATAACACCAAAAATTTCAATAAAGTATTACCGCTTATGCTTTTAGGATAGTCAAATCAAATCAAGTCAAAATTTATTTTTGAAGCACATTAAAAACAGCCAGGGCTGACCAAAGTGCTGTACAATCATAAAATATATAAAGGATATAGATTAATACGCCATTTGGGACACAAACATCATTAATTCATTATCAGTCCCAGACAGATTGGAATAATCCTTTAATAATCATTTACTGTAGAGATAAACATTTATCTTGAATTAAAGAAGATATTCATTGTTGTACTTTAATTGCAAAAGACGCAAAAAGTATGCATAATCTCATATGAAAACATATGCATGGTGATAAAATTTCTTTAACAAAATTTCAACTTATATGTTTTAATAAATGACCCAACACAATCACTAAGCGTTCAGTCAGTTAAGAACTGGAATGGACACTACAGAAACCTCCATTATAAGGATGCTTGATTTTTTCAAAGATCTGTAGGGCAGTGTTTCCCAGGCTTTTCCTCTGGGACCCCTAGACAGTCCACCTTTTTTCTTAGGAGATGGGAGGGACCATAATGTGGACTGTCTGGGAGGGAACAAATACCTGGGCCATCTGGGGGTCCCCAAGGACTGGGTTAGGAAATACTGCTGAAGGCAATACACTCTCCTGGTTATTTTATAGTTTATTCATTATAAGTCAATAAATGAAGGGATAGAAAAACACTCAAAATGGGCTGGAGTTCTACTAGAAATTACAACAAAACGCAGCATTCTGTTTATTAGGAAGAGAATTACTTGATATTTTGACAATAGTTATTTACAGAAGCTTGTATATGCAAAATTGATGTCGAGCTCCGTCAAAACAGTTGAAATAGAACACGCCCATCAGGGTGATTGGAACACCTCCCACATGTAAAAACAATGACGTGCTACAGTGTTGGCTTGTTGTTTGAGGCTAAAATGCAGACTAGATGTCTCATTCTCAAATTTCACTTTCTCAATCATAGCGGTGGTGATAAACGTTCAGCATTAGGCTCTAAAACCGTCTGGTATTTCAGCGTTTATCCAGTGGATCATAAACTAATCGATGCTTTTCTATATCATTGTCTTGCAGATGTTATAACGTAATAAATAAAAAAGTACATATAAAAATAAAAATAATAAAAGCATGCATTGCTGTCTATCAGAGAACTTCAACAAGTTACCAAATGGATACAAAATCAAAGATATCCATTTCTGCCTGGTACTAACCATGTATTCCTTCACAATACTAAGCCACAGAGAGGTCCCCAATGAAACCCCATGCATTCCCACATTATAGAGACTCTAATCTCAACAAGATTATAGTTGTAGTGCCTGCAAAATTTTTGTATTAGATGAGACTTAAAAACTGAGAAATTTCAGTATGCACAAGAAGTTTTTCCAAATAAAAAGGATGATATCAAGACTGTCAACGTTTACACATCAAATTATGACATCTCTGAGTAGCCCAGAACGTCCTGAAAACATAAACATACAGCATATGCTGCTAACTCAAGTACATACAATGTGGTAAACCTAAAATCAAAGGGATAGAAAAACACTTCAAAATGGATAGGGTTCAAAGGTTTAAATAATATTTATGGAAGCTACACACTAAGAATTCCTTAATTCCATAATATTATTATAAAAAATTTAGATTGAATTGTGCAGATACAGATTCTGCCTATTCAGAGTAATGTAGAAATCGCTTATCCAGTACAGGATAAAAAATATAGTTCATCTATAAAGAAAACTTTGATAATTCTAAAGTTGAGTGAATAAACTGTTACCAATTTCTATATCACATGCAGAAAAATGGCTTCTATTTTATAAAACATGCAAATACTTACATGGTAATTTGTTTAAATTCCTTGTTGTAAATGAATAGGAGCATGTAATCTAGGAATGAAATCCAGGGATTATGTCTTCTGTGAGCAACACTCACTGCTTAATCCTCACCTTGTTTTCTAAGATGAAGGTAATAATAGGTGCTGGCCTGGCCCTCTCCCATCCCCCTGTGACATCATAGTAATTGTCCTGCCTTCATCTTAAGCACGGTAGAAACATTCTGTCATTTATTCATCTTTCCAAGATCTCCATGCCACCCAATGATTTTTGGCACAACTTCAATCACTTTCAGAAAAAGACTGATAATGCATTTAATTTATGATAGACCCAGGACCATAGTGCGAATCAATGTTATCTTCTATAAACTCCCACAATTTTAGTCTTAGACATTGTAGATAGTGAATATAGGTTACTCAGGTAGATGGCGCTGTTGAATAGCTTCTAAACTTAGAATTCCATTTGTCATGGTTTATAAAAAGATATCTTAAAAATAACTTTATTATAATTCTTTAGATCTGCATTATATTAGTGGGAAAAGAGCCCGTCTGTGGGAGAAAATAAGGCAAAAGGCAGGGAAGAGCCTAGATGGGATGTTAGTGCATCACAGGGCACACACACACATACACACACACACACACACACACACACAGATTCGGAATCTATATCTTTATGGGCACTCTCCATTCATTTCTATGGATGAAACCTTAATCCAAACTATGTCAACCTTAACCACAAGTAACCAAACAAAATATAATTCTTTTGGCGTTTTAAGTTATCTGATTCCAGTCATTGAGTTTTTTTTGGTCCCCACAAGGTAAAAATAATAGGTTTTTATCACATTGTGAGGACATTTGGCGATGTGGCTGCTGGGGTGTCAGTCAGTGGAGACAAATCATGGGAGGCAAGCGCGGAAGGAAGAGCAAGGGAGACAGACACTGGCGACACTGCAGCTGGGGAGTCTGCTGCAGATGGAGCGACCGGGAATTCAGGGACTAGCAGAGCACCCAGGGATTCTGATGCTGGTGGAGTGGCATCCTCTGGACCGGGGACTGGAGATGTGAGCTCTTCTGGACTGGAGACTGGAGCTGGGAGGGAGCAAAAAATGAACCGTCTGCTTCCTCCATGGTGTCCTGCCAAGGACACCATGCCTGTTCAATGTTTTGTGTGTGGTAGACTCATGAACAGAGATCTCAACCAGTTCCAATGACCCATTTAAGCCATTAGCTGTCTAAGGTTTTGATGACAATGGAAATGCACAAGGTTGTACTTTTTCTGTATGGCATATATCAATTTCAAAAGTACAAAGTTAGACATACTCTACATATACTGTAACACATAAACACACACATTTGACAGTGTGTTGTGCTCTGTCAATACATGCTTGCCAACTCAAGGTTCATTAGAGGCACCTCTAAACTATTTTAGAGAACCGTTTGATCACTGGTCGATCTAAGTCTTTAAACTTTCCCCTCTATTGGTGAAAGTCAAGATTCAACTGAGAGCAATTCATCCGTTCAGCACACATTTATATATAAAAAAACTGCAACAAAAGATGCATAGAGAATATGCTTGACAGATTATGACAACTGGTTCAACCATTTTGCATGCAATGACTTATGCAATGAACTAATGCCTGGATGTTTTGGGGGATAAGACTGTGCAACCAAGTACCAGTATAATACATTTTGACCAACATGACATAAATGAATGATAATGTGAGATTCATCAAATGATTATACATAATCATCTGCATTATTGTGCCAACGCATTTGCAATTATGTTGTGCACAAGTGACTCGATGATGTGGAGGTTATACAGTACAAGATGTTATGAGAATTTCATTTCTCATTTGAGAAATGTACCAAAGCGACTGAGAAAAATTGTAACTCCTCCATGCTGGTCAGGAAGGCCCAGCTGCATAGAATCACTTCCTGAAGAGACTGAAGAAGATCTGCACTATATGGACAAAAGTATTGGGACACCTGGCCATACCTACAGGAAGTTTTATGAGATCCCATTCTAAATCCATAGGCATCAATATGGAGTTTATCCCCATTTGCAGCTATAACAGTTTATCCCCATTTGCAGCTATAACAGGTCATGATGTTATAAACTGCCCAGTATGTCCCAGCTCCCCTCCATCGAGGACCAGCATAAACCATGTTTCTTCTAGTTGTTACGAAATCTAGATTGAAGCAAAGAGATGATTGGGCATTTGCAGTCATTCCTCCAAGCTTTGCACTGAATTACCCCTCTATGTAAGACAGACCCCCATGTTCTCATAAATCTCACCCCAATGCTTTTTTTAGCTTTTAACTCAGTTTGAGAGCCTCTTTTACTGTACATTTTCTTTTTTTTCCCATTTTCTTTATTTATTAATTACTTATTTCTATCTCCTTTTTAAAATTTCAATTTTGTTTGTTTCAACCCTGTTTTATTTGACCCGGCTTAGATCCCAAGAGTTAGTTGCTTTTGGAGCTGTGATTATTTATATTGGGGCACTGCCCCTGTTTATGTTCAATGTATTTGTATCTTGTTGTAAGGTTTGTATGTGACTCATGAATCATATTGTTCAGCACTTTGGTCGATTGTGGTTGTTTTAAATGTGCTTTGTAAATGAACTTGAACCTGAAACGGGACATTCAACATCATGGGGGACCCTTCTAGCCCAAACCATAGAATGTGGACCCTACTCCCATCTAGAAGGAGGTATAGAAGCTTCCATTCCTGCACCAGCTGGCTGAGGAACAGTTTCTTCACCATAGCTCTCTCTCTGCTGAACTCTCAACACTATCGCTAATTTTCACCCAATCCTGCCCATAAATATGGACTGCACACCCCCCACACTTATAAATACATACATATACACACAAATACACTATTCAGAACTCTCTTTCTTCTCTATTTCTTCTTGCCTTATACGGTATAGTCATATTTAGAGTGCCTATAGAAAATCATCATATTCCAACAAAATCCTTACCTTTCTTCACATTACACCTTGGAAATAAATTTTTTTTTCCAGATGTCACATCCAGTCCTGCCCTTCTAGTTTGCTCCCAATGTTTCCCACGGGCGGGGCTGCTAATCAGCCATGCCTGTAGCCCATTGTCATTACCTTGTGTTCCTGCCCTCTTGTTAATCAGTCACAGGTGCCCCTTGTTCATTCCCATGTGTTCCAGTGTATAAGAGTTCCCCAGTCCTGTGCACCCTTGTTGGGTCATTGATGTTGTGTTACCTGAGCTAATAAAGTCCCCTCATGGGGTGATTTGAGTCAAGGCTCCCTATCGTCCTGGATTGTTTCCTTCATTGCCACATACCACGCCTTCAGCTCTGCCATCGTGGCAGAATGACCTGACTGCACCACGACCAAGCTCTGGACTCCCTGCCACCCTTGTCACTGGGGTTCCTCTTCCTTGCCCCTGCTGTGGATCTAGCAGTGGGGGAATCAAGGTCCTGGTCCAACATACTGGTGTCAGACACAACCCCTGACTTAGCAGTCTGTCCCTGGGCTGGACAACCCCTTGGCCTCTGGGGAACCCTAGGTCTGGGGCCTGCACTGCCTTGGCATGCTCCTGAGCCCCGGAGGATGCCATTACCAGGATCCCCAAGAGGCTGAGGGAGCTCAGAGCAGCCCCGGTGATCCCTGAGCCACCCTGGTGTCCTTGATGGCTCCCTTCTCCACTGCCCAGGGGGGATGACTGCTAGGCTGGGGACTTTTGGCTTTTGAGGATCGATGACCCAGAGTTAGGCTTAGGGGGAGAGGAATGGGGAGTTCCCGGTGCCCCCTGTATAGGCCGTGCAGGGGCCCCCTTCCAGGCATAAGAAAGGGAAGAAGCCATCTGCCTCTGGGGCCGCCTTGACTTCTGCCCTGCCATGGGGAGCCTGTCGCTGGCCCCCGTGCAGTCCTGTTGAGCCATGCCAGCCTGCTGCCTGGACAGCCCCTGCCTGAACCCGGCCCAGGGGAACCTGCTGCCGCAGCCTCTGAGCCCATCCGGGCCCCTGCCAAGTCCCCAGAGCCTGTCCGGGCCCTTGATCTCCTCTCCTTCTGGGGGGAAATGAGCCAGGATGGCCCTCCAGAGGAGTTGGAGTGGGACCTGAGTCCCATGTTTTTAGCTCCTGCAGCCCCCTGGGGTTAGAATAGGTGGTGCCCTGTGTGGTCTGGCTGAGCACTTGGCAGGTCTTCAGTTTCCTGCAGAGTAAGATGGGGGCATGCTCAGTGCAGTGCTTGCCCGGTCTCTGCATCGCCCCCTAGCTCCCCCCTGTCGCCCCCCCAGTCCCAGCCCTCCAGTCTCCTCTGCACACTGCAGCACTGTTCCTACCTGGCCCCTTCCTCCTTGATTTCTCAAGCCAGCCTCACTGGCAAGCTCTGTTTTGCCCTCTAGGGTCCCTCCTTTCTGGTCCTGGCCCTATGTTTGTTGACCTTGCCTTCAGGGCCAGTGTCATATCCCTGCCTTTGTCCCTCAGGTCCTACCTCATGTCCCTGCCTCTGCTTCTCGTGTTCTGCTTCCAAGCCCCAATCTGTGTGTCCCAGGTCCTGTCCCTTGGTGTCCCCCAGTCCCTGCCTTTGTTCCCCGTGCTCTGCTGCAGGTCCCTCTTGTTCCTGGGGTTCCACCTCTGGCCCCTCATCTCCTTCCCAAGTCTCATGTCTGTCTGTGTGTCCTGTCCCTACTCTGTGGCCCCCTGAACCTGCTCCCTCTGTGGATGTACCTGTCCCGGCTCTTTGTGTTGGCCCTATCTGTCTGGGCTTCCCCTGTGTTAGTGTCTGGCCTTGTCTGTCTCCCAGGTCTTTGTTAAAGGTTCCCCCTTTTTGTTCTGTGTTCCTAACCCTGTTTGGTCCTGGCTGTTTGTCCATCCCTGTGATCCCTGGTTCTGCCCCTGTCTCTTCCCGTCTGGTCCATTGTCCTGGTTGGTGCCTCTGTGGTCCCCACTGGTGTCAGTCCTTGTCTTGGTGCATGCCCTGTTTTGGTTCTGTTCCCATTGTCTTCCGTTCAGTGTCTCCAGTCCTGCCCTGGTCTGCTGTCCCTGTCCTTGCCCCATGTCTTGACCCCATCTGCCCTTTGTGTCCTTGGCTCCCCCTTGATCAGGATAGTGCACCCAGAGTGTGCACCTTTTGGGGGGGAGTTCTGTCATGTCCAGCCCTGCCCTTCTAGTTTGCTCCCAATGTTTCCCATGGGCAGGGCTGCTAATCAGCCATGCCTGTAGCCCATTGTTACCTTGTGTTCCTGCCCTCTTGTTAATCAGTCACAGGTGCCCCTCGTTCATTCCTATGTATCCCAGTGTATGAGTTCCCCAGTCCTGTGCTCCCTTGTCGGGTCACTGATGTGTTACCTGACCTAATAAAATCCTCTCACAGGGTGATTTCAAGTCAAAGCTCCCTCTTGTCTGGGATAGTTTCCTTCTCACCTGCCACTGGTGTGACACCAGGCTGTATTTACACATTGTAACCCTGAAAATCAAAGTGAAAATAACATTCTAAATGTTTCTGAACAATTACTGAAATTTAATTACTGAAATACTTGGTCTGGAAAAGTGATCAGCCCCTCAGTGACCATTACAGGTTTGCTCAGGTATATCCAGTCACCTTCCAGATCACCAAACCGGCTAATTAAAGTCCACCTGACATCAGTTGTAGTCCAATACTTCAGAAATAATCTGACATTTCCTTAAAGATTCCATTACTATTGGTGCATAGCAACACTAACAATTTATCACAGTTGGAAAGGTCCTCCCAAAAATGCTTCAGGACAAAGTTGTGGACAGGAATGAGTCAGGAAAAGGAAACAAATTGAAAATTTCAGAGGCTTTGACTATCCCTCTGAGTTCCATTAAGAAAATATTTAGGTAGTGGAAAGCATATGGCACCACCAACACCTTGTCCAGATTGGGCTGTCCTAAACTAGATGACCATGCCAGGAGGATACTGCCCAAGAAAGCCACCAGGAGACCAACAGCAACTTTTAAGGGCTTATACGTCTTTATGGCTGAGATTGGTCGATCTGTGTATGTAACAATTTTACAAGCTTTTCACAAAAGTGGCCTGTATGGCAGGGTGGCAAGAAAAAAGCCTGTTTTATAAAAGACTCTGAGTCACAAAATTGGCAAAAGCTTTTTTGGTGAGATGAGACTAAAATTGAACTTTTTGGACTGAACGCCAAGAGAAAACACAGCACACTACCTAAAACACACCATACCTACTGTGAAGCATGGTGGTGGCAACATAATGTTTGTGGGGGTGTTTCTCGACAGCGGGGACTGGGCACTTGGTCAAGAGGGAAAATTGATGCTGCCAAGTTTCGCCCACATTTTTTGAGGAAGTCCTATGGCCCTCAGATAGTTGTAGATACGTTGGTGGTTCACCGTCCAGCACAACATTGACTCTGAAGTGACTTCAAGATAGAGAGAAATACATTTTGCTATTTATTTATCATGTGTGTATATATTGCACAAATCTTTCTAGCACTTTTACACTATTTTCATTTCAGATTAGATGTCCTGCGATGGGTTGACACCTGGATTATTCCCTGCCTTGCATCTGTAGCTTCTGGGATAGACTCTGTACCCATGTGACCCTGCAAAGGACAAGTGGGATTGATGGATGGATGGATGGATAGATTTACAAATTATTACTGAAACTGATCATGTAAATTATTTCACAAAATGAGACAAAATGCAATGATCAGAGATACCTTCACTTTTAGTTTTGCTTTTCAAATCAGCCCACACCCACCACCCTCCTTCACACACGGTACTCGCACATTACTTGAAAGGGACACTTCCCTCAGTGTTAAAATTAAATGTCTCAAAAGGGGTTTTTCATATGAATTAGGCCCTTGCTATTTATGAGACTATTTATGCCATTAATGAACAGAACTTCGATCATATAGTTATCAGGAGGGGGAACACTTTTTTAACTAAGAAAAAGGGGCATTTAAGTACAAAATCAAAAGGCACATATACAATTCAAACGGTCAGAATTTATTTTGCATGTACAGTACTAAATGTAATGTATAGTAGAAATCAAATGAGTATGACCAATAACTTTATTATTATTACAATTTTGTGTCGAAGTGCACCACAAGATGTATAAATCATCTGTAACTGAGAAACTTAAGGCGATTTCAAAAGCAGTAAGTTCAACTAAATCTGTTCCCGTAAACTAAAAATCTATTGCAATTCAGTAACGTGTACGTGCACAACACAGCGTTATTAAGCCTATATTTCCAGAGCATCTTTTACGGATTGGCTTTGCCAAAGAAAGACCAACTCGACCAGTCTAGCCGACCAATGAAAAGCTGCTGACAGTGGCTCATGTAAATTGCAGACGTACGCTAGCGAAGTTGCACTGTAGAACAGCATTTTGGGGCTTGTAGTTACAACTCCTGCTGATTTCACGTCGCCCTAACTCATTGACACATCGTGGAGGACTACAAGTGCTGCGGACTTTACAGCTAAAGGCCAATTCTTAACTGCATGGGCGGGCGGGGGTGTTGTGGCAGTTCGCTACCTCTGCGGTTGTCGCTGCGCTCGCATGAGGATTGGGAACGTTGTGTTTCACAATTTTGGGGGAAATTTGACAGTGACAGCGGGAGCAATGCAGTCGGAATCGGGGATCGTACCCGACTTCGAAGTTGGAGAAGAATTTCAGCACGAGCCAAAAACATACTATG
This sequence comes from Mormyrus iriodes, assembly GCA_011763525.2. Taxonomy (NCBI): domain Eukaryota; kingdom Metazoa; phylum Chordata; class Actinopteri; order Osteoglossiformes; family Mormyridae; genus Mormyrus; species Mormyrus iriodes. The sequence continues at coordinate 24,342,093 of JAAGVU020000103.1, read as the reverse complement.
AACTGAAGAGCCAGCCTTACAGGTTAGTAATGTAAAGTTGTATATTTTTTATAATTAAGTTCAAAATCAAAGGGAGGGGGAAAAAGCACAAGCAAGATTGTGTTATTTGCAAGGATATTTTATACTGTCTATATTTGTTAGCGAGAACGGTACTGTTTTGGGGTAATGTCCATATGTTAACTGTGCGCTCCCAGACAATTTGCAAGAAGTCTAACACCGTATCCCTACCTAACTGCGTGAGCTTTCTGGGAGGGATCTGTTTGCCTCCTTCCCCCCATGCCTGTTTTGTGTCTTGGGTTTGCTTATGCAATACCGGGTGTTGTCTTATCAACCTCATCCGCAAATATTAGCAGATGTTTATTGTACTTGCGTTCATTCTTTAGCTAGGTAAACTGAAAATTTGAACAATATGCAAACTCAATAGTATCATATGTTGTAAATAAAATATTTGTAAAAGTAACATTTTCTTTAGAGGACGCACATTGTCCTCTGCTGGGTTGAAGTTTGACCGTTCAATTTATAATTAAATAAATGTTATGTAATGGGACAGAGAGATATTCGTACATGCACCTCTATTAGTAAAATATGAGTCAGGTTCTAAAAAAGTAAAAAAGGCGAATGAAATTAATAAATTGATATAAATATAATGAAATGTGAAGGCAACTGATTGTGCAATGACAACTGTCCAGTCCTCTAGGTTCTCGTAACAATTTATTATATTGGGAACTTCTCTTATCATCTGGATAAACCTGCATTCTATATTCTTTCTGGCATATTTAATAAACCCACATAAAGTGTGTACAAACTTGTCTTTCAACTTGTCATTGGGAACAGAGATTACTGTGTCATTATATGCTCCCCAGTAGACTGCATGCCATTACTTAAACAGCACTGAGCTTAATTTTTTTCCAGCTGTTTTCTATTACAGTAGAAATGCCACAAGTGCAGATGAGGGTACTACCTCCGAGTTATTTATCGACCCGTCTACACATTATCCTCCACTTGTTTCCTTAGCTGACGTGACTGCAGAAGTTTGTCTACACTTTGTTGCGCATATTTCCACCATCCGCCAAACAGTGACACCTTTTCAGTTATGAGAATCAGACAGGAGGTCCATTTTTATTTCAACACATAGATAATACGTACCCTTAAGATTTACGCTGACTTGCCTTTGTACGTGTTATAGCAACCATCTTATATTGATTGATGTTGATTGGTCTAATATACACTACCGGTGAAAAGTTTGGAGTCACTAAAAAAATGTCCTTGTTTCCAAAAGAAAAGCATTTTTGGTCCATGCAAAAAAACATAAAGTTAATCTGAAATACGGTATAGACCTTGTTAATCAATAATGTTAATAATGTTAGCATGCCCGACCGAGGTGGGCGGGGGGACCCGGGGTCTTGGGCAGCCAGTTGACCTTGGGGTGACTCTGTTGTGGAAGGTGCTGGATATGGCTGGATTTTAATATAATATTTATACTGGTCCATTATCAGCAACCATCCATCCTGTGTTCCAAAGGCACGTTGTGTTTGCTAATCCAAGTTTATCATTTTACAAGGCAAATTTGATCATTAGAAATCCCGTTTGAAATTACGTGATACCAGCTTTAAAAACTGGTGTGCTGATTAAAGAAGCAATAAAACTGCCCTTCTTTAGATTAGTTGAGTGTCTGAAGCGTCAGCAATTGTGGGCTCGATTGAAAACTCAAAACGCTGGAGAACAAAGAACTTTCTTCCGATACTCATCAGTCTATTATTGTTCTGAGAAATGAAGGTTATTCCATGGGAAATATGCAAGTGATTCCCAACTGTTGTAAGTCATCAGTTTTCTTAGTAACCTAATGTAAAAATACTTGAGCGATCCAGTTCAAGTATGAAAGATTTACACCCACTACAATTGGTAATATCAGCTACCAGTGACTAAGCATGGCATCTCATTGAGTAGTTGTACAACTTAAGTGTATATCCACAAGCAGACAACATGCGGTGCGCTGACATGGCCACTGACCTTTCACCCCTTTACCGTGGGCTGTCGGGGACGTGGAAGTTTGCTGCTCTGACATGCTGTCATCAGGCTGTGCACATGGGTCAAAGAGCAGTGTATTTCCCTCGTCTTTCTTAAGAGATCCTAATGTTGAATCTTGTCAGGGGAGAACCTTTCTGATTCCAAACGAGAATCTCCAAGAGGTAAAATCCACCAGTGCATAGGGATGCTTTCAGTCGCCAGAAAAATAAATTTTTAGTAGAAATCAGTGTTTGCTGGGTAACCTAGTTCTCAATCCTGAATTCCTGAAAGCTGACTCCTCATATAGCAGTGGTTGTATAATAAAGGCAGTGTAATTTAAATCAGAGTAACATGTTTATTAAGAACTCCTTTCCTTTTCAGACGGATCGAACACAAGGTGGAAACATGTGATCTCTTGACTGAGCAGGAGGACCCCCTAAAGAGAGAGGGTGCCTCCTAGTTAGAGCTTGCGAGTGCTTCTGCTTCCAGACCTACACTGTCTTCAGTGACACATCTTCTTGTTCCTCTGATCCTCATTACCTTTTTACTAGTGCTGTTCATTTCAGAATGAGGAAGAAGACAGTGACACGCAGCACAGAGACTTTTAACCTTATTTAAATCGGCAAAATCCCCTGCCCGTTGTCTCGAAAAAAAATTGTTTCACAAAGGGTTTTTCATACGAATTTTCAGGCTTTTTGTTGATTACACTTGAGGATAAACAACCCTATAAATTGTATGTGCCATGAGCCGGGCTAGGATAAACAGAACTTTAGAAGATGGATGGATGGGTGAATCTTATGTGCCCCTTTGTAGAGTCCTAAATTGGGAAATTTAACTGGTGCCAGTCTTGCCAGTCGGATAACTCACTCATATTCACACTTATAATACCTCAGGACTGTAGACTAGGCTTAGCTCAGTCCCTTCTGCTTTATTAACAGCACAGCTGGCCTTCTTATCCCTTTTGGAAACTGCAAATGAGACAAGTGGGCCAGCTGGATCGCATCGTGCAAATCCAGTGAAATATCACATGAAGTAAGTTCTGCAGTTTGCCTGCAGTATGTTTTTTTAATGATTGCAAGGCTGTAGGAGAACATAATACATCATAGCAATGTCCTTATTAAACCAGAACACCAGAAGAAGTGAAACTGAGCTTGTCTGTGTATGATTGAGTAAATCTTTACTGCAGAGTCATTTCATGATTTCAGCTTCCTCTTAAATCCAACAGAAAATTAATGGCTACTTTTGCTTTTCATTTCAGTCGGGTCAGGGGATTACTCAGAGTTAGGCGTGATTGTTCGTAACCAGGCCAAGTGGCTCTGTATTGAGGGTCAATTCCTCAACTCAGTTTGCCATCTTCAAGCTGACAGGCTCCTCATTAAGCAGCACACTTGCTGATGAGCCGCACAGTAGAACATCTGGCACCCCATCAATGCCCGCACATGACTGCACGAGAGTTCAGAGCTCCAGGGCTGACACCTTCAGCCTTAACACTGTGACAGTTAAGAGGCTAGAGGACTGACAGGTAGGTGATGAACCCAGAACAAGCTCCTTACGTTCTGGGTAACTTCACCATCAACAAAAATTAACAGGTGAGTGTTCGTTGAAGAAGAACTTCTAGACGAATTGTCAAAATCATGATAAATATTATTACCTGGAATACTTCTTTATTAGGGCTGAAATACAGACATTGAAAACAACCATCAGAGGCACCTGTTCACAGTGCCCAATGTGTAATCAACATGCGTATTTATAGGAATTGGGAGAGCAGTAAAGCAAGTTGCCTGCAAAGTGTAAATTGGCATAATAAATTTAGCGATGAAAGTGAGATTTCGGCAGGGAGGAGTGGATGTGCCCATGGTAGCGGAGTGTGTCACCAGTGGCCATCATCTGTCAGTTAAAATTCTTCTTGTATCTTTCTCTCTTTAGCATCTAGGTAACCGAGAAGTATGTGGTCTGTATCCTAAATATGTGATTATACCAGAGCATGTATTTGTTCCCCATTTAGTTTTAAAAGTTTAATTCCCAGGTATGCTGCTCCAGGCTTCTCATCTGAGCTGTTGGAAAGATTATGACTGGCAGTAAAACATAGTATGCAAGGGGTCAATTTGGCTGTATCAGCAACCGGGAGTGAACAGGCTTTTTTTCTTGATCCAGTAGCCTGCGCTGCATTATCTCTGGAAAAGATAGCCGTGTTTCCGTAAATGTGCCGTTTGCACAGTCAGTGTGTGGGTTGATAGTTGTGTAGACATTGTTTTATTCAAATCCATAGAAATCACATTACTTAACAAGAAGGATATATTTTTTTGATAATGTTACAGCTGTGAAGTTTATGAAATTAATATCTGAAGGAGTAATGATAGACATTGGTTCTTCTTCCCACCAATACATGTCAAATACGTAATTAAATATAATACTGGCCAAATACATAATGAAAAAAATTACGTTTTCTTTTTTTTCTGAGTATTTTGACCTTTATGTTCCACTTTTTGAAGACTTTCATTCAGAGGATCTTAAGAATCTTTGCAGGATGCACCTAGGCCTGTTCATTGGAAACTGATTGTATTAAGAAATTACAGGTATAGCCTGTCCATTAAAGTTAACACCAAGACACTCTTAGTAATCATCCAAAAAAAAAACACTTGAAATTAGGACAGCTTGGATCAGTATGCCCCATGAATCACTTAGAATTGAAAGGATTATTAGTCTGTCAATGTAAATGCCATTTTATTAGCTCTGGGATAGTGGTGGGTTCGTGGCGTCCCTGAGCTCAATCCAGCACAGAGATATGAGCGGAGTGACATTGGCAGGTGCATGTGTGAGAGACACGATTGTGCAAGCACATTGCTGCACGCTTACTCACGACGTAACGTCTAAAGCGACCAGCTGGGGGCCCGGCTTTGGATGCCTCCTGTTACTTCACGTTGTTATTACAAGAGAGGATTGGGATGATGGTAAAACAGGGAGAAGCTTCATGCGGCCCTCTCGCGGTTCACCAGAAAGCTGAGTCTACATGTGAAACCAGGCTCTGTCAGCAGCCCCTCCGCATTTACTGCGGGAATAACGCTTCCTGTTTGCATGCTTTGTCGTTACTTGTATGTGGGATGATAAGTGGCTTCAAGGCCAGGCTCCTTCTGCTTTTCTTGCTCACTGGGGTTATGTGTGGCTGAATCTCAGCTTAATTGCAAACAGCAAGGTGGAAGAGGTAGATGTGCAGCTGATGAAGGCATCACTGGAAAGGATGTCTTTCACAAGAGGAGGGTAAAGCTAGCATGTATTTTTAGAGACCGACTGTCCTTACAAACCCTTGAGTCACCTCGCTGTTCCTGTTTTCAGTGACGCTGTTGTAGATAATGAAGATATTTTTTCCAGCTTTTACGTTATAAAAATATGCTCATGTAACACCCACCACTGAGTCAAAATCACAAGGATTCTTCAAAAAAATTATCCTCTGAAAAAAAGAGTGTAAAACACTCGCAAGGACACTTAAAATACTGGTATGTGAAATGCTGATAATTTTACTAATCTAACAGTACTTATTGGTTAGTTTCCAGCGTGAAAGTGGGTATTGCTTGTTTCTGATTTGCCAGTGAATAGTGTTGACCTGTGATTTATGTGGTGGTGATCAGTAGTGCTTGGTGACTTGCTGAATGAGTTGCCAATTCCTTGGTTGAACTTTTAAATACTGCTGTGCTTGATTTTTACCTGCTGGCTTACTTGCAGTCCTGAAAGACAGTGTTGATCACTGTGCCAGTGATGAGCATTGGCTGACTGTCAACATGTCAGTTACTAGTGTTGATAACTGGCAGATGTTTCGGTGATCAGTGTGCATTAATGATCCTGTTTGAACAGTATTGATAAACGACTGATGTGGAAATGACTGATGAGTCTGCGATCAGTGGTAAAGCCTAACCAGTGTGTGACCACAATAGTAATATATCTAATAGATACTTTCTCAAATAATGACAGTTTTATATATATATATGCA
>JAAGVU020000103.1:24304087-24318729 GCA_011763525.2 Mormyrus iriodes | reverse complement strand
ATCTGGCTAGCTGATATAGGCAGGATAACAAGTATCAGCCGGGGAAAGGCGTAGTCAATCAATCGGGATACCGGCGGTACCGGACAATCCCGCAAAAGCGGCAAAACCAGATCGACCGGGATTCCCTATGAGGCGGAGATATGTTGATGGCCACTCCCCGTGACGTCACTGGAACATCCCGGAGACCGATCCCTGACAGCTTTGTGGATAAATCGAGTTTTCAAAAAAATAACATTGAACACTTGAAAGTAGTTCCACCTAGTAAGTTACTTCATAGTGTGTGTGTGTGTGTGTGTGTGCTAAAGCACCATCTTGGTCTAAATGTTATGATAAAATGCCATCTTGGCCAATGCAAATTTTCAAGCATAGCCTCTGTGATAACCAGGGCTGTGTTTCAACCCTAGTTTAGCTTTTTAAAAGCATCTGTACATTTTGCTGTAACTAATTAGCATGCAGTAAGTTTGAGGATGGGGCGATTTTCATCTCCTAAATTGATCCACCATATAACACTAACTTAAAAGAATTTACATTCCTCAGATGCAATGTATGTTTGTTTTTAGTTGTGTTTTTGGACCATCTTCTGTGTATGTGTATGAGAGAGCTGTGCATTTCGACCACCTGCTGTGACGCAGTTCACTGTATGTTTTTCGAAAGATTCAGATTTGCAGCAACTGCTTCCAGCCCCTACCTGTGAGTGTCACAGTCTGCTGGCCAGTGCTTCCTTCCCACCACGAGATGCCTCGGATACCACTGCGAAGCAGCGACTAGACCTTCTAGTCTGTGGTGAAATTAAAATGTCACGGAGGAGAAAAGGCAGTCTCTGCATAATGGTTTGCACTCGTAGGCCTCCTCCGCTGTGGTAAACCCTTGTGGGGGACCTCTTCACGGGCAGCTATGTGTCAGTCTGTGTAAGCTAGAAGAGATTAGAATACCTTAGTATTACCTCCCTGCTGCCTCTTTTACTCCCAAGAAGGAATTACTGTATCGAGTCACAAGCTGTGCCCTGAGTGTGTCTTGGAACATTTTTTCCTTACACGCTCTGTATATTCATAATGGAGGTATAGTTTTAAAGTTAATGTTTTCAGTCTTCTCGGTTATTCTGTTTTGCTGTGTGAGGGTATTGAATAAATTAGTTGAAGTAGTTGAAGATGTCCTATGAGCGACTTTAGACTGATGCACATTGCTAATGTTGATATTTAACATATTCCAGCTTGAGGTACTGAAATGCTACACTGACATGTACATGTAATTAGAGCTGTCACGATTACTCGATTAAACTCTGCATCGATTACAATTTTCCTTCTCGATTGCTCGGCAGTATGGCGGAAGGGAGACACCGCATAGCGGATGAAGGTGAAAATGAAGAGCGAAAACCATTAGTTGTGTGGAAGCACTTCACATTAAAAGTGAATGAAAATGCAGCAGTCCGTCAGTATTACAAAGCATAACTTAAATATCACCACAGCTCGACCGCTATGCAAATATATCGTAAATAAGATTTCCGGGTGTGACGGACTCATCCAATAATGCGAGGTTAGCCATAGATACATGCTATTTAATAACCTATCCCGTCGTTGTCATCACTTCAACTTTAAATCATTTTGCTTAATTTACTTTCTGCGATTCTCCTATGTCAAAACAATCGCTGCCGGTAAAATAAAAGTTAACGATGTCGCTTAGCCGCATCGTCTTACATAAAAAGGTACACGTTAACCGTATCATATTAATAATTTTTGTGAACATGTGCGATTTTAGTACGGTTGAACAATATTTTACTATATAGCCAAATATAACTTATCTATCAACCGAGTCTGTCAAATACGTTGGTGGTATCGTTGTTAGTTGTGCCAACATATACAAAGCAGTGCCGACAAATCACTTGCCTTTGTTCAATATCATCTCTATCAAACACAAAATATTTCCATACAGCAAAAGACGAATATCTTTCTGTCACCAGTTTTAATTCGCCTTTCTCCTCTTTGCTCGTTTTGTTTAATTTTTCATGAACGCGCCTCGCGGTCTTTGATTGACGAGAATGATTATGATTATCTCAGAAAGCGCCTACAGAGCTTCTGCAAATTCGGTCAACTTTAGACAGATTTTTTTAAAGTTATACCAGATAATTATAAAAGGGAACCATATTAAAAAGAATGCATCACTTTGTCCGTGTGGAGTTTGCGTGTGTATCCTGCGTGTGTGTAGCGTTTTGACGGTCTTTGGTTTCCTTCCACTGTCCAGAAATATGCAACTTTAAATAAATTGGAGTGCCTGCAGTGGTTGGTTGGTTCCTGCCTCATGCCAAATGCAATTTATATAATATAATATATAAACGAATACTCGATGAATCGTCAGATTAATCGGTAGAATACTCGATTATTGATATAATCAATAGTGACCGCCCTATAATTACCTATAATTAATGTAACATCTACGTAAAATTTTCCCTGTGTCATTCCGTTGTTTTTAAATTTAATTTTTTTTAAGAAATATAGTCTGCTTATATCATGAGATATACTCAAAGAATTACTCATAATTATTTACTTTCTTATGAAACGTGAACCATGAGTTGTATTCTCATTCTTGAGAAATCAAGGAGACCATAGCCAATTAAGAGGGCTGTGTGAGGTAATGTAATGTGTGTCCAAAAAAAAAAAAAAAACATAAGCTTATATTTTCTAATATTTCCTGCTTTTGAAGCAACAGTGGCAATAATTGTACTCTGGACTCTCAGAACAAATAATGTTTTCTACTGGATCTAAAGATGAAATGTTCTTTGGCCTGAAGCAAGTGTCAGTTTAGGGATAGTGACTTGGCCACAGAATGGGCTCTTTGTGACATGCTGATCCTGACGTCAAAGCAGCTTTATAAGGACATTTGTTTCTATCGACAATAAAACAACACAGTGGCAGAAAGGTTCACTGTTTTCCTCTAATCATCTACATGCATAACTAATGAGCCCTTAAGCTTTTAATAACTTGGCCTGGCCAAGTTCCACCCCTTGATGTCTTGCCTGTCTGAGCTGCAATAAGGGAAATTCTCACTTAAGTCTTCCATCATCTGAAGAAAGGATAAAAAACATATATGCAACATGTTGGAGATGCTTGAGTACAGTCACTATCAGGTATGGTGTGTGTTTCTTGTGAGTGCTGCAGGAATTCCTGTTGTGATTGCAAGAAGTATTATTTCTTATATCTGTGAACACACTTCCACTCTGCAAAATCATGTAGTTAGATGAACTGGTGTCTCTAAGATGCCTATAGAATGAGTTTGAGCTCTGTAGTGAATTGGCCTCCACCCAGGGTGTCCCCTGACTCATGCCCTGTTCTTTTTGAGGTGTCAAACTCACCGCAAGCAGTTAAGAAAAATGTATTGTGATATTACTGATAATATGGTTATTCATCTCTGAGTACAATCTAATCATAATATAAATATGAAGACAATGTTGTGTGTTAAAAAGTGAACAATTTCTATACAACAATCTTGCCAGTACATTCCCATTTGCGGTAGATTTTCTACACATTTCTCAGCTATTTATATTATGAGGTTAATTTTTTGCTCAGAACTAAAGTCATGCTTCCAAGAAGATCTAATCGGACACAGTCAGAATCTAAATCAGTATCAGTGATATTGCGTACAGCTATAAGGATTTGTTGGATGCGTAAGAAAATGTGTTTTGACAGGTAAATGCTCCTGACCCCTGCTTCCCCACTGTGTCTCCCACACAGGTTCAGACTCACCTGGAGAACCCTACCAAGTACCACATTCAGCAGGCCCAGCGGCAACAAGTGAAGCAGTACCTGTCCACCACGCTGGGAAGCAAACTCAGCACCCAGGCCATCAGCCTGCCCTGTCCCAGCCAGCCCATTGAACACAGGGGCATGCCCCCAGCACCTGGCAACAGCGCCCCCAACAGCCCCATGGCACTACTCACCCTCAACTCCAACTGCGAGAGAGAGGTAGAGCAAGTAACACATGTCCACGGTTGGCACAGAAGGCAACATGCTATGAATGTCTGATTATTTGCCTGCCTGTGTTTAGTCACCCTCTTACAGTAGTGTGCTTAACATATAGCTCACTACAGTGATTCATTATTGCTTGTATTTCTGCCAACACCACACAAGAGTCCAGAACTCAGTGCCATGCACCCCAAATACACACGCATTGGCAGACACAGGACATTGCATGGGTTGGGCCTACACGCCATTTAAGATAACCAAATAATTATTTTAGCCAAATATAGTTGAGCTATTTAACATTTGTTTTTATTTTATGGAAGCAATATTTATAGTTTTTGTTCAATTGTAATAATTTTATTTTAATATCTTACTTTATTTCAGTTTATGAAAAGGTTTTCTTAAAGTTTAAGTTCTTGTTAATGATAGTAATCCTGTTACCCATATACGCAGTTATTCTAACCCTCACGTTACAATGCAACTTAGCCAATTCTACATCTGCATCAAATAAAGATTACTTTTCATTACCAGCTTTCTCAACAACTATGCTATGCTGTTGTTTAGACAAATAACAAAATGCCATTTTTAAATTAATCTTTCAATAAATGACCATTAGGTTCCATATAGTTTTCTGTACTCCATAAACCCACTTATGTGCTGAATTAATAAATGAAGAATGCGTAGGGCCAGATTTACTAACATTTGCCCCAGCGCAAACCCCCTTTTGGTGTTAAAATAGTAGTTGTGATTTACTAAAGCAGCACAGTGAAAAGTCAGCGGTGGAATGGCGCTGACAGTTAATTTCTTTAATGACCATTAATGTTTTGCCCATTTTTAACATGTTTTGCTATTTTGAGGACATTAGTACATAATGTGCACTATATATTCACCATGTATTCATGTAGGATTCACCATAGTTCCGACACATAAAATATTTCCTCAGTTTTAAGTCTATCCATAGAAATTGAAATACTAAAACTTCAACTGAAATTAAAATGTATAAAAACTAGATTGAAATATTTTAAAATTATAATATATTTTTAAATAAAACAAATTCAAACAAATAAAACCATACTTTAAACTAGATTTCAAGTGAAAACTGAAAATAATACATAAAATAAAAACTGAATAAAAAATAAAAACTCTTATAATAACTGCTGGATGGAACAATGTATAAATTAACTGTTGCAACACAAGAAACACATACAGCAACTGAGAAACAACAAATCCAAACAACAACCTATAGCCACAACTACAGAAAACCATACAAATGAAAAGCCTGAAGGATGCATGAGCAGCTGTAATCTGGAATGTCTTTGCTTCCACATTGCAATACAAAATGAAAAGATGATGAATGATACAGCTGTACTGAACAGTCTGGAGTGGGTGCAGTGACTGTGTGTCTTGGCTAAACAATGATGTAAATGATCTAAATAGCATAATAATAATGGTTTATGTACAGCATGATATAATATGAATAAGATCTTCCCTTTCTTTTGCCTCTTGCCAAGTATGATCCCTTTTTCCGTTTAAATGTTAACTTTAAAGGGTTCCTTACAAGCATAAACCTTTGTAAGCATAGGGTACGAGTGCTCCCAGATTTGTTAACGGTATGCCTATTACTACTAAGATCAGACAGTATTTTCCTGAATATGATGGATTTATTATGTGCAGTGACATGCAGTTTTTGTTCTTTAAATACAGATGGATGACGTCATTGATGACATTATTAGTTTGGAATCAAGTTATAATGATGATATCCTTGGCCTTATGGACCCAGGACTCCAATTGGCCAATACGGTATGTTTCACATTCTATTCATCTCCTTTACATTTAGAGCAAGCAGGACTGAATGTGCAATTTTTATTGTTAACATCAAGTATGGTTTGAAATAGCAAAAGGAAACTGATCTACAAGATTATTTTGTTTGCTTAAGAGATTTCCCCAAATGCCATAATGTGTGGATTTTAGAGAGGTGACCTGCGAAGAGCAATATGAAAAACAATTAACAAGCTTGAACCATTCAGTGACAAATGTGTTTTGCAGTAATATGGATCTTTATGATAATTCCAATATATTCAGAACTTTATTTAAGTACGAAATTAAATACAGGCTATTGGAACAACGAGAATTCAAATGAGTCCTGGGAGGATACACCATACTATGTCTACATAGTATAAAGAGTTCTCAATCCTGGTCTTATCAACCCACTGTAAACAATGATTATTAATCAGAATGCACCTAATTAATAAAGATAAATGAGCTGGCTGGCAAAGCAGTGCTGATGCATGATGACCAAGACTGAGAAGCAGGAAGATAGATCGCAGTAGTTTTGTGTTTTGTCTCCCTCTAGTGACTCTCAGCAGTCCTTACAGCTATTGAGTGCCACAAGTCACTCAGTAACTGGTTTAGCAGCAGTGTCTGTGGTTTATTGTCTTCACTCATCTGTTGCTGCAGATGTTTTTTCCTTTGTGTTCAAACCAAAATCTGTTATAACCCACAGATCCCAGTGTCAGCTAACCTCCTAGATATGTACGGCAACCAGGGTATGCCCCCACATGGGCTCTCCGTCAGCAACTCCTGCCCTGCCAGCCTACCCAACATCAAGAGAGAACTATCAGGTAAATGCACCACCCCACAGCCTATCCCTAGCTGGCACAGTGCATGCAGAGGATAGCCTGCAAGCTAGGATGGGCTTCCTTCAAGTCCACTGAATATTAGGTTTGTGTGGTGCCAGACATAAAAATTCATTACTGAGGATGGTGTGTCTAAATCTTTAACAGCAAAAACCCTACACTGAGCACTGAAGAGTTCAGGAGCTCAAAGGAAATAATCTGAGACCATCCTCACACAAACATAACTCTGCAAATGATTGCTGATATAACACAGATGGGATAAAATGTTCTGGGTTGTGTACCGGCAGTCCCCGGGTTAATAACATTCGACTTACAGACAACTCTCACTTACGACTCCATAAAGCCTACTGTATTAAAAATTCAAGTTAAATACAATAGATCATAATAACGAATGCACGTACGACTTTATGACATTCATGAAAACATTGAGCAGCTTCAGCAGTTTGTCCTCACAGGGTACTGTACAGTATCACATGTTCTTTTATTATTACTCTATAGTTATTAGTGTTATCATGAACTGTATTATTTTTCTGACTTACAAATTTGACTTAATGACAGACTTAGGGAACAGATCTCATTCATAACCTAGGGACTGCTTGTATTGTATTATTTCTATGTCAAAGAGGTGTCAGAATCATTAAATGTATGTTCCCTCAAACCAAGTCATGTGTTTAGCTTTTGGCTTGCTGGTAACTCACCAGCACAGTTCAAATATCCACATTGTGTGCAATTGAAAACCCACAACAAAAATATAATGTGCCAAATAGTTACCCCTTCCCTGGCCTTGGTGCATATGCTGGACAAGTCTGGATCCTGTGACAAGTTTGAGACCTATCAGAGTCCTGAGGGCTTTCCAGTAGGTACGTTTCATTATTTATCTTTCAAACGTGGCATTGTTCTGTAGAACTAGTTTCACTGTGATTTATATGATAATAATGTATAATTCATGTGAAATATGTTTGAAATATCCCTTATTGCTGAAAACACATGTGAAAATAACATATTCAATGTAACTATGTATTATTAAACTCATTTCAACTAATCAAATGTTATTCTATGCCGATATAGTAACTATACTATTATGTATAATTAGAAATTTCTCTTTTTGCATTGCATCAGCAAATGGATTTTTATGTGACTTATTATTGGAAGACTGAAATGTGCACAGTCAGTTGCCATGCAAATTCGCCAATCCAGATTTATTATTTTTTACATATTATTGCAAATATATACAATATTGCACACAATATGGGATATACTAGCATTTTTCACCCAGAAGCAAATCCACCAGGTCTTTTATCGTTTAAGCTGAAATATACGTGCAGACTAAATAAAGGGATTTATTAGATGCATACTTGATAAAAACATTTTATATTTAGGATTTTACTGTCAAGTTACTACCTATGCTGTTTCATTCTATTATTTTGCCCCATGTGTCGATTCTCATTCCTTTTGACAGGAATCTTATGATTATCTTCATAAATAGAACATGAATTGGAAAGTCAGATGCTTTGGAACACTAAAATTTACAGTTTTTGCTATAATTTACACCTTTCCTGACATGCCTTGCGAAAGGAAGTCTCAAACACTTTTTTCTCATGGAGCAGAAATGAAGTCTTTGTAACAAACAACAAAGGATGTTACCATCATGGTTTCTTCAGTACATATTTTTGTGATGCTTTAACACCATGTCCCTAGATGAATGTCCCTTTCACTCTGGTTACAGAGTCTGAAGTCAGAGCTCTGGCAAAGGAAAGGCAAAAGAAGGACAACCACAACCTAAGTGAGTTTTCTTCGTGTTATGCCCATACCTGCCCTGTAGTTGTAGAAGGATTATTGATTTATATGTCAGGATTCTGAGAGAAGTGAGACAGCTTCAAATGTTGGCTATAAATCACAAAAATGGCTGTTTATGCACCAGGAGTAATACTCGGTTTATGCCAATTCTTTTTGCATTTTCATTTTTCTCTAGTCATTGAACTGATATTCTGTCATATTTATGTATTCTTTTTTACCTTGATCTCTTTAGTTGAAAGAAGACGTCGTTTTAACATTAATGATCGAATCAAAGAACTTGGAACTTTGATTCCAAAATCAAATGACCCGTAAGTGTGACCTTGGATCCAGAATCACTACTGGTGCCATCCATTTTGTGATGATGCAGAATCACAGCCCCACCCCCTCCACCCACACCAGAACTCACTCATGTTGGAAGCACGTGTATTGTTTTTGTTGCACCTTTTTCATCTTACTATGTATCTCGTTTTCTAAATTACAGACATAAAAGTAATAGTACTATAATGATTATGGAAAATTATACTATTTAAGAATAGCAATTGTAAATGGATCTAGATGACAAATGTAGCAGACAGTATTAAGTAATCATGGCTAAAATCATGTTCTTTATGCATTAGCAAATGCGGATTGTTGAAGATTATCTCAGATCTTATAATAACTGTATATATTTGCTTTTGAGAGCTGTGTCCCATTCCTTGTGTTATGTTTGGGGTTCTGGGTTTCTGAACTCCTCAGGGACATGCGGTGGAACAAGGGGACCATCCTGAAGGCCTCCGTGGACTACATCAGGAAGTTGCAGCGTGAGCAACAGCGTGCGAAAGAGCTGGAGAACAGGCAGAAGAAGCTGGAGAATACCAATAGGCACTTACTGCTTCGGGTACAGGTAACCCACCCAGCCCTTCCTTACTTGGCACAGTCCAATTTTGCAGGACATTTCTTTTGAGAAGAATGATTTTTCCTTCCTTTTCAGAATCAGAATTGTTTATATCGCCAAGTACTTTTACATTCAAGGAATATATACTTTGGGGTATCCTACAAAACAAGCCTTGGACACCCAGAATAATCAGAATAATATGTCTAGTGCTGATAATGGTCATAATGCAATGTAGGAGCAGGTTGGTTAGGTAGGTGCAGGGGGGGTGTAATGTGCTTTGCGTGATGTAGCAGTAGGTATGCAGTTCTTGATGTGACCTGTTGCTGTAGGGGCTAAAAACTGTTCTTCTGGTGCAAAGTTTTGGTCTTGATAGGCCTCAACCTCTTGAGTGTTTTGAAAAGTCAATGGTGGGAGGTGTCAGCTGCAATCTTTGTTGCTTGCTTCATGGTCCTGTAAGTGTGCAGGTGCTTAAATAATGACAGACCTTCCCAGCACTGTGAATTATACACTGCAGCCTGCATCTGTCTCTAGCAAAGACAGCAGCAATCCAGTAGTAGGAGTAGAAGTTTACCATCATTGTCTTTGGGAGATTGAGCTTCTTCAACTGCGGCAGGAAGTACATCCTCTGCTGGGCTTTCTTGGTGAGGGATCTGATGTTCACCTGCCACTTAAGTTCGTTAGAGATGATGGTGCCCAGGAAGCAGAAACACTCCACAATTCTGACTAGGGAGTCATGCAGAGTGATGAGGTCGGCAGTGCTGAGCTTCTCCTGAAGTTCACTATGATCTCCACTGTATTCAATGCATTGAGCACCAGATTCTGCTTGTCATGCCAGGATAACAGATGGTCAGTCTCATTTCTGTAGGCACACTTATTCCAATCAGAGAACAGTACAATGAGGGTGGTATCATCTGCCAACTGCAGGCGGTTAACAGAGTGGTGACTAGAGGTGCAGCTGTTCCTTGGATAAGGAGAGGGGTAGTGAGGAAATCACACAGCCTTAAGGGGAGCCAATGCTGCTGGGCAGAGGGTCAGAGATATGCTTATCCTGCTTCAATTTTTGCTCTCTGTTAGAATGTAAGTCTGTAATCCACCTGCAGGAGGATTCAGGAACATTCAGCTGGGAAAGCTTGCTCTCAAGCAGAGCCTAGATGATAATTTGAATGGAGAGCTATAGTCCACAAGCAGCACTCTGGCATATGTTCCAGGAGACTCTAGGTGTTAGAGGATGAAGTGTAAGGCTGTGTTTATAGCATCATTTATAGACTTGTGGGCTCTGTAGGCAAACTGCAAAGGGTCCAGGAGAGGGTCAGTGATGGACTTGAGGAGGGACAACACAACTTGCTCGAAAGACTTCATCATTATAGAAGTGAGGGTGATGGGTCTGAAGTCATGAAGTCCAGTCATCCCTGGTTCCTTGGGATTAGGAATAATCGTGGAGGATTTGAAGCAGGTTGGCAGATGGCATGGCTCCAGTGAGATATAAACATAGTTGGTCAGCGCATTGTTTCAAAGTGGACTGAATGGCAGAGTCTAGCCCAGTTGCCTTTCAAGGGTTCAACAGACAAGGCTGTCTGTTGAACAGTCTGTTAAAACGCCTATAGAGAGAGCAATTGTGGGTTGAGTCAGGGGACTGGCTGTTGTAGGCAGTTGTTACATGGCTTGGGGTTGGGTAGATGTGATGGTGCTGTCGGTCTGGATGCAAATTCAATATAATAATATAGTACTGCTCATTTACTTATTAAGGGAGATGTTTGTAACTGGTTTGTAAGTTTGTAACACTTGTGCCAGTGTAATTTACGTCAGTGCACGTGTGTGTGATTCAGGAGCTGGAAATGCAGGCTCGCGCTCATGGATTGGCTGTGATTGCCCCCTCTGCCCTCCGTTCTCCTGAACTTGCAAATCGGGCCATCAAGCAGGAACCGGTCCTGGGAGACTACAGCCAGGACCTGTATCATCAGCAGCAGCACGCGGCCTCTGAGCCGTCGCAGCCCACCACTCTGGACCTCAGCGACGGCACCATCAGCTTTAGCAATGGGCTCCCAACCCGGGGAGAGCCCAGTGTGTACAGCATCGTAGCCAAGGGGTCCTCGAAGCTGGACGGCATGCTGGTGGACGACACAGTGTCTCCAGTGGGTGTGGAAGACCCGCTGCTGTCCTGTGTTTCACCAGGGGCCTCCAAAGACAACAGCTGCGAGAACAGCATGAGCATGGAGGAGAATGAGCATGGCTGTTAGCAGGCAGCATGTGCCAGCCAGCTCCCCAGGCCCACTAACAGCTTGTACAGTAACACTGCTGCTGATGCTGCTACAGAGCAGGAGGTGGTGGTGTAGTCTACATCTCAAGTATTTCTTTCATTGTTTACATTTTTTCCCTCATCCTTTTTTTCTTTTTTCAAATTTATCATCCACCTGTCTAAACTAACAGTCTGAATCACTGTCTGATCACTGATAGATAGATATATAAATAAATCTGAGTAGGCAAAACTGTAGTCAGCTTTAATCAGAAAAGATTAGGAATTGATTGATTTTGTATGTCTTTTAAATGTTAAAAATATAAAATTTTCATAAGATGAAGGTTAGAGGTCATCACTTTAACGTGGCAGTGAAAAAAGGTGCCATTCGAAAGTCGGTCCTTTGCTCCATGTGGCAAACCTCCTGGTTTATGTATCCAGCAGCACCACTAGACAGTTTTATAAATGAGAAGAGGCTGAAGAAATGATGTGTTTAATATTTGATAATGGTATTAATAGCATCCTTTATGTTGCTTTCTTGGTTACATATTTTGTGGCTGTAAAGAATTCAGTTCTATCCACTGACAACAGATTCAACAGAAAGGAAATCTTTTGGCAGATATTATACTGAGAACAGTATTTGTTAAATTAAAGTGACCTTTTCCTCATGCATATGGTGCTGTCTGAGGCCCCAGGAGGTCTGGTGTACAAACCCCTCTTATCCAGTGTATTTCTCCTGTTGTCATGTATCCCACTCATAAAGTCCAGCATGGATGATGCCACATCATCCTAACAACAATCCCTTAATGTGATGTCACCCTAATACATAAAAACATCCACTTCACACTTTATTTGCTAACTGTGCTCAAGCTTTGGGAATTGAATTTTACCGTATATTATAAATCATGAATGACCAATCAGACTAGCAATCTCAGCACAAGTCCAGGGTTTTAACCACTATGCCACCTGCTGCCCTTAACTTAGAAGCCAACAGAAAGAGCAATATCAATACACAGGGATGCATCTCTTTGCAGCTCCTTTTGTGTCACTGACCACTTTAATAATAACCTCCTGTGTGCCAGGCATCCTATTCAATGCAGCTCTTAATTGTTGAGCCTATAATGAAAATGCAGACTTGCTATAATGTATGTCAGAATCCACTTGAGTAGACAATATGATGATGGTGCACATCTGATAAACAAAAACTTAAAAAACATGAATGTGGTGATAATTTCAATCATGGCAAGTTTAAGAACTCTTGTAATTTCGCCAAGATTATGTATCCAGGTACGGTTTGTTTATGTCATGTGCTTTGCATTTGCATGCCTCTTTGCGTTTAACAGTAACTTTCAGGACATTTTTATTGTGCTAAAGTTTATATTGGAAAGGAATATAACAAGACTTTTTTTATTATAATTCGTGGATGTTGTTACTTAAATCTCAAAGAAAACATGGCTGTCAGATATGAAATGAAGATTTGATAAACAGTTTTTGTATATTCTAAAGAGTTTATATTGCACTCATGCTACTGTATGACAGATGGAGTTGATTATATGAATAACAGGCTTTATTGTTTAATTTTCTCTGTTTAACTTCAACATAAAATTGTAGCAGTCTACTCAAAATTACTTTAATGGCAATAACCGTCAATGTTAGATATCAGAGAGACATTGCGCATTCTGAAAAGGTGAATTTTTAAAACAAAAACAAGATTCTCTGAATCACAATATTCGAATATGCAATAAGTATTAAAAGTAGATATATTGTGCCTGTGTGTTTTAGACATCAGGATCAAGTTCTTTTTTTTTAAGCTCAGCAGTGTTGAGACAACAGAGTGTGATTGAAAAGGTGGTTTGTGAACGACGTGCCTTAATTTTAAGATTCAAGTTTCATTCGCTTGGGCAGCTGATGCATGGAAGTTTCTTCAGCTCCCACTGAAACAGCTTTGTGCTCACCTGGGAGACACTGGGAAGCTCTTCTTTCAGCTGCCACAAGGAGGCGTTGCTGTACGTTTGCAGGGTGGAGTGTTTTTACTGTAGGATTTCTTGAAGGATGTTTGCGTTACCATGGTAGGGACGCAGGACCAACCCTGGTCTACAGAAGAGTAGTGCTCCAAAACTTAGCCTTCTACGTGTAGCCTTAAAAAGTTCGTAATCCAAATGTTCACTCTGTTGGAGTGTTTTTATTTTATCAAAATGTGATTGTGTGGACTGCCAAAATGTTTTGCCAAAATCAAAGTGACGGAATGTCTGTATATGCAAAGCAATATAACGTTAACTGTATTGTATTTAATGTATTACCTTTGTTTTTTTTTTTTGCTTTTTTAATTTGATTGACAGTGTCATCGCTGTCGAATAAACCTTTCTTTACTGTATGTATGAAGCAATATTTAGGTCAGAGCAATATGAGGCATTGGCATAAAGCACAAACAACATGCACTTACAGGGTCAGTGTTGGAACACGCGATGCACTGGAGAATGCTTCCTCGGACCATGGGTCTGCCCATCACACCCTCTTGGCAGTGGTTGCCTATCACTCTGTCCACCGGCTGGTGGAACGCAGCCACTGCGGATTGAGCCTGCCAGGAGTCCATTGGGTCCATGCCTGCTGCCTGTCACCCAGCGGATACCTCTCAGGCACTGCCTCCACACAGATGCCTGCTACTGTAATGTGACAATACCTTGTTCACCCAGGGACACGGAGGCGACCCCAATGTGATTAGCTACCAATGTAGTAATGGAATAGTGATTAAAAAGTGTTTTCATTGAAACTACATATGTGAACTACTACATGAATATTAAATATTAAAGATGATTAAATGGTTTTCAGATATGGAGTGATTTATTCCATCCATCCATCCATCCATGCATCCATCTCCCGGTTAATCCGAGGTCGGGTCGCGGGGGCAGCTGTCTCAGCAGGGAAACTCAGACTTCCCTCTCCCCAGCCACTTCCCCAGCCGAGAGACATAGTCCCTCCAGCGTGTCCTGGGTCTTCCCCGGGGCCTCCTCCCAGTGGGACATGCCTGAAACACCTCACCAGGGAGGCGTCCAGGAGGCATCCTGATCATACGCCCGAGCCACCTCATCTGGCTCCTCTCGATGCGGAGGAGCAGCGGCTCTACTCTGAGTCCCTCCCGAATGACCGAG
>JAAGVU020000103.1:24272535-24286558 GCA_011763525.2 Mormyrus iriodes | reverse complement strand
ATAGTCTAACAATATGCATGCTAATCTTTTCCTGCTACTATTAAAACCCATCCATCTCCACTATTTAATGTTTACATTAAATAAACATTTTACAGGAATAATTTTCTTTTTCAAGTCTAATTTTCATTAGGTTTGTTTGAAGAAATATGATGCACTGTAACCTACAGACCACAAGAGGGAAGTATGCACAGTAGCTTTTGTAATAATGGGAATTTTGCAATCAAAAATTGAAGAACTCATTAAACATTGGCTAATGGCAAAGGATTACAAAAAAATGGAAGCATCATTAATATATTAAACTATAATAAGAAATTTTGCAATCAATGCGGTGTTAGGTATTGTCCATTTCAGAAGTTGCCATACATCTCTGTATTTTAGGTTTTTTGTCTTTATTCTCTATCATTCATTTCACCTCTATTTTCAGTGAAATCTTCACACAGGTAGCCTGTCCAGCCTAGCAGTACACAGAGGGTGGAAATGATGTGGTTGCATGCTGCTCTCTCATATCTCTCATATGTAAAATCCCCCATCTATACAGAGCCTCCTTCTGTGGAACAATAGTCTTCATATCCTGTCAGATGGCAATGCTGCAGCTTGAACTCTGATTAGTTGAGCTTAGCCCACACTCCAGAATACCACAGCCAACTAGGCCACTTGTGTTTTTGTTACCATAGAGACTAGAAACAGTTATGCCTTTGAAATCCTTTTTGATAGACCATTCACCACAATATATTACCCCAATAGGACAGGTGCTGTTAGGGTGTCTATCTGGTATTTTTGTTCTGCATAAAGACAGACAGTAATAAATAATGCAGCACCTAAATGATTATGCCCATTCAACAATCCTTCAGGACAAGGCTGTTCATCTGGGTATAGTTCACATGGTGGGAGCGGGGGGGTTGTAACTTTTCTAGTACATGATTGTTAGACCTCTGCTGGCAGTGCTGATTAACCTATTAGATCACATAGGCAGCTGCCAACTGCTTAGGGCTACCCCCCCACAGCACGAGGAGAAGGTAGCGCATGCTATCCAAGACAAACTGAAACTGGGCATTGAAGTTTGTTGGGAGGTGTCGGCAGTGAACCTTAGCTGACATATCGGCTGCGGCCAACATTATGCGCTAGCATTTTTGTACTGCTGCAATCCACCTGTTACCACACAGAGTGAACTGGCTCAGCTCTGTTTTAGTGGACCCACTCTCAGCGATGGTAACTAAGATTTCGCAAACTCATGCTTTTCATCAGTGTTTGAATTCTGCAAATAATCAATATAGTGCAGTTCCCCATTCTGTGTAGCCCATGACCCGGGAGGTGCTCGGTGCAAGCACAGAACCAGAGCCAGCAGTGCTGGCCTAAGGTGGAATAGCTCCCCCATCTCTGCTGGCCATGCAGATGTCTGATGGTTCCTGTTGGGGAGGAACAGAGTGTTTCCAGTGCTGTGAAATGCACGCAATATTTTCAGACTAGCACACAGGTGCTTCTGACACTGATCAGGTTTATTTGCCTCTCAGGCTAAACCGGAAAGTACACTATATAGACAAAAGTAATGGGATGCACCTCCTAATCATTGAATTCATGTGATTTATCCAGACACATTGCCAGAGGTGTGTAAAATCAAGCACCTAGCCATGTGTAAGAATGGGTCATTCTGAAAAGCTCAGTGAATTCAAGCATGGCACTGTCATAGGATGCCACCTTTGCAATAAGTCAGTTTGTGAAATTTAATTTGCCACTGTCAACTGTAAATTGTATTATTGCAAAGTAGAGGCATTTAGGAATAACAGAAACTCATCCAAGAAGTGGCAGACCTTGTAAAGTAACAGCAGGGTTGCCGAGTGCTGAGGTGCATGGTGCGTAAGTGTCGCCAACACTCTGTTGACTCAATAACTGCAGAGTTCCAAACTTCTTCTGGCATTAACTCCAGCACAAAAACTATGCGCCAAGAGCTTCATGGAATGGGCTTCCATGGTTGAGCAGCTGCATGCAAGCCTCACATCACAAAGCGCAATGCCATGCGTTGGATGGAGTGGTGTAAAGCACGTCACCACTGGACTCTGGGGCAGTGGAAACATGTTCTGTGGAGTAATAAATCACACTTCTGTCTAGCAGTCTGGTGAACAAGTCTGGGTTTGTTGGACGTTACCTGCCCGATTGCATTGTGCCAACTGTAAAGTTTGGTGGAGGAGGGATAATGGTAAGAGGTTGTTTTTCAGGGGTTGGGATAGTTCCAACAAAGGGAACTATTAATGCTTCAGCATATCAAGACATTTTGGACAATTCTATGCTTCCACCTTTGTGGGAGCAGTTTGGGGAAGGCCCCAGTGCACAAAGCAACGACCATAAAGACATGGTTGGGTGATTCTGGTGTGGAAGAATTTAACTGGCCTGCACAGAGCCTTGACCTCAAGCACACTGAACACTTTTCTGATGAACTAGAACGGAGATTGCGAGCCAGGCCTTCATGTCCAATATCAGTGCCTGACCTCACAAATGCTCTTCTGGATGAATGGGCAAAAATTCTCACAGACACACTCCAAAATCTTGTGGAAAGAAGAAGAGTGGCAGCTGTTATAGCTGCAAAGGGGGACCAATTCCATATTGATGCCTATGGATTTAGAATGGTATGTCTTCCTGCAGGTGTAATGGCTTTTGTCCATATAGTGTATCTTGAAGTATAATTTAAATACAATGAAATCTGTGGCACAGAACTACCTCCTGTCCATCCCAGGTTGCTGGAAATTCAAATAAGGTTTGGGATGTTGTTCTTCAAAATTTTAGGATATTCATCCTCAACACAACATGTTGAAATGGAAATGAAAAAGAGAGAACAACAATATGGACATACTACACAAGACTTTAGTAATTTATTAAAACTAAGCAAATAAGAAAAAAATGCAAAGGCCCCACTTTTGAAAATTTAGAAATCTTATTTGCACAATAAGAGAGTGGCTTTTTTGTCTAGGGGCTGCTCCAATTTTAACGTAAAAGGTTCAACTGAAAAATCAAAGACCTCGAGCTGTTCCTATTTCCCTACAATGATTCCTGAAATGAACTGAATGTCAGTGCCAGAGTGCATGTGCACACTTTTCACTGTCAGAAGTGTTTAATATAAAACATAAGTAGGTCACAGAAAATGAAGGCATCATACAGCTGACGGAGTCAAAGAACAACAAGAATTCGAGTGATAACAGACCCCTAAAACAAAGCCAAAAATAATTCCTAAAATGTTGAAAACTCCATAACTAATAAAATGCATAGAACACTTACATCATCGTGATCCAGTTGACTAGAAAGAATTTTCACATTCTCTGCTGGAAAATTGCTGCCTGTCCTGCCAGCATTCAAAATTAACTCTTAACTCCCAAATCGGGCGTTAAGTAACAATGACAGGTTGAGAATAAGCTTCCCTCCATGTCCTGTATATCATTACTCTCCCCTCATTTTCTTTTTATCACATATGTTCATACACCTACATTCCCTCACATAGCCATGAAGCATTCCCTTATACAATTGCACGCTATTTATAAAAATAATAATGTGCCATATCTTTGGTTTGAGGGTTCATTACAGTCATGTAAGACTTGTCGGACAGCGGTTACACACAACTGCGAGGTCTGTCTCGTGATCCAGGATCTGGGATGACATTTAGAACACACACTGAATGTGCTCTTTGCTTTGTAGTTTATCTTTGGTAGTCAGAGGGAAAAAAACACTGAAAACAAAACAATACAACCATTATAATCTAAAATTAAACAACAACAATAAAAACCTTTATAAATATAAAAGACGAAGCAGTGGTCTGCTGCAGTCCTAAATGAAAAAGCCTTTTTAAAAATGAAAAATGAAGTTTGGTGTTTGTCATCGATGTTTAAAGCTGCAGCAGAAGATGACTGCAAGTAACTATTAAAGCCATAATATCAAGTATTTGTTCAATTGTGAAATCAGAACAAATTTTGCACCCAGAATTAACACAAAGCAGCTAAAACTACTGCCAATTTCATTGTGATAGGATCAGCAATCAATGGACAAACTGGCAGTCTCAGTCCTACTTTCTGGAAAAACACATCTAACTATAACCATTGCCTGGAGTAAAGAGAAATTGCTGAAGTCCAACCTGACTTAGCATCTGGCTGCAGCCGGGATGAGGCCTTACAGACAGAACAAGCACTGAAGCCTGTCTTACAGAGGTGCCCTGGTTCATCTGGATTTGTGATGTCAGAACGAACTTGGATAAAAAAAAGGGCCGACGAGGACTTGTGAAAGAGATGTCATCTTCTGTCTCCCACTTAAAAACGGTGCTGGGGGTGGGGCGGGGGGTGATGATGTCTATCTGAACCACTCAGCGAAGGGAAAGCTTGCATTTAGTTCTGTGTAAACGTATGCACGTTTAACCCATGTTGAAGGGCACTTCCATCACACCCAAGCTGTCCCTATATATACCAATAAGGTCATAGTATTATTCCACATGGGCACTCTATGAAAAGGGCACCTTCCAGTGGAGAAAGTAATAGAAATTGTCTTACACTGAACATAATTGGAAGAGTTGACTTTGTAAGTAAATCACATCCTGGGTTTAGACATTAATGAATTAAATTGCAGACTTCAGCTTGGATGCTGGGTTAAGTTATGATAAGGTATGCAACTCTCCATATGAATAGGAATGTGAAAATAGCATTTTTTCCTGTTTTAAGAAATTGACTATTCATGGCTATGATTTATTTTGATCCCCTTGAAATTTAAAACAGGTGAAACTATAGACACAGGAGGGGCCTCTGTGAGCTAACGGATTGTGGGCAGTTCCCGTCCTTGAATACCTCCCCCAAACATCCCCAAAAAAAGCAGAATTAGAGCAGTGCTTGGGAGCTGAAATTCATGTCCGGTGCCAATCTGGACTCCAGGGGCCCCATGGAGGACTGGCAGCAGTAGCTTGCCACTCAAACAGCCATATGCTGGAGAGGAAGCTGCAAGAAGCCCTGTGTACCAGACATGCTGAGCCATCTGAAACCACGGCGTAAGAAAAACAAAAAGGAACCAAAATTTGAAGACACTAAAGAGAAGTACATTTCTTTCAGCATTTAACAGTCACTCGGCAATCTCTTGACACACTGTGTCACTGTCAGATGTGCCGGACCACCCAGGCATGTCCCTGTGGTTAGGGCCTGCAGCTGCTCTCCTTCAGGAGAAGCTGGGCATGCCCGCCCCAGCATCGTCCCGCTGGTCACCATCCAGGTCTTCATTCGGGCTTTCGAGGTCAGAGCTGCAGTACCCAGGCCTCAGCAGGGCCGGCTGGCCCTCGTCAGGCATGGGCTCCTCTTTAATATCTCCATCATTCCTGAGGAGGCAACAGGAAAGATACAGCTAATGGAGTAACCTCAGTGTTAAAATACTTTTAATTTTCCTAAAAATAAACAAACGTTATTTACTGCAGTCACTTAAAACTTTAGATAAGTCCCTCAATATGAGGAAATACAAGGGCTTAAAACCTCTTTTTTTTAAGTACTAAAATAATTCCAGGCAGATGACACATTCTGAATGTTGTTTACTGCACTGAGAGCTACTTCACTTGCTCTCACTTTTTAAATAAATCTTATTAAATATTAAATTCAAGACTGGTATGAGACAAGGACAACAGGAGGGAATTCTATAGTGGAGTTCTTCCTCTATTGTTCTGGGTGAGTTGGTAGGCAGATAACGGCAACATTGGGGTAAAATAAAAGCAAAGGAAAAGATGCCCTGGGGGAGGTGAACTGTTCTGCCTCTAAAAAATAACTGTAAGAAATAGCTGTTTTCGTATTCACTTAGAGCCAAGTAACAACTCTCCTTCACACGGTACGAACACATCAGGAGGAGAAGCCTGGGCCTAGGCATCTGAGGCACCTTCTGCCCTAGCAGAGAGCCTTGATTGTTCTTCAACAAAGAAAAAGGCAGCTGAGACACTAACAAGGCTGGCAGGGCAGAGGGACCGGGACTGTCGTCACTGTCTACGCTGTCCTCAGTAAAACCGTTGGCATCCTCATGGGGTACACCAGGCTGAGAGAACAGAGGAGGACTCCCTGTAGGGCCAGTAGTGTAGAAAGGGATGTTCCTGTCTGCTGCTGAGGTCTGAAAGAGTAGAAACAAATGCCGATTTCACATATATGTACAGGGCATATAATAATAACAATAATAATAATAATCATCATCATCATTAGAGTGGGACCTCCATATCTGCAGTTTTAATAACCATAATTTCTGTTATCCAGTCTTGAGAATTGGGCTAAAAGATCAGAACCCCTTTCAGTTGAGAGAGTACAGAACTGTACAATAATCGACAAGGTACTTTATTATTACTGTATTTAATGTTGGTAATGTCTGTGTGTAATTTATCAGTTAAACATATGTATGTACATGAAAACGTGCACAGTTTTGGCCATCCATAGTGGGTCTACTGTATAGTGATATTATTATTAATACTACTACTGCTACTACTACTGCTACTACTACTACTAATAATAATAATAATATTATCATCATCATTCATAATGCTGTTGTTTTAAACCCCAGGATATTCTAAGCTGTGCTCCAGTGAAACATATAGATGTTCAAACAAACGCATATTAAAATTAATAATATTGTTACATTTACGTTTTATTTATTTGGCAGACACTCTGATCCAAAGAGGCATACAATTAGAAGGCAGGGTCAGATAGTCCCTGGAGCAATTCGGTATTAAGGGGCTTGCGGTGACATCACTCTGCTGGTCCTGGGGCAAGGACCAACCTGTGCTCTTCCAATCAAAGGTACAGCCTCCGGATTCTTTTATTCAAAGTCAGTTTAAATTTGTTCTTTTTTATATTTGCATGTTTTACTCGAGTAAAACAGCTAAGAACCTCCTGGGGTATGAAGTGACAACCGTCAGAATATAAATCTGATTAACAGGTAGTGACTGTGGGGTTCCAGCATCATGGATCCAATCACGCTCATACCTCAAAAGCAGGGTTATAGGCTGGGCTGTAGGCTAGACTGGTTGTCATGTTCTTCATCAGGGCAGGAGACCTATAGGTCAAAACACACAATCACATTGCAAAGACTGACTTGATGTACTTGCACTTACTGTAAATATTTCCATTTTTCTGTATGTTAAAAATTATATGCTTAGAAAAACAAGACACAGTATTCTTATTCTGTGTTAACTGCTAAAGGGCTTGAAGGAATTTTAGCTAGGTCCTCCAAATCCTTTCTGACACTTGAGTGTGGATATTTTTATAACATTCACAAAATGAGATAACATTTTTTTCCTCAAAACAGGAGAATAATATGGACGAAAGAAACTCAATGACAGAGCACTATAAGTGTATAGCTACAGGCTTGTAAAGCTATGCTAGCGTGTATACTGTGTGCAAGTTCTAACTGAAAAATTTAGCTGGTGAACTAACATATTTAACATGCTTCCCATTTGGATCAAGAATTATTTTTAAACCTTATGCACCATGTTTAGTATGTGATAAGTGTAAGCAAAATTATAAGGAAATATAGCACAAAATGAAATATGAATTGAAAAGAACTTGATTGAAAATGATCATCTATCAGTATTTCAATGTGTTTAATGCCTGCTATCTGTCATTCACAGTTTCTGGTGCTAATCCTTACAGGTTATGTTCATCTCGCTAGCTTTGTTTTTATTGGCCTGTTAGAGGCCTACTTAGGGAAGGGAGTTTGATCAATACAGCAGGACCCGCCCTGATCCAGGCAGCACCCCTGTACTGGGTGCTGGCCACACCAGAACCTAGGGTGCCCAACTGGAGGGCACTTATACAGCAGCACGAGGCAGGCTTCTCAGGAGAGCTGTCAGGGTGCCCTGATTCCCAAAACCACCGGAACAGCATCAGACTCTGGAAGAGCGAAGCTGAAGCGATACAGCCGGACGCATGTTTGCTTTTCAGTAGTAGTATCACTGGGATATCTCAAAGGCAGACGCTGCAGTGAACAGCTGCTCAGGGGAAACGTAGCAGCAACTGGGGAGGGGCAGAGTGCAGGAACAAACACAAGCTTGAGAAAGAAAAGGTAGCAGGGAGCAGCGCAGTCAAGGTAAGGGAGGGACTGTTAAAGCAAAGCCTGGGACAGACTATAAGTACTCTCTCCATGAAGGCAGCCTTGAAAGATTAAAACAGAGGTAAGAGGGAGATATTGGCCATTCTGCTCCAAACCTGACCAAGTGGCACAGCCCAGGTACAAGGCATACCTACCCACTCATCTTCTGCGGCCGTCTCTTCTGGAACTCTATCTCATCCACCGTCCAAACAGCCCCCTTGACGTTCTCCACACGCACAAAGCACTTGTGGAGGCTGAGATTGTGCCGGACTGCATTCTGAGGTCAGGGTGAGAGAAGGACCAAAGACATCAAGGTCAAAGTTCACTTGTGATATGAAAAGAAGAGGAATTAAATGATGGACAAATGTAAACAGCTAACATATACAATGCCTCTACTCTCATGCTGTTTTTATGGACTGGACTAAAAAATAACAAAGCAAAATATGAAATATTTACCCATATAATATTGTTCAATATGAACATTAATATGTAGAAAGATGTCACAGTTCATAGTACTGTGGTCTCAAATCTCTGGTGGTGGGGAATTAGCATCTCTAAGTTTCTGACTGTAAGTGTGTGTGTCCTGCCTTGTGCTCCTAAGACTCCAGACCTCCTCATTATCCTGTACTGGATAAGCCATTGGCAGATGGATAGACAGAAAAATCAATATGAATGTGCAATATGGAAGTACCCAGTTATACATAGGTTATTTAAAAATGTTTTAACGGTCAATTAAGAGATGGACAGTCAGTGAACAACTTAATGCTTTCAGCATTGCTTGGATGAACTACACTCAGTGACAAAAAAAGTTAAGCACCCAGATGGAGTGGTGGAAATGAAATGAATCTTCACGTGGCGAAAGGTCATGTGACTGTAACGCAATGATTATATCATCGGATCAAACGGACAACAGAGTTGGCAGTATGGGCACACTGCTGGTCCCATGTCAGTAGGGTGTGGCTTCCCCCTACGGGCCTGGATACATGCAGCGATACGGTGCGGATGGGAGTCATACAGTCATTGTATCCTCTCCTGTGTCAAGTCGGCCCACAGCTGTTGTAATTGGCCCTCGAGATCCTGCAGATTGGCAATCGGTCTGAGTTGACGTCCGAGCTGATCCCACACATGTTTGATTGAGGAAAGATCGGGGGACCTGGCTGGCCAAGGAAGAACCTCAACACGACGCAGCCTGTCCATAGACACACGTGACGTGTGTGGACGGGCATTGTTGTGTTTAAAGACTGTATCAGGGTGCTGTCTCAGGAGGGGTAAGCCATGTGGACACCTGATGTCACTGACGTAGCACTGTGCCGTCAGGGTCCCCCAAATCACTACCAGAGATGACCTGAAGTCATACCCTATGGCTCCCCACATCATGATGCCAGGAGTAACGCCGATGTGTCCCTCCACAACATTGGCAGGATTGGTCCTCTCCCCTCTGTGTGTCATACATGCACATGATGGTCATCTGTGGTAATGCAGAACCAAGATTCACGCAGATGTCATGGGGTTCTGTAATGCTGGGTGCACAATATGATTATCCTTCCAGGGTGTGGTCTGTCTTGCGCGACCGGAAACTTCGCGACGTGTGTGGATGTCCTCTGGTGCCCATTGGTTCCCGCATCGGGAGACTAACATCTGCATGCCCCATGATACGACCACCCGACCTCATGCAAACCCACAATGCAACCCCTATCAAACTCCGTCAAGTGCTAGCAATGCCGTCTTATGTGTCTACAAGGCATACTCTGTGTCTGGTGACTAGATGTGCCAGCTCCTTGCAAATTGAATTATTTACATACCAATTGCTGGTCTGCACATGTACCAAATTACATCCAAATAGGACCATTACTTCTGGGTGCTTAACTTTTTTTTGTCACTGAGTGTAGTAACAATTTCATCAAAAACTGGAAAATGAAGGAAGCAAAAAGCAGTCAGGTCATACATCTATCACAGTATCAAATTTTCAAAAAAAGTGACACTTGGGTCATATGACATATACTTGTGTTATACGAAAGAATTAAGTTCTTTATGTTCTTCCTAAAAATGTCATTTTAAACACTGTTAAAACCATACATTCTTTTAATTTTTTGCTATTACCTTCCACGTGGCTGTGTTTCGCCTGAAATAAGCAAACGTCCGTGTGAACCAGTTGTAGATTTCGTTTAGTGTCAGCTGCTTTTCTGGCGATTCCAGAATTGCCTGTAAGCAGACAAAAACGATACTTTCAATGTGCCTGCTGTCACAGACCTAGGAATGTCAGGCAGGATATAGCAGCATACCTGTACCAGGTACTTCATTCTAGTTTGCACTTTTAAATAAAGGAAATTCACACACAATCCTCCCAATTCTGTCAGCCTCCTTATCCTAGAGAATCAAAGCAGCTCCTTACCTGCCTTATTAGGGAGGCGTATGTGAACGGGGGTCTTACTTCGGTGCTCTTGTAGAACTCTTTGTTCTGGACCATGTCTGTCAGAGAGTCATCAAAAATAAAGCTTTTAAGCTGATAAACTCTGTAAACTAAGACCTCTGGCTTGTCTCCACCTTGCACCTTGCAGGGGGTGCTGACAAAAATATGTCGGGATCTTACTTACTGGATGAACGTGAAACACCCAGACCAGCCAGCAAGGGGCAGCATAGAGCAGTCTATGCCACATACCCACCTGTGGACAGGGGCATGTTGCACTTGTCCGAGTAGCGCTTTCTCAGGGAGCCCACGGCAGGTGGACTGTGGCCGCTGATGATGGACAGGTTCTGGGGGAGGGGCATTGCTGAGTTCTGGGGGGAGCTTAGGGGTAGAGATGCCTCTGGGATGCTCGCTTTGGAAAGGGTGGAGTTGGACACCAGATTCAGCTGAAACAATGCAGAAGAGAAAGCTTGACCATACCTCCACGACTTCTGATTGGAGAGACAAAGTGACGCTGACACCTTAGACCTTGTCAGCTGGAAGATGATATGAAGCCACGATGCTCCTACTTCATCTAAAAGAGCTGCATGGTTCTTCTGCTATGCATGCTACCATTTCGTCTCCTAGTCTTACTCCAGGCCAGTGCTTCTGAACTCAGTCCTCAGGCTCGAGTGGCATCCATGTTTTTTCTATTCTACCACCCACACACCTGACTTTCCTTGTCAGCTAATTATAAACACCTTGATTACCAGGTGGTGGTGGCAGGGGAGGTAGGCTGAGGACTGAGTTCAGAGTCACAATTTTATGCTCCAGGCTCCGAGCACATTCATTTAGGTAAGGAAAAAAAAAAACTCTCAACAGAGAGTACGTCAGAAAAGAAAAGCAAGATATGAATCAGTAAAAACGATAAAAGCTGCATGTACGAGGGTGAGGGGGTCTGGCTGTACACAATTACTTAATGTGGTGAAGCACAGGTTGCCATAGTCACAGGATCAATGAGCAGTGAGCTCCACAGAAGCGTGCTGATGTTGAGCGACTCTTAGCCGCACCAGAAGTGAAACTTGAGAAGAATGAAGAAACTCTGGCTTGAAGAAAACAGAAATAAGAACGAGGAATAAGTGCTCCTGTAGCACCCCCGCGGCCTGCTGCTCTCGGCGCTGAGACAACTTATCGTCTCCATCTCCTGAAACAGAGACCGGAAAGCTGCAGATGCCCTTCAAATTCAGGAAACATAAACCATAATTAACGCTTTATGCAGGTTGGAGAATTTACACTCACATGTGAAAATGACACATGTGCGTTTTCCTGTCATTTACCGCATTAAGAGTGCCATTTGGTTGGCATAAACACCAGCAAGCAGGCTTGTTATCACAGTTAAACAACTGTTCTGAAGCTTGCCAGCAGTCAGCACAGGTAGCCATAGGAGGACCACACAGGAAGTCAGACAGCCCGCTGGCTGGCATCCCTCTGCATCTGGAGGGCTGAACATTTCCATCTGGTGCAAGAAACTTTTACAGCTCAAAAAAATTTGGGGAAATAAAACTACACTAATCACTCTATGCCAGAGCATTTACAGAGTGCTACCTTAATAAAGAAGACTATAAAATCTGTTTGCGCTATTATTTATATGCGCAGGGAACACTTTGATCGACAACAACAAACATAGCATATGGGACACTTATCCCTTTATACAGCCAAATACTGTTTTCTCTATGTGGTGAGAGTGGTTCCTCCTGAATTTGCAGCCATGTAAAGTGCCCCACAAGATGATACGCAGTGCTAGTCGGTATGTGGACAACCATCTGCTGTGACAGTATTCTGCTGTAAAGGTCAGCCTGGACATTCAGAGCTCATGAATTTATCATTTACCGTTAATGTTGTACCAGTGGAAGTCACATCAGATGCCCACTCCAATACAAATGCATACACAAATGTACAAACACATTTAGAAATGCATACACACACAAATGCATTTTTATTACCTTATAAACAGTTAATTCGGTTTTAAACTGCTACTTCCCTAACTTACCAGAAATACTTCCCCAAGTGCACATAAGGGCAATTAACCGTCTGTTGGACTGATTACTGCTACTCACTGGTTGAGAAGCTGGTTTGGTCTCCGTGGATTTAACGTGCAGGTGAGTCATCATGGCCTGTAGACGCTCCCGGTCCTTGGCTAGCTGTGGGCAGACAGGAGGCATGGTGTCACACCAAGAGTGAGAACAGATTACTCTAAAACGGACTTGAGCAAGAAAAACAAGCAGTCAGAGCGAGGGGGGGGACTCTGAAAGTTTCATTAATGCCATCAGTGACAAAAACAATATATATCAATGTGGAAATGCTGTGATGCAGGACTGCGAGATAGTTACTGTAGACAGTTGGAGTTTCTTCACAGCCCTCGCATGTTCCTCTCCCCCTTTCAATGTAAAGCTACTCCCCAGCCCAACAAGCTATTCTGTTTAAAACTGATCAGATCATAAGCGCTAGCAAGCCTCTGTGTTGGTGCTATAACTTTGAATGTCATTCCTGAACAGTAGAGACAGAAAGAGACCCTCAAAACAAGCAAACACACAAATAAAGAATTACATTCAAATCATGTAGCAGAATTCTCACATCCACTGCATTTCAAATGCTGCTTGCTTGCACTTGTAGTGTACATATTCCCCCAACCTACATTTATTTTGCAGGGAATTCAAACCCAGATCTACTGGGGGACATCTCCAAAGAAGCTGTATTTAACTACAGTTGTACTAACCTGTGCCACAGGTTAAAATTACACATTACAGTTATATTACCAGAAGGCAGCAGAGATTTAATTCTCATTACCTGCATTTAACATTCAAGGATTAATATTAACTGTGTGTACTTCAGAATAACAACCACTGCATTTGTCTCACTTTGATAGCGTGGACATTGAAATGAAGCCTGAAGGAAATATTTGGCATAAAGTTTCTTGGTGCCTTAGAAACTCTGTGTTTCTGAATGTGTTTATGAGATCCACTGAGCCACTGGGAACCTGGAATAGTGCCAAAAGCCCCTCTGGAAAATGAACACAAATGCAGCTCCATATGAAAAGCGGCATCGCGTGTGACTCCTGTCAGCAGATAAGGCAAAGCTAATGGGAAAACGCACTGCTTGCTTTAATGTACTTTTCCCTGCCAATGGCTCGGAACTCCCACAATGCACACATGCGACAGTGCCATGTGCACATGTGTGGAATCCTGCGCTGTGTGCGGCTGCAGCCAAAGCACTGTGATGGGCAGCTCTGTAAAATCTCCAGCTGTCGGGCAGCATTTCTGCTAGGAAGGAGAAGCTTGGCAGTGTGGGGTCCACGATGACGCTGGTGTGTGTGTATGTGTGTGCGCGTGTGTGTGTGTGTGTGCGCGTGTGTGCGTGCGTGCGTGCGTGCGCGTGTGTGTGTGTGTGCGCGCGCGCGCGTGCGTGTGTGCGTGCGTGCGTGTGTGCGTGCGTGTGTGTGTGTACGTACGTAGAAGCAACATACCTGCAGCTCTAGCTGCTGCACAACCTGCATCTGAACACGGCACT
>JAAGVU020000103.1:24258860-24271360 GCA_011763525.2 Mormyrus iriodes | reverse complement strand
CATGGAAACTGGTAAAAACCGCTTCATTAGCGCAGTGTTTCGTTATTACAATGGTAACACTGAAAAAATTTTCGACAATAAATACATAAATATGTCTTGTTCATTTTTATGCTATCCCCACATCATTCCATACCATTCCAACATCATTCCCAGCATCTTTTAGCTCAGGAGTTTCTGACCAACAGTGTGCTTGTTACCTTTACATTATAGTTATTTCAAAAGTTATATTATATACATGCATTACAAGAAATGAATAAAGAACTATGAATGTTTCTTCCTTTATGGAGTTTATGGGCACATCAAAGATGCAGGCCAGGTCAGAGCGTGCTGCCTGTCCGAGCCATGATCAATCACCAAACCACCACCAGGGTTTGTGACAACTGGATTTTGATGACTGTAAAAACCTGGAATTTCACCTAATAACCTCAGTGCCAAATGAGGTAACACTTCTCAGCCTGTGACCTCTGAATCAGGGAGGTGGGAGTAGGCATAGAGAGAGAGGTCACAGTACGAGGACACTGATAATGGAGTGGAGGAGTGAACCAATGCTGGATCACATGACTGGAGCACAGAACCCCCTAACCCCCCCCCCCCCCCCACTGTTTATTTTGGGAAGCATCGGTAGGATGGCCACAGGAGCTGTGTTTACCTCAGGGGTGGCAATAGGGAACCATAGTATGGAACACACATCCAAAGCAAACAAACAAACAAACAAAAAAGTAACCAGGAAATAAATTATTAAATACATACATACATAAATAGTGAAAGAAAGAAAGAAAAAGAGAAAGGAGTTAAAGACGGGAGGACGGTGACAGAGCTACTCACTTGAGAAAGGACTGGATGTTGTCTAACACGGCCTCGCACCCTGGCCACTTGCACACGCCATGCCCGTAGAGGGGATGACTCTCACTGGAGTGGTTGGAGTGGGAATCCGGTGTGGAACTGTCAGAAACATAAAGACACAGATAGCCACAGATACATGAGCATGGTGAGTGATGGTGTGAAAACAGCATACACCCTCCACAACACACACGCACACACAAAAAAAACACACACAGCAATTGGGCTGTGCTGCCAGAAAAAAGGAAAAGGCACACACAAACAAACTCACAAATTCCTTATCATAAATGCCAACAGATAAACAAACAGCCCATTTGCCAGTCACCCAAGCCAGCAAAGAAAACATTAATTTCCCACAACATTTCATTAAGTGCCAAGTACAGCCTTGTTTATAGTGTACTTAAAATAATCCATTTTCCAAGAGAACATAATTATATGATAATTTGCCAAAAGAGATGAACAACATGACGCTACGAAAACAGACCAAGGGAAGTGACATACAGCATGGGAAGCGGTTGTGCCGGACTGCATCCATGCTGAGCCTGAATTTTATCCTTTCTTTATTCCTTTAATAAAAAAGTTTTGCAGGTGCCAACTTTTCTGCCAGAATAGCTCTTGCTTACTTTTTAGTATGTTTGCTTCATAAAATAGATAATCAAAAGGAAACAAAACAAAAGTTAAATTTCATTTAAGGAAAAAACATCACACATCTGCACTCACGGAGCAGAATGTCCCGTTTTTACACGGCTCTCCTGTTACAGCTTTCGGGAAATGCAGCCAAATTGTGCCACCATTGCAGGTGTCTGCTACCTTTAAGGAAACAATGGATCAAATTCAGAATTTTTGATGGGGGGCTCATCATTTAGGAGAGAGAAAAAGAAACGTGGCACCTCTTGGTCACCATCCATGACGGGATTGAATCCTTCCACATCCTGGAGAAGGAAGAACTGATTGTGCCATGGATACATTTAAGGTTTTGACTTCCAGGGGGTGGACTCACAGCAAGAGACCAGTATCGTAACAGGTCTGAGATACAACGAGTAAACATGCCCACTGACCAAATGCAAAGAGACGCAGGCCTCACAAAACACTCACATCTGAGAGCCTAAAAGTCCCATGCATGCTTGCTCCAGGATCCTAAATATCCAGCACACATGAAAGATGTACCCAGGTGTATTCTAATATGAGCCCAGCAGGTACAATTACTGCTTGTCTCAATGAAATGTAAAGCAACCAAACCACCTCTACCCAGCTATGCAAATTTTTCTTAGAAACGTTAAATACTTTGTCAAGTGCAATACAAGGTGTCCAATTATAATTATGTAACTGAGAGCAGTACGATAAGCATTACAATATGTACACAAGGCTTACAGGGCACAGTCACCTGTGAAAATATACAGTTAAATGCACATTCCTCAGCATTTTCTAATCAGAGTTCTTTTTTATCTCCCCCATTCAACTTTCAACAGCTTTGTTCTATTTGCAGATAATAAGCAATACAATTTGCCATCAAGATAACAGCAAAGATAGACTAGCTATGGGATACTAGAATAAAATAATATTAACTCTATTATATAATGTAAGAACAGAAGACGCAGACTTAGAAAGGTCTTTCTATGACACACTGACAATATATGGGATCTGAATGACAGGAAGCACAAGGCACAAAGCAGGGGACACTGTGCAATGTCAGTCTATTGCAAGGCAAAGATAATGCATTTAAAATAGCCATTCATTACATTCTGAGACTTAGAACTGTAGATTTTGGGCTTTGCCCGCTATGACCCTTATGATGTATTTCCATCCATCCATCCATCCATCCAGCCTCTCCCAGCTAGCACAGCGCACACCAGCCTGCATCACACTCTACATGGAAGGCCGGTGGGTATGTATTTATATTACCTTTCCCTCTTTGGGGCACGGGCCGCATGCTGCCCGTTAACGGAGGTATGCACGTTGTAAGATGCGTCTTTACGAGCCGCTGGGTGGCTGATGGCAGAAGGTGGTGGGTCCTCCTTGCCGTGGTGTCCAGATCCATTCTCCTCTTTCGTTCCTTTGCCTGTGGCCTCACAGGGCAGCTTGGCTTGAACCAAACCTGCAAAGGGGGGGGGGGGGACTATTTAAACTGGTGATTTTAACTTCATTAAAAAAAATCTACAAATGACGCTGCATGACTATGCTGCAAACACTGGTTGCACACTTTCACAGTTCTGATTGTCATTTATGCAGCTGGCAACTTCCAAAGTATGCAGATGCAATATGTCCCATATATACGTCTGAAAACTGCTTTCACAATCAAATCATTGAAAATAGCCAATAAAGACTTTTGATTTTCAATCTGCTG
Source organism: Mormyrus iriodes (assembly GCA_011763525.2). Taxonomy (NCBI): domain Eukaryota; kingdom Metazoa; phylum Chordata; class Actinopteri; order Osteoglossiformes; family Mormyridae; genus Mormyrus; species Mormyrus iriodes. The sequence goes on along the minus strand of JAAGVU020000103.1, from coordinate 24,268,176 downwards.
CTTCCTTTTTGATATTTAGAATCAAGGAAAACAATGCATAACTTAGGCAGTCAGAGGAAATATTTAAAACTATCTGGGTAGGAAGTGTATATGTGCTCAGAACAAAAAACACAATTTAACAATAGAACATATAATTAATTAATTTAATTGGTTTGAAAAAGTCAATGGGATATTGATTAGACACATGAGGTGGGGTCAAAATGAATGGATGGTTGCTGCAAATACTGGGGTGACTTTAGGAGAGGTTTTGAAATGGCTAAGGCAACACACTAACAGACATAATATAGGTTTGCACCAACATGAAGATCATTTAAACTTCATTTCTGCATTCCTGTTCTGAACACATATAAACCTGCAACCCAGATAAATAGCTTTAAATATCTCCTTTGACTGCCTAAGACTTTTGTACAGTGCTGTACGTAGAAACTACATTATCTAAAACATTGATTTTATTTGAAGTAAAATACCTGAATCTGTGCGGGTCCACATTATGGGGTGAAAAAAAGACCTAGTTAATTACATATTTCACAACAGACAAAAAAGACCTCTCTGCTCTCTAGTGGGGTTCTTCACGGGGACTGGCGACAACACTGGCGTGGTGAAAAGGCAAGTCTCACCCTGAGTGAGGGGCAGCGATAGGCCGCTCTGACAGGGCTGGATGGACAGTAGGCCCTGTCTCTGCAAGCTGAGCAGGTGCTGCTGCTGAACCTGCAGGAGCTGCTGCTGGAGGGCCACCTGCTGAGCGGAAACCTGATGGGGACGGAGAGCAGGAACGTGTGAGGTGCTAATTCACTATGCGTCCATGTGTCAATGCGGCATGCAGTGAAAAATATTTATATTGATACATATACAGCTCTGGAAAACATTAGAAGACCACTCTATATTTTTTTTTAATCTGCATTTTTAAATCCTAGTTTAGTCCTGTCTCTGCTGGCAGAAGGCTACACTGCGGGGCAGGCTGTTTCCAGACTCAAAGTTTCTAAGACAGCAGTACACAAGAACAAGGTGAAGCAGGAGACGCTGTCAATAACCAAAACCCAGTCAGGTAGAAGGCAGATGCAACTTCATAATGCCAGAGATAACCATCAACTTGTCCGGCAGTGCCTCATAAATTGAAGGATAACCTCAGATGACCGCCAAAAAGAATGAGAAACATTAAGTGCAGGTGTGAAGTGCACTGCTAGGACAATTCATAACAGGCTCTTCGAAGCAGGAATGAAGACCCATAAAGCAAGGAAGACGTCCTTCATCAATAAGAAGCAGGAAAGAGCCAGGCTGCAGTCTGTAAATATATATATATATATATATATATATATATTACACAAGCGCATATCCATAAATCGAGAAATGAGTGAAACTGAAAAATTTGCTGTGGTGTCTTAACTTTTTCCAGAGCTGTATATGTACACGTGCAAATCTGGAGTAAGTCATACTTACAACAAATTACAAAAATATGACTAAATGATTCTTAAGTACTGACTGGACCCAAAAAAAAAATGTGAAGAAAATCATCAGATAAACGTCTCATAAGGATGGTCTGTCAGTCTTGTTTTGTTCTATAGTGTTTTCCTCTGCAGTAGATGACAGTCACCTTATACACTAATCATTCTGTTGATTCAGATTAATTTCCAAAGGAAGTGATACCTAATTTGTCCTGTCTTCAACTCCTACATTAGTGATGGGAGAACTATCTGTGTCTGACTCTGCGTTTATGTGTATAGAAACTATTTTAAACAATTTTTATGAGTGAGCATAACTAGCAAATTATGAACAAGGGAAGGGATGCATTGTCTCATAGGTTTAGCTCTAATTTGTGCTGTTCATTGAGGTTGGGGGGAGGGGGTGTATAGAGTGCAAACTCAGGGTAAACAAGCAGCTGCAAGAGTGAGACAGAGAGGGAAAGCAGGAACAAGGCAGATCAAGGGGAATGGGCGGCAGTGCCAGATTAGATATTAAGTTCAAGGTCTTTGAAAATGCTTATTGTTAAGAGGCACCGCAGAGCAACAGAAGGTCGCTAACCGGCAGGCAGCCGAAAGCGAGAAGCGGAAGGGAAGAGGACTCGATGGCTGTCAGAAATCTGAGCTGCCTCCGAGGGCAAGGATTTCCTGTGATCAAAACATATAGCACCCTCTGCATAAAGCTCCCATTCAGCCAACTAATTGCGTTTCCTCTATAAAAGTTCTCTGGCTTACCGAGATTGTCTCATAAGACGGGTCAGAGATGGAGAGACTCAGCAGAGAAATTTGCACTATCAAGTCGGTCATGGAGACACACAAATGTTGCCATGCACTATGAGTATGCAGGTGCGGGCAGAATCTTTTAGTACAGTGGGTGGAGTGCCCAGTACTCCAAGCACAAATGTATTTCCCACAGTGGTTCATCTACAATCACTTCCAAAGCTTAAAGAAGAGCAATTTGTAGATATTTGCATAGAGCTACTCCCTCAACATGACGATCTAAATTACACTGTCTGGGTGGCTATGCCTTGAGATGCACACCAAGTCTCCAACCAGTTGTTAGACTATCTGGAAGCACACATCACACATTAAACATCATGCAGCGTATTCAGAATACAGCAGCTCGAATTGTCACCAAGAGCAGGAAGTCTGAAGACATGACTCCTGCTCATAGCTCCCTGCACAGGCTTCCTGTTAGGTTCAGCGATTAATTAAAATACCCAAAAGTTCTTCCACTTACATATAAGATACTTAAAGGTCTAGCACCTAAAACCTAAAAGCACCTACCTAACAGAATTACAGATCAGATACACTCAAATCACAGAACGCTTCCTTGTCACTCCACATATAAATAAAGTAAAAGCTGATGATAAAGCCTTCTGCTACAGGGCCCCTATATTGCAGAACAGGTTGCCAGCTAATGTTTGGGGTTTCAAGTCAATCATAGTCTTTTATTCTTGACTGAACACCTATTATTTCATTTTATCATACCTGCAATGTAACGCATAACACACTGTTACCATGGGAGCTGCTGTTCCGGTTCATGCCCTTTTGATTAATCACTCCATTAATGTATCCTGCATGTTCTGACCGGCCATGTTCTCTGCCTTCATTCCTACATGTCCAGGTACCATCTGAGCTGGCGTGCTGGTTCAGTTCCATGAAAGGGTGACATTGTGGATGTGACTTACGAACTGTAACATTGTGGGTGCAGTCTTCAAAACGCCACCCTACACAGTCTGACGTGGAGAACTGATTCATTGATGGACTTTGGCTTTGACTTTGACCAATGTTTGCACCTTGCTTTTAGCAAGCAAGCCCACTTTTTCTTTTTCAGTAATGTTAGCATGTCCAGGGGGGGTTGGGCAGCCAGTGGACCTTGATCCCCAGAGGTTTTTTTCTACCCCCACTGTAGAGTTTTTGTTTCTTCTCCTCCATTATCAGTTGCCTTTGTTCTTTCTATTTCTTTCTTTCATCCATCCATTCATTCATTCTTTCATTCCTTTGTGTTCCCTTTTCCCTGTTTTTGAATTATTCTGCATAAATAGTGTAGGAATGTATTACAACATAGAATTGCCCCAAGGCATTTGGGTGTTGTGAAAGGCGCTATATAAAAATAAACTGAATTGAAAATAAATGAAAATAACAGGAAACCTCCTCCAACAGCAACAGCTGGCTTGACTGTTCTGTATGCCATTAACCCAGAAAACACAGCCTTTGCTCTTTACCACTAAGATGAGGTGCTGCCTGACTTATAACGAACATCCAAACTCTTGGAATTTCACAAATTATGCTCAAAAAAATCGAGCACAACTATGCCCAAATCATGGGCAAACGGTGTTGTTACACCCCTAGTCTGAAATTCTGAAATTCTTCGAACAATAAAGAGTTAATTATTACATACAAGTTTTTACTTTTTATGTCTGGTTTGTGTATTTCTGTATTGTATTGTGATTCTGGTCGTCTTGCCCAAGGCCTGGCAATACACAACCCTACTGACTTATGCACCTTTCTTAAGGGTACAACAGTGCGATCCTGCCTGGAACATGAACTGCCAAGGCCACTATGTTGGCTACAACCAGATCACTTATCATTCGAGTGAATGTTTACTGCTCATATGGCTGAGAGGCACCACATGAATCACACTCAGGAAAGCAGCATCCAGTGTCAAAACTGCCCAACTAAAGCAGTGACAATGCTGGTCAGTTAAAGTTGTCGTAACGAGTGACACTGCTAGTCAGCTTATCCTATCCGAACCAGAGTCAACGCTAACTGCTTAGCCCTACCCAAGTGAGTGGCTGGTAATTTTTCCTGATGGACTGCATGGGTCTTTCGGTGAGTCCTGAAAATGAACAGTGAGGGCAGGGCGAATCTATAACCACAACTTACCGCTTTGTTTGTTTTCCTCACATGCTGATGTTGCTGATGCTGCTGCAGAAGGTGGAGGTGTAGTTGTTCCCGCTGTTTCTTGTAAAAGTCCTGCAGATGCTGCTGCAAAGATGCGTTTTGAGGACATATGAGATTACAAAGATGCAATGTCACATTCATTGCACACATTAGACGCCTCTGGGTGATCCACACACAATGAGCGGAACAGACAGGGCCATAATATTCTCTGTAAAGAATCCATCTTACTAAGTCTATATGAAATTGTGCCTACTGTCAAAATGTATATAACCTGAAGAAGACATCACATAAAACATTTGTTTGATTGGTAGACAGGTACACACATACACAAGCATGCATATTTTTGTCTCAACCTCAGACTGATGTTCTTCCCAGTATAACCATGCACGAATAAAAAGTGTCAACAAAGATAAACGTTCGGCCACTTTTTAAATGAGTTCCATATTTCAGAATATGGAGTTAACTATCAAAACGTGACCAGGCATGAGCGCACGCAAACACACCTGTTGTACCATGAGGGCCTGCTGCTGGAGCAGAACCTGGATGTGCTGTGGACTTAGCATCTGCTGGGTAGTTAGGAGCTGGGGGGGTGTCACAGCAGATGCTAGAACCTGCACCTGTCCAGGAACACAGAACATAAATATCAACTACTATGGTGAAACTTTATTCAGTGATACAAATGTGTGTAGATGAAAGCCTGAAGGACAAAATCATGCATCCTAGTTATTTTACATTAAGGTGAATTAACTCATCTCATTGACCTGAAAAAAGACAATCCTGATTATAAGACACCCCCTCCCCCAATAATTTCTGCAACTGCTTTTGGAAAAAAGCTTTTTGAGAATACCAAATTTTACCTTTTATACAGAAAATATAATAAGTTAACCATACCATTGTTAAAAAGCAACCACAGACAAATACATTACAATACGTATATTAAACAGCAAACATTCCAATAAACAAATGTATTCTTGGAGATAGATAGTCAATATTACAAACTCCACAACCCTAGAGGGAGCAGAAAGTTTTTGATGCAGCAGACCCGCATAACGAGGGCAAAGGGAAAAAATTATTGCGATGAGACTAAGTCATTTTAATAAAGGAGATAATAGATATTTCAAAAAGAAAGTTATTCTCTTTATTGACATCCACAATTGGTTTACAACTAACGGTGACAGACAGGGAAGCCAAAAATTTACATGACACTCAAGATTACTTGCTAAAGAATCATTTGCATTCCATAGCAAACATTACATAGGTCGATATTTACAATTAATATAAATAAACATTAATTTACACTATTTAAAGATGCACACAGTGCGATGCAAAGCATGCTGGTAATTGCATAATTAGTCCTGCTGACCAACCCCACAGCATCTCATTATGTCTGCCAATCGTGGTGGGCAGTGGGTGGCATCATCGCTCATATGATGTCATATTGCTAAACAACGTCAATTCCGTCAACTACATTTGAATCTTCAGCCGGAAGGCAGATGAGTTATGCCATCTACTGTTGTCTTTGCATAATGATGTTCAAACTATAGTCCTTGAATATAAGAGGACCCCAGTATTTTAGATGTCATTTTTTGGGAAAGCACTGTCAGCCCTGTTGCCTCATCTCTAGGACAGGGTTTGAGTCTCCATCATGGCTCCGTGTGTGGAGCTTGCATGTTCTCCCTGTGTCGTTGTAGGGTTCCTTTCGGGAACACCGGTCTCCCTCCCACAGTCCAAAAACATGCTGGAGTTAACTGGAGTTACCAAATTGCCCATAGGTGTGCGTGTTTCAGTGGATGGTGTGTGAGTGTGCCCTGCGATGCGTTGGTGTCCCATCCTGGGTTGTTCCTTGCATTGCACTCGTAGTCTCTGGGATAGGCTCCAGACCCCTTGTGACCCAGAATAGGACAAGCAGTTACAGAAAATGGATGGTTGGATGGATGGATGGATTTGGATTACACAAAATCATATATTAGCGCTTTCATTTTTTGTTATTGCAAGTACATACTATATCTTTAATACTAAAAGTTCCATCCATTTTCTGTAACTGCTTGCCCTATTCATGGTTACAGGGGTGTGGAGCCTATTCCGCAGGCTACGGGCGCAAGGCAGGAAATACCCCAGGATGGGGAACCAACTCATCACAGGGCACACGCACACACCAGTCACTCATTTCTTTAAACCATGCAAGAGCTTTGGCACAGAATCCCAGAATTTCCAGCTAAAATCAAAATGTTCAGTTAGCATCTCATGTAGAAGCTGATGGAGGGAAAAGGTGGGGGTTCATTTTGTTTTAAAAAATTGCCAGACATACATCATAATATTGTCATTTGCAATATTTGTTTCATTTTATTGAAAGCTAATACCTTAAAATGAGGATGTTTCCAGTTATTGAGAGCACTTTTAATCCATGTCTGGCCATTTGCCATAAAGGTTTTAGATTTACATTTTTTAGCCCCCCCGTAACGTAAATGTGATTTTAATTGTAACATTACAGTGATATCTCAGATGTGGTTTTGATTCACAAATGAACATTTTGGCTACTTCGCAGAAAATACCAAGTATATATTATGCATCATTATTCTGCCTAAAAAATACCGAAATATGGTTTTTGGTCCATATCACTCAGACCTGCATTCTACTGATAATACCAACTGAATGCTAATTTTATTTCTGGAAGATGTAGGCCTAGCTGATGTTCTGGGCAATGTATAGCAATCCCTGCTAAAAATAATCCAAAATCATCATATGCAATCAAAGGAGGTATACTTGTGTTTAATTTCCAGATTGTTTGAAATATGTCACAATTTAACAGTTGCCCCCATTTTATATTCTTATATACGTTTATACACTTTACTAAACTTTTATTAAATGTCACATGAAACTGACAAAGTCAAACTACTTTGGGCTTTATGCCATAAATGAATCACTGCAATGAAAACACTGATTTAACGTCGGAAGCCAAACATATGCAAGTTTCCTATGAGAAAGATGGAGAGCCTAAGAGGAGTTTGATATTCGTGATATTATAAACGTTTCTGTAAATGACTCACATCAGAGTTGACTTTCTCACATCGCACTGGCTCGGAATCGTTCCCGGCCGTAACCTGCTAGGCTGCAGTTAAAACATCCTGCATGATCTTTGTCCATCTTGCCTAAGTGGTTCACCGCACCCACTACCACCCACGATTCCTACAGACTACAGTCGCGTCGGGTGTTTCAATAATGATTCTGCTGACTAATGGCACAAATGAGAATTGTTTTTCCTTACACACACTTGTTTTTTTTTTCCTGAATTCATGCAAGAGTGAAACAACCAACTACATAGTCCTTTTTCAATGTTTCTCATCATTTTCTATTAAAATGTAGAGCAACATGTGCTACACACACACCCTAATTCTTTCAAAAATAAAAACTGCAAATTTGTTCAGTAATCCGACTGAAATTCTACAATAATCCATAAAAAGAACAGAACTGCAGGGAAAAAGTTGCTAATGCACTAAAAAAACACAATTCTCAGAGAAGAGCCCAGTATGCAAAATAAAAAGCCTTTATGAGCTTCCAGCAAACTACTATTCATCTCTAAAATTGTGGTAGCTTTACAAATGTTTGCAGTGAAGATAAACAAGAATCACAATCACTATCCTATATATACATACTGATGGGGGGGGGGGGGGGAGAAAGGGAAAAACTAAATAGCTTTTTAATTAAGTTCTAAACCGCAAACAAACAAGCTTCTAGCCGAGTCTGTTTTCTGCAAAGTGAAAAAAGGGGGGAACACACGGCATGCTAGACAGTCTATTGTCATTCTCAGTCATATTTTCCCACACTCGATTCACACAGCGGTGTTTCTGCTCCAGCTTCCAAAACAAGTGAGCGCCCAAAACAACAACCTATTGTGATTTATGGTCAGTGTCTGCAGGGGAATCCCAACAAAATCTGATGATTTCATGCCGTTAGACACACTCACTGCAGTAGAAAAAGGTACTGAATAACTGTTGTCCCCACTTCATTTTCAAATCCCTACCTCTGCTGTTCAGCATAAACAGTAACACAGTCCATTAGCACTCAGGGAGGTTAAAGTGACCCGAGGCTTGCGGATTCCCAGGGCCAGCCCAATCCCGTACAGCGCATTCCCCTCATGCATGTATCGGCCACACTACCTTGTCCTTGTTTCCATGACAGCAGACACAAGCCCACACATTTTCTTGTTGTTGTTTTTCTGTGGGCCAAAAACCGATTAAAGATGGTCTGCCAGCGGCGCTTAAGCTGGGAAAATAAACCGGCAATCTGGTCAACTGTGACTGCATTTGCTTTGCAGAGAAGCATCTGCCAAATAAACAGATGCAAATGTAACATGCATTTGGGAGCACTGTGGCCTCACACCTCCAAAGCTGTGGGTTTGCTTTCTAACCCCACTGTGTTTGCGTGTGCGGAGTTCGCATGTTCTCCACAAGGTCATGTGGGTTTTCTCTGGGTTCCCTCTCATAGCCCAAAGACATGCAGATGGGTGGTATCCTGTCTCTAAAAATGCAGGTATGTGCCCTGCAATGGAATGGCATCCCACATAGGGTGTTTACTGCCTTGCATCCCATCCTTCGTGGGAAAGCATCAATGCTCCGCATTGGATCAGCAGTTATGAAAAAATGACAGATGACTAGATGGATATATTTTTCCCATCAGCAATCAAATATGGAAAATCTGATTCCTTGTATGATTAAATGAAAAACAACATGAGTTTCAATGATAAAAAGAAATGAAATTTTCACACCAAAATGGAAGTGAAACTGGCAGTGCAATTCCACTATAACGTCCCGATAAAGAACAATTCTTTGTGTATCATGTTAAAGAGAATAGCGGTGTAGTGCCAGTGATACTAGTGGGTGTTGTCTGGGACCCCTCTTTCCCTCATTTTGTTCACTCCCCCTTCCTCTATTTCCTTTTCCTATTATGGTACA
>JAAGVU020000103.1:24195346-24251612 GCA_011763525.2 Mormyrus iriodes | reverse complement strand
CTAGTGAAAAACCAGTCAGAGAAGATGAGGAGGGAAAAATGTCAGTGGCCTCCACCTGTTAAACCATTCCTGTTTTGGGAGTCATCTCATTGTTGCCCCTCTGCCAAAGTAACTGAAACTGATTAACAACCCCCTCTGCTACTTAACTGACTTGATCAATATCCCAGAAGTTTAACTGACTTGATGCGATACTCTGATTAAAAAGTGTTCCTTTAATTTTTTTGAGCAGTGTGTGTGTGTGTACATATATACACACACACACACACACACTATATTGCCAAAAGTATTGGGACACCCTTCCAAATCATAGAGTTCAGGCGTTCCAATCACTTCCATGCAGGCTACTTCTACAAATATTTGTGAAAGAATGAGTCGCTATCAGGAGCTTAGTGAATTCAAGTGTGGTACCGTGATAGGATGCCACCTGTACAATAAGTTCATTCGTGAAATATCCTCACTACTAAATATTCCACGGTCAGCTGTTAGTGGTATTATAACAAAGTGGAAGCAATTGGGAACAATCGCAACTCAGCCACAAAGTGGTAGGCCACATAAAATCACAGAGCAGGGACAGCGCATGCTGAGGTGCATAGTGTGCAGAAGTCTCCAACTTTTTGCAGAGTCAATAGCTACAGACGTCCAAACTTCATGTGGCCTTCAGATTAACTCAAGAACAGTGTGTAGAGAGCTTCACGGAATGGGTTTCCATGGCCGAGCAGCTGCATCCAAGCCTTACATCACCAAGTACAATGCAAAACGTCAGATGCAGTGGTGCACAGCACACCGCTGCTGGACTCTAGAGCAGTGCAGACATGTTCTCTGGAGTGACGCATCATGCTTCTGTGTCTGGCAATCCGATGGATGAGTCTGAATTAATTTTCCTCAATGTGGCTCTAACACTCCGTCGTAGGAAATCCATGCAAATAAAGGAAGTAAGCTGGTTAAAGTGCTCCGTTTCAAGAATATGCAGATACAAACATACACGGAATTCCTTTTAATAACACATGCAAAAATTGCCGGCCCCATTAAACCACTAATAACATGGAATGTTTTTACAAGAATAGATAACACTGGAAGATTAAATTTACATTATTGACAAGCGATTACCACGTTAAATGGACAAACTATGACAGTCTCCCTCATTCCGAAGTCCCCAAATCATGCATTGAGCTAAAAGCTAACTTATCTTGCATTCGCTATAAGTTAGAGAGTGGTGGTCACGAAGATAACTTACAAGACTAGACGCGTTTCCCCCTTTGCAGATACTTTCTTTTTGCATGTTTTGCAGACAGCATTGCCATCTTCAATCAGTTCTGCAATCTTACAAAAGCCAAAATAGGACCACACCTCTGACCTAGTCCTCCAGAAGACTGAAACTTTTTTCATGCACTGTCACCGCCTTCTGCATGTGTTCAACAGAAAACAAACCCATGTTGCATGCTGTGCCTGCACACCTGTGTCTCGGAGACTGCCGCTAACTTTGGTTAATGCCGCACAGTATTTAATGTCATGCAGCGCTGGCGAGATGGCGCTGCCCATATAACAGGTCCCAGTAACACCTCAGGAACATGTTGGGAAAATTGTAAATAGCTCCTGTTTGTGTCATAGTTAATACTTGTTGTGTTCCCGATTGTCATGGGTGCCCTTGCTTGTGTCTTGCATGAACTCTGCCTGGTCCTCGCATGTGATTAATTAATATGTTAGTGACCTACCGTGTGTGTGCCTTACACTTCTGCGTCAGACCTCCCCTGTTTGCCGATCATACGTGTTTGGGGGATGTCCGATTCCTGTGTTAGTTGTTTTAATGACTTAATAACTTAATAAAAGGTGTTTTCCCATTGAAACTGACTCTCGTTTCTCACGAATGTGTCTCTACTGTGCTGCCTTAGTTACAGTTTCTCAACGCATGATAATCAGCTGCGGTGTTAACAGTAATTAAAATTTGAAACGCTGATACTGTCAGAAACTGGTAACTGTTTCATCCCTAATCTGAACTGCCTCTTCATATTTATATGCAGTGGCAGATGGTGATTTTTAAAATTGGGGAGCAGAGCTTCGACAGTTGGCAGTATAACCACAAAAGGCCTTTTTTCTTATTTTAGATGGTCAGCTACTTTTACGTAAATTCTGTTCACCTTTATTTTTGTAAGAAATGATGTTACCCTGCCATATCCGCATGGCTCCTTCTTAAATGATTTTACCATTTTGAACACATGCAGCTTGGTAAGCAACTACCAAACTAGTCCAGTAAGAGTCACTCTACTTTCACTGAAAATTAAAACAAAAAAAAAATCATAGCAATTTTATTTACAATATTAACAAACGCCAATGGCGAAAGATTACATATGAAACAATAAGCTGTCACTCTGGGTTGTAGCAAAACTGTCACTCTGGGTTGTAGCAAAATGCTCCTGTGCCCCTGCTTGACAGAATGAATGAATACTGTGAGCTAACACCTCCATCCACATGTGAAACTCGTCAGTCATTAACGTTAATATTAATGGTAGTTTATCCTGTCTTGTCTAAAATATCTGACTGGAAATTTATCTGTGCAATTAACATTGCTCAGCAAAAAATATATATGAAGCTCTCAGACTCAGAGAGAAGCACGGCGTTCGGGTTCGGGTCATTGAAGCATATTCACCAGTAACACTGTCTATTCTCCATTTAGATAAAGTGTACATGAATGTTTCATAGACTTCCAATGAAGCACAGCATCAATGGGCATCTAGGGGGTGTATTTATCCTTGTTTCAAAGAGAAAATTAATGTATGTGTCGTCAAAAGCAACTCCCAAAAACATGATCAGCGCTGTGGTTCAATTAGTAAGACAGATAACATTTTTATTTGCAAAATAAAATTAATTTACACTGATACACTGACAAATTCAATTCTTTTAGTAATTTTACGGGGAAAGCCATGCTTCCCTTGTAGCAAATCGCTTGCATTTATAAGTCATAGCTATTTATTTTTATACAGAGATTGTTGTATGTAGTACTGTGTACTGTCTATGTTTTCTTGGACTGTTGTGTAATGTGCAGTACTACAAACAATTTCCTTTAGCATAATAAAAGTTTTCCGATTCTGATATTCAAATAGTATACAGTAATACCAATATGTAGAAACCTAACATTTTAAAGTAGTAATCCTTAAGATCCCTTAGTACTTTAAACAAGCCAAAAATACCCAGCAAAAATAAGCAGGACAACTGACTAATTTTTTTTTAGAGAACAGGTAGAACATGCAACCAGGTAGAGATGGATTCAAAGCATAGACTGGCCTGGCATATATCCATGTAAGATAAATTGGCAGAGAAGTGTAGGTATACAGATGTAAGCTATTAAAAAGCTGACATCTGCTCAACAATCGATCCCTTATATTCCAGACTACAAACTAAACTGGAATAAGTAGCTAGCATATTGGTGTTCTGCACTTTTATTGAGTAGGGTAAAGAAGGTGCAGACTCCCATGATACAGGAGTTACAGGAGATGTGATAGCGCATTGAAATCAGCCGAAATTGCACTCAGTGAGTGGATTTGCCGTCCTCTAATGTCAAGATGATTGCACATTCTGAAAACGTAAGAATGTCCTGTTCCATTACAGTTTTTTTTTCTCGAAATTAAACTGCATTCATTGTTTCACTTTCCCAGCGTTTACATTTAGTTTCAGTTGCAGTATGAGAATATTCAAAATTTCCTTAAAAAAATTACAATTTGATGACAGCTGCAGAAATTGATGGTCTTCAAAAAAGAATGAAATAAAATGTGTACAAATGACATATTTCCTATATTTCAGGGAAAAAAAATCTGAAGGGGCTAATTTTTCTCAGACAACCTCACATTTCAGTTTTCACTCACATCCTCCACTTGAACGGCACAGATCACCTTGAATGTGACACCAGCAGCTGAGATGGGTTGAAGAGGTATGGGCTTGTGTAACATGACTCGCCAAACACCTCCTCCCCCCAACACTGGGTCATTTGGAGACCAGGAGAATGATAAATTGCCATGGCTCCATTTAAACAGACAGCGGGCTAAAGACTGAAATGAGCATCTTGGTGCTCAAGCACCTGAGCATAATAAATGATGCAATAAATATGTTGACTAAAATAGAAAAATTAAGCACCTCCTTCTTTGAAAAGTGTGGCTACATTACCAGATGACCAGTGGGTATGGAAGCATTTGTTTTACATGTGTACACAATATACATAATACCAGAAAACACAAGATTTCTGATAAACGGCAAACAAATATTCCAGTAAAGCATTTTACATATGCCAGGTTACATAAAATAAGCTATAAGAATTTTCCATACCATCAGGCAAATATACCAGGAAAACAAACTCTCAGTTGAACAGCTAACAATCACTCGCTCCCTGTCCTATGCATTAAATCAGATTACTCCTTCGAATATCCAGTTCTCTTGGATAACTATAAAACCACGCTTAACAACTCCATTATTAACAACTGCATGGTTCTATGGGTTTCTCATGACTGGCACAGTAATCAAGGCACCCTTGGGCCCTTATGTAAGGCCCAAACTCTGTGGCATCAGCGCCAGAAAAATGGCTGACCCTGCATTCTGACTCAACCTTCTTGTACAAATGATAAAACATTAAGAATTGCCCTCACATCTTTATGAAGGGAAATGACTCAATACAAAAATGGAGTAAAATTACAAGAGGGGCAGATAGAGTTCTTCACCTGGGAGGCTCAACATCATTACCCCAAAAGTGCAGCCCAGGCCCCAAATGGCACGGTCAGTTAGCACAGCATCATAACTTCTTCTGGCTCCAGAAGACAGCCCCCACCCAACAAAGTTTGCAAGAATCACAACAGAACACCTGCCAGCACACATGCATGTACCTACATGAAAGCTATGGAAAATATATGAAAGCACAGTAGAGAGGAGTTTTTCTAACTTTCTAATCTCAGTTCATCGCTGCTATGGTTGGGTGTAAACAGAACTTATTAATAACTGACCGCAGTGCACACTACTTGTTGATCCAGCTGAATCAGGTGAGAGTCAATGTGCCGATGGGTATTACATGTTCACAGATCAACTACATGCTTCAGGCACTGCCCTTCAAGACATAATTGCAATATGGACAGGAAGCAGATGTGGAGTGAAAATTCTCTCAAGAAAGCATACATTTACGCTAACAGCGCACCATCCTACTTACCAAAATCAACTCCATTGGTTCAGATGGCATCTCACCTTTTTATCCATATAGGAACGAGGCCTTCATACTTCTCCACAAGAGAAGTAAGATCTACAACTCAAAAAAGCATGCCAGGACACTGTTTATAGCATTCTCCCGTCCAAGTTTTTCAAAGCTTCAAAAGTTCCTGCAAACACATGCGTGACCTGGAGTGTCTACACAAAACACTGTTGCAAGCAATCATGACTTAAAAACGCGTTCACACATGCTGCCTGACATACGTGCTATCCAGATGAAACATTATTTCCATAATAGGAATGGAGAATACTTGGTCTTGAGAAACGGCACGAATGATGACAAACCCTGTGCATTATCTCACACTACATGCTGACGCTCAATCCATGACATCATGTCTACCCATGTAAACAACCAAATAATAAAAACAGCACTGGAAAAACAACGGCAAGTGTCACACCAAAAACAAGAAATACATGTTTGTGTTTTTAGTCAACAAGGACATAGTGGTTTGCTTTGTTTAAGCTGTTGGGCTGTACAAAGGTTCGGCTGTACTCTTGATCCATAAGGTATAAAAAGGTTAACCTTTTTATTGGCTGTACGAAGATCACAGCTAGCTGAGCATACACTGTAACACAGTTGCCCCATAAGCAAACAAACACTTATAGTATGAACAACGTCTCTAACCTTGGAGTGGCAGCACAATAAAATTGTGGCGTTTACCACCCACTAACATCTGAGCTAAGCGTGACCGTCAAAGACAGGATTTTGGCGTAACCACATCAGAGATGATGTGGAGGCCAGATGCTGGCATAAGAAAGGTGAACAGTCATTTAAAGTTTAAACTCTTGGTTGTACATTCCGCAACCTTGGCTAAGAATTATAAGAGCTGTTAAATAAAATAACAAAATTACTGTACTTACTGGTACAGTGATATGGAAATTTTGACCGATACCGATAACAGATATATTTTTGTCCAATATTGCTGATACTGATACCAATAATAGGCTAATATCTGAGCCACATGCTGAGCGGAGGTGGTTTGCAGACAATGAAACTTGGGGAGCATTCCAGAGCAGATTAGCAAAATGATGTTACATGTTTATTATTATTATTATTATTATTATTAGGAAAGCAAAAGATCGATATGAAAGACTGAATGAACTATAAACAGGACAGTGCTTTGAAACCTCTTCAAAGTGGTGAGTAAGCCGATGAAACCATTCCTCCTTCACCAATGCAATTATCTCCGTTATTTTAATAGTTTTGTCTTTAGCTCTGGTGCTGCTGACTTTCAATATTGATAAAAGTTTAATTATCAGGCGGCAATAATCGGGCAAGATTGACACAAAAGACCGATACAGATATCTTGATTTTTAAAGAGTATCAGTCGATACTAATGTTAACCAAAATATCATGCATCTCTATCAACACTGCTCCAAAATGCCCTCCAAGAATCAAGATGGTCAAAGAAACAACCAATGACCAACCATAAGGAGCAACACAGAGGGTTTAACTGTTATCCTTACTATACTGTTTCTGTGTTCTCAATGATACCCATTGGTGTTGGGCGATATGACCAAAAATTTGCATATCAGTATTTTTTAGGATTCTGGCAGTTTCACGGTATATATTTTTTTTCCAAGCTCACCCTAATCACGGCATTTACATCAATAAAATACGTTTACGAATGAACGCGACACTGAATAGGACAAGCAGTGACAGAAAATGGATGGATGGACGGATCTTAAAATGTGTTTTTATTAATTATTTAAAAATCATTTACATTTATCTTGATAGTATAACAACATCTGTTCTTAGATTATTCAATGTATATTCAGCTCAACAGAGACATGTTATATTGATTATAACCATGTACTGAGCTCCATAAGATGACATATTAGATCGATAAAGTATTTTTAGCTAAATAGTGACTTGTTCTATTAATTAAAACTGTATAATTAGCTTCAGAGAGACATGTTCTATTGATAATTAATATAAATCTAGCTTGGCAACAACATGTTTGCTTAACCAGCATGATTTTAATAATTATTACTATGATAATTAGTTAATATTTGGGATTTTGCTTTACCGATATGCATTTAATTGCAGACCTAATTATATTACATGCGATCCAGATTTTCAGGCACATACTGAAGCGGCAGAATGGTGGTATATTAAAAAAAATCATATGGAAAGGGACATTAAAACTGGCAAACTGGATGAACTGGTATACCGGCCAGCACTAATACGCATAAATCCAGCAGAAGAAAAAAAGCAAATCCGAGCATGACTCCAGAAAGAGAGGACGAGCGTTTGCTTCACTCAACTATAGCTCATAGCAGTTCCAAGCAGAGCTGCGGGACTGAAGCACATTTCAGTGTTGCTCTGCAAGCATATCGCGGCCCCATCTGGAAATGAGACAGACGAGGTGAATGGGGCCATCACATCGAAACTATTGCGAATGAGTCCAGAATGAGAAGTGGCGAGGTTACGGGACACGTACCAACACTCATTTGTCACTTGACACTTGAGTCAAAACTGAGGTGTGAGTAAAAAGCAGCCACAAATGAAAAAGGTCTGCGGTCTGGACAATCATTCCTGTAACTCCGGATCTCCATTAGGGTGCCAGTGCACTTATCATCGGCAACAATCTCAGATGATATGCATTATGCGATTCGTCAAAGTCTTCAAGTGTAGTGCACGGAATTTTAAATCCCCATTTTCCCCAATAAAGTTTCTTCCTGATAGGTTAATAATTGCTGCACATGACATATACATAGTTTCTTATATTTTAAAAATCCCAGTAAAAGATTTTTTATTTTTATACCCAACTACCTGTATTACAATTTTCACATGCTTTCCCAATTTATACAAGCAGAAACTTACAGAAGGACAAACAGCTGCATATTTCTTCCAGGGATATTAAACTATCTGACCTCTATGCATTTGAAAAAAAGCAGACATGATCATCTCTATTTTGGGGGAGCTCATTCTCTATCCAAGCACTAGTGACAATACAAGATGAACAGTACATTCTTTTAAAACTGGTTTTAACTCCATTTCCGTCACCACAACAAATGTTGCCTGGGAAGGTGGTTGTCAAGTCAAACCCGGTGGGGCTGGTGGCATGGCACTACTGTGCAGAATACTCAACCTGAAATACCACACCTCAATCAACCACTTACAAAAATACTGAAAATCATCATAATTTCCTCTGAACAAAAGCAAGAAAGCAATTAAAGTAATAAATATGAAGGGAATATGTGGTCACACACCCAACCTTCTAGTAACAGACGCCCTTTTCAGTAACTTTCGGACAAACGCAGAGAAAGAATGTGCTGCGCTGCAGGTCTGCGCCGAAAGCAGCCGCTGGCTTACCTGACTCTGCGGCTGCATATGCGCAGCCTCGGCCTCCGGAGACTCCCCTGTGGCCCCGGCGCCCCCATCGGCCTCGGCCGCGGCTCCGTCGTAGCCGCTTTGCGCCGGCTGCTCCGTGCCAGACTCATGCATCATGACTTCACGACCTGAAACAAGCCCAGATGAGCCACGGGTGAAATAATTGCTGAATAACTGACACCCAGAGCTCCTTTTAACCCCAGCCAA
This sequence comes from Mormyrus iriodes, assembly GCA_011763525.2. Taxonomy (NCBI): domain Eukaryota; kingdom Metazoa; phylum Chordata; class Actinopteri; order Osteoglossiformes; family Mormyridae; genus Mormyrus; species Mormyrus iriodes. The sequence goes on along the minus strand of JAAGVU020000103.1, from coordinate 24,242,830 downwards.
CTGGTAAGCATGTCATTTCCGTCCACAAAGTTGTTTTTTCTCTCTCTTATTGTAGGTTTTCCAGCCCTGCATTTCGCTGACTGCAGAGCTCACGTTTGATAGCGCTTTGACTTGCTGGAAGGTGCACGCTTATTTTTTTTTTTCCATGCAGTAATAGTTTTATTTCCAGCTTGGTGACGGTCACATCAATACTGGGTCGAGGGGAGGTATCAGCCAGTCCGGCGACAAAAGCGGGGGAAATAACCAACCTTCGTGAGATGGCATTGAAATTAAACGCAGAAAAACAATACGATGCAATGTTTCAATATGATTTGTTGTGTGGTGGAAAAAGATGCTAGTTCATTGTACTTGAAACTACTTACACATATGCGGAAAAAGGCACACACGTATACAGCGTATGTTCGTTTTAAAAACACAAATTATAATACTGACATTTCTAAAATTCAGCCACGTAAGCAGCCGGGAAAATCAGCTCAAAACAAAAATAACACTGCAATGTGTGCCTAGTGTTGTGCTCTTAGTCTGAAAGGAGATAATCATCTTCTGTTTTTCTCAGGCTCGTACTGCAGCCTTGTAAGGCCACCACTTCATGGCCTCACAGTATTCTGTCCATTTCATTTACTGGACGCAGGATATTGGAGAAAGGAGGATCGAGTGAGGATGGTTGGATAATCAACTCTGGAAATAAACTATGGGATGAGCTGAACCAAATCAAACCAAAACCCACTGCCTCCCACTGCCCCAAAAATAATGTTGAATAGGGAATAGAACAAAATATGTAAAATCATCAAGTTGTTTCTTTTTTGATGACAGGTTCAAGTGTAGTGAACTTTGTCATAATATCCAAATACAAGTACAGTATACAGTGTAACGAGAGTATTACACCAGGACTACAAAGACTAGATATAGTGGAATAGTGCAGGCATTCAGAGCTGAGAAATTTCCAAACTACCATTTCCACCAGTACTTTGTTTAATATAAATGCCTATAATTAATTTCCAGATGCAGAAAAAGCGAAAACCACGAGATGTACAGGTTACATTGGGAAGTGAAAAATATTGTACTATATTTGATTTCAGGGATTTACAAAGAATCCCTCCTGTGAAGCTACCCGTCAACAAACCTTTTCACAGACACCTCTACTACTGTTTACTGAAAACAGGATTGCCAAAATGCTTCTGAAAATCAGTAACTTGGTGCTCACAAGAAAATTGTTTCTTCAGCGTGTGGTTTGGACGCAACAGTTAATATGTCTGATGATTTAAATCCATAATCAGTTTTACAGCTTCTTTGTTTCAGCTTATGCGTCCATGACTTCCTTTGTCTTTTTTATATACACAGTAACACGAAGAGAATCTAAACATCTCAACCATACCACCAAAAGCTGTCCATTAAGTCATCTTCACATGAAGATATTTACTTATTTAGCTGGATATCGCATGCATTTTGAACCTCACACAGCTTCAGATATTTATACAACTCAATGCAACCAGACTTTTTTCCACATTTAGCTGTGTGTTAATGGATGCATATCATTTTGATCCCAAGATAGCTTAAGTTAAAAATACACACACATGCATGCATGCATGTACACACACATGCACGAAGCAAAGATTTTTATACTTTTGCACCCTACATTCATTTCTATGGGCATAACCCTAATACCAGCTGTGACAACCTTAACCCGTACCCAGCCCTAACCATAACCATAACCACCAATATGTAACAAAACAAAACACAAAAATTTAAGTTATTTGAATGCATTCACCGATTTTTTATAAAATAACAGGTTATCATCTCATTTTAGGGATATTTAGACCTCACATTATAATACAAACAACCCCCCCCCACACACACACACACTTACTAGGCCTGAGAATTTTTGTGTCCTTTTAGCTAAAGGGACTATACTTTGGAAAAAATATTATACCTTAAACAAAATCATTTGCAGGCTAATAATTCCATGTATAATATAACAGTAGCAGGTAACACCGATTTATAGTATTTTGTGATAGGCCTGTTACCTTGTCACCAGATCCATCAAAGAAATAAAATACCACATAATAAAAAGTGCTACAACTGGAACATCCTTCCTTCCCTCTTACCTTCTGTATTGCACATCTTGCAACCTTGGCTTTCCTAATGCCACGAATCCTCCATTCTCACTTTTAAACATAAATTGAAATTGCATCAATGACTGGAAAAAAACTCAGTTCTTGCAAATGAAAGACTCATTCTTTCCTCTTTATTGCTACACAATTTTTATCCACAGACAAGAGCGTTCACGTTTCTCTGGTATGAGTACACCATCCCTCTCAGTTGGAAAATGCACACCAGACATTTGCTTCGAACCGGACTGCTGCCATGGCTACAGCAAGCCGGTTTCACCCTAGTAAACAAACATGTTGTCTTCAAATGTCGTTTTAACATTAACCAGGCAGAGCGCTTGACAGACTGGAGGGTGACACTCAAAAACAGCACTAACGTAAACATCAGTGGAGGGTGATACAGCCCAGGCCTGAAGGGGATGGAGGCTCACTCAAACAGGGAACAACTAAAATAAACAACCGGCAAAAGCTCAAGACAAACAGTTCCTGTGCTACACACAGCTAAAAGCTCAGGGCCTGTGTTATGTTTCCTGGAGCATCACACAACCAGCAACAGTGGAGAATTCTGCCCTGAAGGAAAAATACAGTTTGTAAATAGCGTCGGTAATGCACCGATTTAGGATATAAGCTATTGGCTGCATTAGCCATTTGGAACCACATTCCTCAATGGTTTTAAAGTGGTCTTAGTTAGCCATAGGTTTTCACATGGAACACCTAGCGCACCTAGCACATACAGGCTAAGAAGACTGTGTATTTTGTGGAAATATTTGTACCTTATTCCTGAAAGTGGCCACGATGAGGAAAATGTCAAATTAAGCATCCACAGTTCTCATGGCCTTGCCCTGCTGAGATGTGCTGTATGCAGCCTGCAGGTTATTTTAAGAACAGCTCTCGGGCCCTGAAGCTGAGGATGTAATCCTGCAATAACAAACAACGCTGTTTACTCAAGCTTATGTCCTGCTGGTCATACATGTACAAGAGGTGTGATCACTATTTGATATCTCAAATCCAAAACCATTTATCCATTACAGGATCAGAGTGATCATGAGAGCCTCCAGGATACATTGGCATCCCTTCCAGGGTATCACAGGGCACACAATCCCACACACAAGCAGCCATGGCAGGAAATTTAGTGAGTCATCAAGTTTCCTAGACCACTGTGTGAGGAAACTAGAATACACACACAGGAAACCCATGCAAACATAGGAAGAACATGCAACTCCAGACACACTGAGCCAGGGACAGAAATAGAGCCTCCACACCAGGAGGTGATGTCCCACTGATAACCGGCAAGCTATAAAACCCCAAATTAAAACAGCTTAGCATTATAGCACCAAACTCTGGAGGATCTTATGGACCTTTTCACTTTAGCATGGTATTGTTTCACATGTCCATGTTAGTAAGAAGCTGTATATTCATGACACAGAGCAATAAACACATCATAGGGGCAATATAAGGGCACTGTTCACCATGACACATTTGACAGAGGAGTTGTGTCAAAGGTGTGATGTATGATGTCATTTCCTTTCAGTGATCCTTCTTCAGTCAATCTGTATGAGTAGACAAATGCCAGCGAAGCTTACATCCAATGACACAATGTTCGCTATCATCCAGGGTAGAGATTAATGCAGCTAATTAAAGGCCACCACATGAAACTTATCGGCAGGCACTCTGTTTCTGATGAGGCAAAATGAAAAGCTTTTCTGCTGTAGGTCAAATGTATTGCTAGCTCAAGAGCAGAGTGCATTAAAGTTCTACACACTGCTCAACACCAAGAACCCATCCTTACTATAAGCCATCACTGCTTAAAAAACATAAAGAATTAAAAAGCATTAAGATTTTTAGGATGCAGTAAAAACAGGAAGAGCAGAGTTGAATTAATGTAAAAAATGTTCATTTCTTTTAACCTCAAGAGGTCCTGAGACATTCCATAAATTTAAGGTCACCATTTTTTCCCCAAAGCAACCTCTTACCACATGATCTCTTGTGCAACCAAACCTGTTTAAAATAATGAAAAACATGTTTGATCATATGACAAATGTTTTAAAGGCAAATCATTGAAAGCACTGATATCATACACATACCACTCCACAATAACCTCCAGTATGATTATCGATGCTTTGCTGTCCGATAGTATGCTGCTTTAGGTTTACATGGATCCCAGTACAGTAACAATAACAGTTTGTAACACTAATTATCATCTGATTAGTATATTACGGAAGTGAAATCTACATTTATACTTGCTCTGCAAAGTATAAAAATCAGGTTACAATAAGATGGGCAGGTCTTACATCTAATGAACTGGAAGTGTATCCTCACTGTCTCTTCACATATGATGCACAACCACCTTTAAAACAGCATAATAAAATATGAATTCCCTTCTCTACACACAATTATTTTTGCAAGTTTGATATCCAAATGCCTTATTTATGCCTCTTCTTTTACAAGTCATTCCATGTTAGATTCTCTCTTGTATGTTTAAAAATGTACAAACTCATTAAATTTTAAGTTTTTACTTAAACTCAGACATCCACCATCTCACTTTTAACAAAAAGACTTCACATCGTTAAGACCACAATGAAAAAATACAGATATATAGAATGTATCAATGTTACAATTTTATCATACACAGTACATGGCCAACATGTCCTAAACACAGATTCTGCTTGTAGACTGATGATGACAGTCAACATCACGTTTTGATTCCCCATGAAAACAGACCGGGCCACACAAACACTGGAAATAGAGGGAGCAAAGACTTGGGGGGTGAAGCCATTTTGAGCAGTTCAGGACCCAAAACAAAAGGCCTGAAAAAGACATTACAGTGCTTCTAGCTGAAAGTGCCAACATGCCATTTGAAGAGATGAAGGAGAAGGTCCAAAGAGATGGAGTACTACATAGCAGGCACCTGATGCTGGTCCCCTGGGAGAAGATGGCAAAGCATCTGTATTATTAGCGGTTTTTTATCTTCAGAGATGTCCTTACAATTAAGCAGGCCATTTCATCATTAAACAGATTACTTTTTTGCATTTTTCTTTAGGAAGATGAATATGTCTCTGTCATGACCGAGGTACTGGAAATATTCCTTATGGATTTTGATTCATATTGACTTAATAGAGTCCTGGAGATCATCTGGCTACACATTCATGCCGAAACCCCCCATGTAACCTTATCCCAAAGGCTCTATTGCTTTGAGAGTGAAGACAGTGTTTCTCAACCGCCTCCTTAGCACCCCCAAGACGGTCCACATTTTTCCTCTTTCCCAGAGAGCTTCCAGGAGGGAGCAAAATTGTGGACTGTCTTGGGGGTCCCCGAGGACTGGGATGAGAAACACTGACCTAAGGACTGTGCAGCCATTGGAGTAAACTGACTGTCACAGTCTTGGAACCACCTTAAGATGATGTGACATGGCATGTTTTACTGCTGAAAGTAACCATTCGAGGCCAAGAAAAAAATGCACTGGGTCAGAAACAGCTGTGACCTTCAAATGATGCAGAGTTGGCATTAAGGGGCATAATGTGTACCAAGAAGACTTTCCACACACCATTACAAGAATGGATCGAGGTTGTTTATGCAAATTTTAACCCTTCCATCGGCATGCTGCAAAAACAAATTAAGATTTGTCAGATGTGGCTTTTGTCCTACTTTGATTTTCCGTTTGATCATCATGTACCCATTGTAACCTCGTCTTCTTCCTAGCTCACAGAAGTGGCCACACAGTGGTAAGATATAAAACTGCAAACTTCTGGATAAGATAGCGGTTGTAAATTTTTAGTTAGAAATCATTCAGATGACTCATTAGTACACCCAACTTCTCTCTTAATATTTTATGAATTATACACTGAATGTAAGTCCAAGCTTTGTGATACTGTACATGATTAAATTCTTTTCTTCTTTTAAAATGTCTGTAAAGTCCATTGTAAACCCTGGGGTTAAAACTGTGCTATATAAATTAAGACTGACTGACTGAGTGTTACAATCCAGATTTTCATTTTACATCAAAACGTCTGACAATTTTACCAATTTTAGATTAAGTAAAACAATACAATGTTTCAGTTTGATTAAATCAAATTGTTTTCAGCAAAATTCCTTACTCTTGACAGTTGCACCCAAGACACTGCTTACTGAAACCCATCCTTCTTTCTGCAATATGTTACAGGCCAGGAACATTTTATATGTCGTTTCAATTACACCTCATTTACTGCTTTTGCCACAGCAGTCATCACTAACAGCTACTGGGCCTCCAGGTGTCTCTTTCCAGGAGTTATCAGAGAGCATTCGCTCCGCAGTGAATGCTGCCTAATTATGAACTAGACTCTCTAGGAAAAGCCTTAAATCTACGGAAAAATTATACAACAGAATATTGGTCACAAACACAATTAATTAATTCAGCACAATTAGTTGGATCTTGGTTAAAGTTCCATTTAATATGTAAGAGTGTAGATGTTAACCCAGATTCAGGAAACCCTTTGACCAGGTACTTTAAAACAATGAACCAGTGACTGAATTTTGCCAGCGATTACGACATACAGTTCTGTTAAAAACATAAGGGCGCCCCCAGAAAAACTTTGTCTTTTCAAAATACTGCATTTGGACAAATATATAACCTTCATTTGAACAGTGTTGATAGATAGAGGTGATGTAATCTAACAAAAACAATAAAATTTTAAAAGTCATTTATTCAACAGATGTAAATTTTCTCTGTGGGGAACTGAATTAATTGGACTTGGCCATTCCATAACCGTCAATTTCTTTCCTTTTTTTCCTTCATTTTGAGTCACTCCTTCATAGATTTACTTGTATATTTTGGGTCATTATCACGTTAAAAGACCTACTTATGGTTCAGCTTCAAGTTTGTGATAGATGGCCTCACATTATCCTCAAGCACTTTTACACTGTAGATACTATAACTGGTCAGACCCTGAGGTAGCACAGTAGCCATAAACTAATACACTCCCACTATTATCCTTCAAAGTTGCTATGGGGTTCTCTCAAACTCAGTTTTTTTTTCCACCAACCATCTTTGATAGATCTGTCCAGAGCATACTGTTCCAGAAGCTTTATCCCTCATGCTGCTGTGTGGCAAACTTCAATCTTGCATTGATGTTCTTTGTTTGAGAGCAAAGGTTTCTTCCTTGCTGACCTCCAATGTAGACCAGATTTTGTGCAGTCTTAAATATGGCAAGAACTGTCTGTAAATCCCTTGCTAGCACCCTTGGATTCTTTGAGATTTCCTGATGCATCCTTTGGTGGGACGGCCTGGCCTGGACAGACTGCCAGTGGTCTGAAACCTTCTCTATTTGTTTTACACATAGTGGATTATATGATTTGAAGCAGCTTTGAAACGGCTTTAAATAATGTCCCAGATTCATAAGCATCAACAATCTTCATTCTGAAAGCCTGAGGATGCTGTTTTGATCTTGGAATGATGGTATCATGTACCTCAATGACTAGGACCAGACAAGACCATCTGAGGTGTAACTCTCAAAGTTCACTCATGACTGTAATTTTTAAGTTTAACGTAGTGATTAATACAGAGGTGTACTAACTTTTCCCTTTTTTAATCTCATTTGAACAGTATAAATACTTACTAAATACATTTCAATTACATCACATTTCACATTTGGTCCCCACAATGTGAAAAAAAAAATCAGTTATTTTGACATTGTGGGGACAATTTTTTCAGTCCCCACAAGAGGAAATCCAATTTTATAAAAATCTGTGACCTGAAATAACTGCAGTAATCCCTCGCAATATTGCGTTTCGACTTTCGCGGCTTCACTCTATCGCGGATTTTATATGCAAGCATATCTAAATATCGCGGATTTTAAAATATAGAATAATTTTTGTTAAAATATGTATTATTACAATGTGTTTACAACTGTATTACGTATTAAATAAAATGCCTCAATGATATACGATACGTAAATTTGTGCGTAGTATATAAACAGTGCATACATCATTTCAATGAATCTTACCTAATATCTAAGAGAATATAAAGGGTTTATAAGGGCTTACAATATACAAAAATAGCCATATAAACATGTGGTTTTTACTTCTCGGATTTTCATCTTTCGCGGGGGGTTCTAGAATGCAACCCCCGCGATCGGGGAGGGATCACTGTACTTGAAATAACCTGTGATCTAAAAAAACTAAAAATGCCAAAAGTCTTGCATTTTCTTTGGTTATTTATGGTTAAGGTTAGGGCTGGGTAGGGGTTAAGGTTGTCATTGTTGGGATTAGGGTTTTGCCCATAAAAATGAATGGACGGTACTCAGAAAGATATGCGGGCGGGCGGGCCTGCCTGCTTGCATACCAGTGGTGGGCACAGGTAACTGAATAGTTAGCTTTGTTAACCGCTAACTCCAAAATTTTATCCAAAAACACTAACGATAACTAACCACTAACCTTTGTTATATGAATTTAGCTTTTGTTTGGTTTTGAGCTCTGAAACCCTAAAAAGCATACTAGAGCCATCTCATTTATTCAATTAAACTGGATTACTCAATTATTAAAAAGCATTGATTAAAATTCTCCTTCAATTACTCGGCAATATGGCGGAAAACGGACGTCGCATGCAGGATGAATGCAGTCATCTGTCAGTATTGCAAAGCAGAAGTTAAATATCACCACAGCACAACAGCAATGCGAATATATGTTAAAAGAAGACATTCATGTTTGAGGAATAATGTAAGGTTAGCCATAGATTATCGGCACCCCTGGAAATTTTCCAGAAAATGCACCATTTCTCCCAGAAAATTGTTGCAATTACAAATGTTTTGGCATACACATGTTTATTTCCTTTATGTGCATTGGATCAACACCAAAAAAGCAGAGAAAAAAGCCAAATTTGACATCATATCACACAGAACTTCAAAAATAGGCCGGTCAAAATTGTTGGCTATTTCAAGCATATGATGCTCGTTTCAACTCAACTGTGGCAAGAAACAGGTGGTGGCAACATAGCAGTCACTCCTGAAGCCAGTTAAAATGGAGAAAAGTTGACTCAACCTTTCTGTTCTGTGTCTGTGTGTGCCACACAAAAAATCAGAGAAAAAAGCCAAATGTGACATCATTTCACACAACTCAAAAACTGGGCCAGACAAAATTATTGGCACCCTCAACTTAATATTTGGTTGCACGCCCTTAGGAAAAATTAACAAACCAAATCGCTTCCTATAACCATCGACAAGCTTGTTACACCTCTCAACTGGAATTTTTGACCACTCTTCTTTTGTAAACTGCTCAAGGTCTCTCAGATTTGAAGGGTGCCTTCTCCCAACAGCAATTCTGAGATCTCTCCATAAGTGTTCAATTGGATTTAGATCCGGACTCATTGCTGGCCACTTCAGAACTCTTCAGCGCTTTGTCTGTAACAATTTCTGGGTGCTTTTAGAGGTATATTTGGGGTCATTGTCCTGCTGGAACACCCATGACCTCTGACGCAGACCCAGCTTTCTGACACTGGGCCCTACATTGCGCCCCAAAATCTTTTGGTAGTCTTCAGATTTCATGATGCCTTGCACACAATCAAGGCACCCAGTGCCAGAGGCAGCAAAACGTCCCCAAAACATCTTTGAACCTCCACCATGTTTGACTGTAGGTACCGTGTTATTTTCTTTGTAGGCCGCATTCCGTTTTCTGTAAACAGTAGAATGATTTATCACCATGCTTTACCAAAAAGCTCCACCTTGGTCTCATCTGTCCACAAGACGTTCTACCAGAAGGATTTTGGCTTCCCCAGGTACATTTTGGCAAACTCCAGTCTGGCTTTTTTACATTTCTGTGACAGCAGTGGGGTCCTCCTGGGGCACCTGCCATAGCGTTTCATTTTGTTCAGATGTCGACGGATAATTCGAGCTGACACTGTTGCACCCTGAGTCTGCAGAACAGCTTGAATTTGTTTAGAAGTTGATCGGGGCCATGTATCCACCATTCGGACTATCCTGCGTTGCAGTCTTTTATCAATTTTTCTCTTCTGTCCACGTCCAGGGAGATTAGCTACATTGCCATGTGTTGTAAATTTCTTGATTATGTTGCACACCGTGGACAAAGGAACATGAAGAACTCTGGAGATGGACTTGGAGCCTTGGAATTGTTGATATTTTTCCACAATTTTTGTTCACAAGTCCTCAGACACTTCTCTGGTCTTCTTTCTGTTCTCCATGCTTAATGTGGCACACACAGACACACAACAGAAAGGTTGAGTCAACTTTTCTCCATTTTAACTGGCTTCAGGAGTGACTGCTATATTGCCAGCACCTGTTTCTTGCCACAGTTGAGTTGAAACGAGCATCATATGCTTGAAATAGCCAACAATTTTGACCGGCCTATTTTTGAAGTTCTGCGTGATATGATGTCAAATTTGGCTTTTTTTTCTCAGCTTTTTTGGTGTTGATCCAATGCACATAAAGGAAATTAACATGTGGGGTGCCGATAATTCCGGCCACAACTGTATGTTGTTTAGTGTTTGACATCACTGACTTATTTTTGCTTCCTGCTTGTCAAAATAATCACTGCTAAAATGAAGGTTACCCTATTCCTTCACCACATCATATTATGTAATATGGTACATAATAAACAATTAACTAATTATTTTTTGTTAAGGTATTGTGTATTTTGTGGAAGGCTGAACGAGACTAGAAAAAGATCACATTGCAATATTTAGGAGTTGAAAATGAACAATATAGCGAAATGTAGAGTTTTACTCTCCCTTTACTTATCATCTACCAAGAGAGACTGCCAAATAAGTTATTGGTGCTGCCGAGCGTTGTGCCAGACACAAAGCAGCACTGACAAATCACTTGCTTTTCTTCATTATTGTCACTATGAAATACGAAATATTTCCATACAGCGGAATACAAATGCCTTTTCGTGATCAGTTCTTGTTAACCTTTCTCCTCTTCGCTCATTTTGTGCTTAATTTCTCACAAACCCGCCACAGTCTATGAATCAGTCCAACAGAATAAAATAAAGGAAAAAAACAATTATTGTCTCGGAGATCAGATGCAGAGCTCATGCAAAAGCAGCAGCAGTAAACTTTAGATTGATTTTTTTAAACCTACACTGCATAATGCTGAAAAAAACCCATCATTAAAATTGCAAAGCTTGCTAAGTTTAGTTTCCTGTGACTAAGTAAATGTTTTACAACAACTTATTGATGGTTTGAACCCAGCGGACTATCGCGGTCCTTGCAATGTGATGATCGCATGTCCATGAAATGCCATGTTAATATTAACATTGCACACTGCAGGCCTAGCGGTACAGAGGTACACTGGTAGCACTGTCGCCACACTGCAGCTCTGCGTGTGTGAAGTTTGCATGTTCACCCTATGTGTGGGTGCCATTTCGGCAGATCCGCCAATATCCTTATACTGTCCAAAAACATTACATTTAAGTGAATTGGAGTACCTAAATTGACTATCTGTGAATGAGTGTGCATCCTGCAATGTGTAGTTAGTTCCTGCCTTGTGCCAACTGCAAAGTATATATTATATTATACTATACTATACTATATATAAACAAATGACTAATAGATTAATTGGTGGAGTACTCAATTATTGATATAATCCATAGTGACAGCCCTGAAACATTCCTAGAGAGCTGAAGTTCTAACGTGTTTAGCAATTTAATTCCACAGGGCTAGAGTGATTACTTGGGGATGTTTAGCACTTACCCAACTGAGGATCACTGGATTCTGTAGAGTCTCCTAGGTAAATTTTCTTTCAGTGATATTCCATTTGTGAGAAATAAGTTTTTGTTGAAGAGTCCTATACCACAATTGGCTCATGCTGGCAATTTGCCCTGAGTGAAACCGCTTGGGGACTACAAACATGGTACCGTTTACCCAGAACCTGGAAGGGGGGATCTCAGTTCTTTATTGGTCTACAGCTCTGTCCATCAGAACCCAGAAAATAACCAAGGGGCCAAAACAGGATTTCATGCTTAGCCAGATAACTTGTTGTATTTAAGATAGTCTGGGTTAAATGTAAGTGAACAAAGATAAAGACCATTTAAACTAGGGTACTTAATATCCGACAAGTTATGCAACCAAGTAACAAATCCAGCTTTGTGATAAAGACCCCAGTTCTCCACTTAGTTCAGGGTACTCTTGTTTAAATGGACTTTGCTCATTTGACTTCCTCTGCCGGTCCCTGGAGGATGGGCTCCCCCTTTGAGTCTGGTTCCTCCCAAGGTTTCTTCCTACTAGGGAGTTTTTCCTTGCCACGGTCGCCTCTGGCTTGGTCACTGGGGGTTTTGGGCATGGGTAATGCAAAACACTTTGAGACAATGTAATGTTGGGAAAATGCGCTATACAAACTGAATTGAATATATACACATATATACATATATATACAAACACACATATATGCACATATACACACACACACACACACACACACACATACACTTTTTTGAAGCATGGAAAACCACATTTAGATATTGGCCGCCACTGACAGATGACCGCTGACAAAATAGGCACTGTAATGATACTATCATGCAATCATGCAAGCAAGATCATGGACAGAGATGCCTTTCTGGTTTCCTCTTAATCAACGTTGAGTGAGCAGATTACAATCCAAGTTGGTATATTTCAACTTACTTTAACCAGCAGAAAATGCCATAAGTGCTCACTGCTGCTGAGAAATACGGGGGGGGGGGGGGGGAGGCGTCAAGGTCATTAAGGCTCAGAGAAATGGCATTCTATAAAGGGCTCCAAAATCACAGGCATAATCCTCATGCTAAACAATAACTTTTTACAGTTCAGCACAGTTTGAGAGCAATTACTTTTAAAACAAACAGGCAATAAATTCACTAAATGAGACCATTTACCTAATAACTCATTTCTGAACTGAGCTTTTTAGAATGCAGAGGTTCACAGAAAAGCTCAGTGAAAATTTGGGGGCTGGGATGTGGCAACATTTCCGTGCATTGAGCCATGTCAGATAGTTACGTTACACAGCTGAACTGAGCATGCAAATTCCCAATACAGAAAATAACCTCACCACCAAATTAATTGTCATTGCAGGGATCGTTTTTAAAGTTTTTACGGAAAGTTTCAAAACTGATTCAATAATAAGCAGTATACATTTCAGGAAAACAGTCTGTAAATGTGCAATGGAGAAAAAAGGAATTCTGTAGTAAATTAAACAATTACCTGCTTAATTTACTGCCCACCTCGACGACTGAGGCAAGAGGCCACATGGCTCCTTCTCAGATATGAAGGAACGTGATCTTATTCGCAGCTCCAGCTCAGACACATGAGGAGCTTATTATGCTCCTCTGCAGCAGTACTACTTCAGGTTTAGATTCTGCCTCAAAAAAAAAAAAAAAAAAAAAAAACCCATCCTAGCCTGGAGAAAGTAACCGGACAGCTCAGTGCTTTTTTTAAACATGCTGAGGATGTTTCCTGCCACACAGACACAGACACAGACACAGACACAGACACAGACACACGGTAGAGTGTGTTCAGAAGCATATAAGTTATAACTTCAAGAGATAGCACTGGCTGTTTGACAGTTTTCTGAAAGGGCCTCCACTGGGGCATCAAGTGCATTTTCATCAGCTGCTGCACACTGGAAGGACTGACAAACAGAGGGAATTATTGAAGAGTAAGGATATTACAGATCATAAAAACAAATGTAATCCTGTACAATCTGCTAACCCCCACCCCCCAAAAATAATTGATAATAGCTCATAAACAGGGTTAAAAATATCAATTATACAGATTCAACACATTTTTCAGTGTACACACCCCACTAGTACCAAGATGACACACAACGACAGGTTTCACGAAGCATCAGCTGAGCTCGTTACCAGTGGTATTTACGAGAGTTCATCAAACGCTGGTGTAAAAGTGCGACAAACAAGTGGATGAAAAATCTGAAATCACCTGCGCTTCAGCAGAACTATTTCCTCAGAACTTGAGAGAGCCCCCCCCCCCCCCGATGGCTGTCCACAGATAGCAGGCCAAAGGGCATCCACAAACATCCACAGGAGAGCAGAGAGCAGAGCATGGCACACGTGCTTACATCAGCAAACAGTCCAAGACTTAAACCTATACTGCAAGGATGTTTGATAAACTATAAACCCAGCCTTTTAGGCACCACTGCCAAGAGCAACACAAAACTGCCTTTTCCAAGTTAAGTAATGCAAATGTATATATTTTGTCACTTTACATAAGTAAAGCTACCTTCGTTAAATCATCTGAAACAAATTTAAAAAATGATTGGCACTTAAAAAAGGTTAACTGCTGATTAGCAACACACATGGCAGTTCTTTGGAGATACAGTGTGACAACCAAAAAGAGGTGTTTCCAACTGAGAAGTGCCCCAGTCTTCTGTACAGTAATAGGGAAGTACTTAGGACTGGCTCTGTGCAGCAGTAGGATTTGACTCTCTCTAATGGACGCTCTTCAGATAGCGCAACCTGTCCTCCTTAAAGCCTGTAGCCTGCTACGACCAGTGATCTCACAGAAACGAAGCTACAAGACCCACTCATTGCATCTGTTCAGAGAGCATGTACTCACATCGAGTGATCCAAAGATCGGGTGGCGTTTTTCGTGAGACGTGGCAACTAGGAAGTCAGCATACATGAATCAAATACCCTGATGTTTTTAAAGGGTCATGGGCACCAACTGAGCTCCACATGTCCTGGGGGTAATCATACACTCCAACCTCATGTAAATGGCACTTTAGGGAGAAAAAGAAGACCACGAAAGCAGAGAGAACGAGACAGAAAACCAGTTGCACAGGGAGCCCTGTATAGCCCTGGGGCCCCCTACAGTGCATTTTTGCCCTTTCTACTGGGTCACACTAAATTACCTAACTGCACTGTGACCTAGGACCTGGGTGGGACATTCACACCATAAAGCACACCCAGACACAGAGAGAGACACAGTTCCAAAAAGACATTGTGCATCCTAAGTCAAGCTGCACTGTAAATCTGCTCTGTTGAAATATAGACAGCATTTTTCCCCAACAGTGTCTCTAAAGCATTTAATCTATACGTAACATCAGGAATTGGATTAAAATGTAGTTGACTGCGAAGAACTGCTATGGGACAAACTTAAATGTATCATCATTTGGGAGTTTTTTTTTTTTTTTTTTTTAAAGAAATGTACCATGAAACATGTCATGCAGTGGGAGAGCATGTACTTTTTCCACATGAAGATCAAGCTTATACTTCAGATCACTATCATCTCAATTCACTAACTTTACTAATTTCTCTATCTTTTTATTGATACTTACTTTACTCTAACTTGACAGTACCTAACCCACCAACGAAGAGGATGAATTGTTACACATGCCTGACAAAATGATTAAAGTTCACAGTAACCAAAGAAATACC
Source organism: Mormyrus iriodes (assembly GCA_011763525.2). Classification (NCBI taxonomy): domain Eukaryota; kingdom Metazoa; phylum Chordata; class Actinopteri; order Osteoglossiformes; family Mormyridae; genus Mormyrus; species Mormyrus iriodes. The sequence continues at coordinate 24,227,372 of JAAGVU020000103.1, read as the reverse complement.
ACACAGAAAACCCCGTTAGCCAATTTACCATTTAGCTCTAAACAAGACCCAGCAGCCACAAAGAATGCATGTCCAAAACTCCGCCATCCTCCAGGCCTTATTTAGATCATTCTACTATACACAAACAGTACAACCACGTCACAGTGACGAAAACAAGGGATTCAGAAAAGAATAAGGGACACACTGAGCTGGAGTTTGGGCTGCACAATACAACCCGGCTGTTTTTAAATGACAAAAAGGAGGAGGAATTCTGAAATGAATAAAAGCTGCTTAGAGCTAATTTACAAAAAAGTAAAAATAAAAATAACCAACACCCCACAACAAACTAAGCTGAAAGAGCAAGCACCCAAAAATGTAAACTAAAAAGTACTAAGTGTCTTCAGTGCCTTTAAAATTTTTGGTTAGTTTTTTTTCCTGTATATTGAAAAAATATATTTCTTGCAAAGTTCAACACTGATATATACATACAAACATTAACAAACATGAGAGCATCATAGGCCTAACAGTTTTTTCTGTCTATCAGAAGCGCACATCGCTTAATTTCATGTGAATGCTGGCATTTTCAAAACTAGTCTTACCGTTCAGGGATCATTTCTGAAGAATCTTTTTTGGAGGGCAGATTAAAAAATGTAAAAAAAAAAAAAAAAAAAAAAAAAGCTAAAAATAAGCTAATTAGACTGTCGAGCTTCCCCTGACATCCCTCTCAACCCACTTTAAATGGGAGCAAAGAGGAAAGGGACAGAAGCTGTAAATACAGATTCACAGTTGCATCCCATAGGCACGTTAATAAAATGTCTCCGTGTTAAATCTTTCTAAGTAATCAGCTTTTTGAACTAAGCGGTTGCTGACTCAGGAGAGAAATGGGTGGCATTTCTCAGCCAGATCTCTCAACTCAGATCCTTCCATAAATATCCACACGCATAGTTTGCAGGGGTGGGGGGTCAGAGGGCTTTTACGAAAACACAGCAGTCTCGTAAAACTGAAAACCATGCTCTAGCATGACCAATGGCACACATGCCCCCGGTTCCCCGTCAGGAAAGGGAGGGGTCTGGCTCCACTCGGCTCACCCACCCACCACCCTGCAGCAACAAGCACACAGGGAATGCATGAACAAAGAGCCATTGAAATTATTACGGGACGCCATCTGTTCTCGGGAAGCGCAGAGCAGGCCCAGGAATCCGAGGAGTGCTTTTCAAACCGGAGAACAGCGGAAGTTGAATGTTGACGTTTGGGAGGCAGGGTGATGCCCAGCTGGTGTTTCTACGAAACTAACCCTATTGGACAGAACATCCATCACCATTTCCTCTACAGCTCACAAATTAGTCCATTTCATAAAAATAAAAACCCAATATACACATTGTCTTTTTTTTTTTAAATGACACACAAATAAATAACAGTTGAAAAATAGGACAGCTGTGAAGGACACATGCAAAGGGCATGTGGGACATCAGAGCCACCTACCTCTCATTTCTAATATAAAAGTGCTTCATTACAGGCCACATGCTGGCCAAGAACATGCAAGCTATGCTATAAGCAGTCCATACTAATACATCAGCGGTTCTTCAGTCCCCCAAGCCAGGTTGTGTTTTTTGTTCCGTTTCTCCACCAACATGCCTGATCTTAATTACAAACACCCCAGCCTCACTCAGGCATGCAGGTGGTGGACTGGAACAAAAATGTGGACTGGCTGTGGGTGGAGACTGAAATTGGTTGAGAAGCATTGATGTATATAAATATACTGCCATTTCAGAAAGCTAATTAGAGCCTGAAGGCCATTAAATGCCTCCATTAGAACATGCCAGGGCAGGTCTTTGGGTGAATGTAGCATACAGATGTGCACGCATGCTGTCATTGCAGTGTCACGGGCAGGAGCTCTGGCACACTACAGGTCGGGACAGGTGCCGAAGGTAATTAATAAAGACTAACGCGGGGCTGCGTCAGACCCCAGGCGGTGAGGTGCATTTTTTTAGTGTCTCCTCTACAATGCTTAATCCAAAGTCACCATGGCAATGAAAAAAACTGACTCACAAACCATTCCAGCAGAGCGGGCCTCTGAGTAAACAGCTTGATTCCTGCATAGAGCCATTGTGCACTATGACTACAAACAGGACTTAAAAAACATATACACAGACCAGCGTTTGTGTTAGAAAAAACTGGTTCCAGTCTATATGTCTCGGAAGACTTCAATGTCCCAGAAAAATGGGAGAAATTCCGGTCAAATATTATCTGTGCTTATTATCAAGCGTACTTCATCAGAGTGAATGAAACAAATAACAGTTGTCGTTTTGTTCTACAAATAGGCAAGCGTATTTTAACACAATTCAAATTCTGCTTAGAGAGAATTATTTTCAAATCAATCAATCAATCAGTCTTTGTTTATATGGCACTGTTTTAACCACAGGGTTTACAAACATTATGACCAGAGAGATTTCGTAAGGCTTCAACAGATTTTCTTGGTCAAAATCTAGTAATTACAGGACAATGGAAACTACGACACAGACTGTCCCTGAATTACGATTGGGTTCTGTTCTGACAGACAGGGTGTACTTCAAAACAGAATCAAATAGGTTGTACTGCCATACAGTATAATATTTTCCCGCAGTATGCGGCGAGCACGAGGTAGCATAGCACAGCCAGGCAGAATTTCTCGGTCATTTGGAGAGAGTCGTTGCAAATCATACTGGTTATAAGTCAGGCACAGTCAGTAAAAAACATTTCAGAACATGCCATGCTGGGTTCATATTTCATGATTCGGGGGAGATTAATGCACAGGTTACCCTAGGCTATGGCCTAGGTCCTGGCAAAACGTGGGGCTCCACCACACCTCTAGAAATATGGAACAGTTAAAGTGCTTATGATTCACCCTTTTGGGAAGAGGGAACTTTCAAGGAAGATTGGGTCACACAGGAAATCTCAGACAGGTTTGGTTCAGTTACCTCAGACCAGGGGCCTGTATCAGAAAGCTGGTTCAATGAAGTCAGGCTTCAAAGATAAGTTCCAGCTTGACTAAACAAATACAAAACTGAGATAAACAGTATCACAATGCTGACTATCAGCAATCTATGCTAAGTAATTTTATTGAAACCATGGTTACTTACTGAGCATGTGCACATAAAAGCATGCCATGAGCAGCAATTAGCCACTCTCACAAGGATGGCTACGTATTTCAATGCAGTGGAACAAAGAATAATTATGGTAAAATATAAAGAATTCAAAAGTACAATAACGGCGAAGAGAAACACTGCGGCTGCCACCAAAGCTAGAAATGCATGCTAGCAGCGAATCATTGATAGCGAAAATGGATATGTAGTGTGACTGTCGTTAAGAAAAATTGTAAATTTAATAAACTCGTCACCCTTCAAAACCCATTCAATGTTCCTTTATCCATCACACACACTTTGTTTTTATATATTTGTGGGGACCGTCCATTCATTTATATGGGAAAAACCCTAATCTCAACTATGACAACCTGAACACCTACCCAGCTCTAACCATAACCACAGATTAGGCAAAAGTCTTGCATTTCATTTGGTTATTAGGGGTCCAAGCATGATAGCTGCTATTGTTTTTTAGTTTTTGATTTAAATCTCAGATTTTTATAAAATTAAGATTTCCCTTGCAGGGACTGAAAAAAGGTCCCCCCCAAGGTCACAATAACAGGTTTTTAATCATACAGTGGGGTCATTATGATCCCCATAATATAATATACACGTGCACATACACACACGCACACAGTGTGGGTTTGTGGCCGAGGAAGCTGAAAAAGGTGTTGACATATTTTAGGAGAGCGACATTCATGTTCATTTAAAATTACGCCACTCAAAGTCTAAAGGTCGAATAAATGGACTGCTAACTATGAAAAGTAAGGAGTAAATGTGGTTTAAGCAATGGACTATAGTGACAATGCACACCACTTGATTTTCAGATTATGTATTTCTATACATCTTTATTAATAACTGCACTGTGTCCGTGTGCCACCCGGGACTGTAGGAGTGCTATTGCTAATAGCTATTGAAGGAACATTCAAATATTAATTGAGATTCACCCATAAAAAGTAATCTGAAAAACGAAGGGGTGTTCAAAAGTTGCTATCAACACCAAATGCTGAACCAACATCTCATTATTGCAGAGATCGCCACTTTTCATAGATATCAACAAGATTAACATAGACAGCAAAAGGGCTCGAAATGTAAAAATGATCAGTGTGCATCTCTGCCTGTTGACATCAAAGATCTGTCATTAAACAGTGCCTGGCTTGCTTGTTGAAAGATAGTACTCTCAATACTGAATATACAGATAACTTTACTGCAGTCACAGGATTCTCATGGGCAAGCCATTTTGAGAGTGTGGGAAAGCCCATATGTTATGTCAGGTAATATATCAACTACTTCTGTTTCACTGGTCCAAGAAATGTTTGAGATCTGATCTTGAAATTGCATAATGTGACCAGAAGAGCATTTGGATCACTGGGACCAGCGTCACAATGATTTTTAACCATACCAAATTATCCTGGTACAGACATGGCTAAAACAGACCTGTCTGTTTATTAATACATTTAATGCAATGCTTAAAAAAACAAACCATGTTGTTTATTGTAAATCTACAAAAAGACTCAAGTATTTATATAATTATTAATTTTGGGAACCTACAGTCCATCACCCTCCTTGATAAGAAAACCAATGCTGCTTTGAGAACCCTCCACCAGGTGAGAAGTGTCACTCCAAGCAGTAGGTTCCTCTACTCTGGAATGAGCTGCTCATCAGATTCCCTCTCCACCTTCAAGAAATGGCTCAAAACTCATTGGATCCAGGAATACCTCGACTGTTCCATACCATTCCATGTTCCCCATATGCTCTTAATGTTGCATTTTCTACTGATTAAAATAAGTCTTACTAGTTTCTTGTTTTTTTTTGTAAAATGCAGCTCTTGCTCCAGTACTGCTTCCACTTGTACCTGGGCATTCATTGGAAGGTCAACCTAGCTTCACTTATGCCTAGTTGACTCCCTGACAGCCATATATTTGTAATGTGCTGTTTGCCTCACTTGTACTTTGCTTTGGATAAAATAAAATGTATAATAGGGTGGGGTACTGCCAATTGGACCAGTGCACAACTGAAATGAATGGAAGGGAATACTTTGTTTTGTAACCATGAAACATTGTGCTTGGGGCCTCCATACTGTCCAAAGCAGTAAAAGCTCTGCCTGAGCAGGATGTCAGCCAATGGGTCACATTCTGAATCTGCCAGTTACACTTTGAAGCTTTCAGACAGCTTATGACAGTTGTGTTCTGCCGAGGGCAGTGATGGCCTCAATTAACTAAAGGTAGGGTCACTTATCCTGCCTTACATGTGTCATACATGTGATACCATACAGTAGCTAAACAGTAAGGCATCAGCAACTTCCCAAGGATTCCTAACTGCAGCTCTTCCCTCCTGCATGACATTATACCTATTAACTGATTGAAAAATGGGGGCAGGAAATTTTACAATCAGGCACATAAATGAACAAACAACATGTCAAGGCATAAATGACAGCTTTACCCAGAGGAAATTTTTGACTGAGGCACCAGAGTCCACACACAAGATCATGGACATCAACTCCACAAGGAATGCTGCTGTCGTGAAATGAAAAATCATTTCGGATACCTAAATAAAATGGTGAAGCATGAATGGATTTCCTAAGAGGGGCCGGTCATTCTGGATACAGCTAGGGCTGAGCCAATCACTCGGCAGCGTTTAAATCACGGTATAGTTCACAGCCAATACGATGCCTGTCCCTCAGATTGTCACAGACTGTTTACCAGAATGCCAAAGGCGAAAAGACCTAGAGAAGCCATGCTGCCAGGAGAAAATGGAGGGAATACCATAAGTCAGTGGACATGCCGTTCATCGTGCTCTAAAGGCCGCAATCAGCAACGCCAGGTTTGTCAAGCGACACTTCCTCCTGATGGCAAAGGGCCCAATGCAAACCCCCCCCGCAACTCCATGTCGTTGGTATTATTTTATGGGATGATCAAATGCAAGCAGATTGGGGGGGGGGGCACATATCCTGTGTGAAACCGCATCCTCAGTTCACATTTTCGAGGCTAACTGTAAGAAAATACTCTCTCCTGCTCAGAAGCCTTCCGTTGACTGTCTCTGCCTTGGAAGGAAAAAAATAATTGGCCTTCAAGCAAAAGGAAGGGGGTGGGGAATAAAACCATGAGAGATCAGAAGTGACGGAGTTCTAGAATGACCTAGAAGGACTTACAGGGTAGAGTCTGGTTTTGGTTTCTAATGCAATCCAGAAATTAAATTCTGGAAACTCAAAGTATTCAGTTCATGTCCTTTCAAAGACTGAAATTTAATGACATAAAATTCAGAATATAGTTTATATTACAATAGCTCAAATTCTGTTCTATAGCATAACTGGCATTTTTGGCTGTAGTCAAAGACTTGTGCTTTTACATTTTGAGAGTTCCAGGTTATATCAACAGTTAGAATAAAACCCCCCAAGTGCTTCACACACAGTGCTCTTCTGTATCCCCTTTCCCATGCCTCTGTAGGGGTACACGGATGGAGCCCTGTGATCAACACGAGGAATACAGGCTGAGTGCATGTGGACAGGTACTGACACCAAAACATCTAGTTGCCAAATGGTGTGCTGCACTATAAATATGCAGTCCAACATCTATAAAAGCGGTAGTAATATGTCAACCACTAATTTTAATGAAATAGCTGTATATCGGTAGAGGAAAGGTCACTAGGTCAACAGCCTATGACAAGGGAGACACCGCTCTAGGATTCCTCACCTCTTCCCAACTGCTTCCTGTAAGATGGTCATTACGGCCCTCCAACAGAGTGTCAGCTGGTTCTACTTCCTGAGCATGGCTGCTGAGCAGGAAAGCTGTCACCGTCTAAAAGAAAAAATGAACAACCACTTAAAACAAAGGCAAGAGCAATAGAGAAAGAAAGAAAAAGAGAGAAAAAGAAAGAAAGAAAGAAAGAAAAAAAAGAAAAAGAAAGAAAGAAAGAAAGAAAAAAGAAAGAAAAAGAAAACTTTGGGTAAAGAAGCTGAAGGGACAAGGGACAGAACATTCATTGATATACATGTCATGAAAAAAGAAGGGACAGAAACTGAATGAAGGACTGTTTAGGGTATGAAAAGTGCTACAAGACAACCAGATCATCTATGCATTAAGGCCAGGAATATTTATTATACCATCAACATGAAACATTCTTTCCTCAGACAAAAAGTACACGGATTCTGAAACATGCGGTACACACTTGATAACCATGCATGATTCAGAGCAACAACCTCACTTTAGCCAAGAGCACAGCAAATTACACTGACTTCAAATCAAAATCCAGAATTCAAATTTTTAAAGAAATGTTCACAGCATACACAGGTAACACTGCCTAAAGCATGCACATCTTTGGTGTGTATAAAACAAACAGTAAATGTGCAGTGTCCACGCACCAGATCTGATGGCCAGAATGACTACATATACACATATACATACATATTTACATATAGCATGTCAGACAAACAGAAATGCAGATATGTGCTTTTGCGGGGTGTGGTAAGAAAAAGAGGAACTATTCAACTTCTCTGCTAAAAACCAAACATCTGCATGATTCACTCAAGGCCATGTAAGCAAGAGGGCGGCCAAGGATTAACCGCAAAATTCGCTGAACATTGATTCTCTACAGAAATTAAAACCTAAGGAAATAAATATCACAGGTTCCGCCTGCCCATTTTTGGAGCAAGAAACAGCACTTTATAAGTGTGGGAAATGCTGCAACTGTGAAAAAACACATACTGGTTCACAAAGACACTTTGAGAGGGTCACAAAGTCCTCAAAACTGAAGCAGATCACACCTTTATGTACAGGCCACTGACCTGCAGTGCAACAGAGGAACCAGTCCCTATTCACTAACTGTCACTTTGTTTTCTCAGTTGTGCTTCTAGGACAAACAGCTGGCAGAGCGGCATACCTCATACTGTCCAGATATACCTTACTTTTCCATCTACAACAGTTAATAAACAGCACAGATTTCCCAATTTCTACCTCATGCTGCACCAGTTCCAGAACAAGTGTATTTTGTTTACTTTGTTAAGTTTTTTAATTTTTTAATCCTGGAAGATTTCAACCTATTTAACTATCATAAACCCTTTGCTTTTTGCAACAGAACAGGGTTTTTATTTGCCCTGTTTTACTGAAGAGTCCATTGTCCTCTCTCATTTTTAATCTTACATTCTTGCATCAGGGAACTGTTGTTCCAATACAAACACCAGAGCTGCTAAAATTAACTTCCCACGGAAAAAAAGACACAAATACACATTCTTCATGCTATTTCTATGTTATGAGGATGACACCAAGAAACAAGCCTGTCACACAAATATAAGCACATTTTTGCAAAAGGTGGAGACACTGGTGGCACCTGAGACCTAAGCAACAGCAGTTAAACAAAAATAAAAACAGGTTTGTTAGAGCGTCGGCTCAGTACTGATTTTGAAACCGTCCATTTCTGTTTGTTAAGCCTTTATGAGGTATATGTCTGTATACTACTGTTATTAGGAAGCTTACCGCTGGTTGTTTTTACACGAGATTAACAAGCATTCAGCTCAACAGTGAGATCTAGGCCGAAGCAGTTACACTGATTACTCAAAGGCAACAGAGTCTAGTGGGAACAGGGTGGAGCAAGAGAATTGTCTATACTCCCATTTCCAGGAGGCCTATCCAAACAACCGAGATATGCTGGGGCAAGCAGCTTTCTTGCGTGTGCCATTTTTTTTTCTCCCATCCAAATGTCACACAGTTTTCTCAGTGATGACCTGAAACACACACAACCTGAGCTCTGACTTCACATGGGGCGCCTCTTCAGCCTTTAATTCATGGCAGGGTGGTGCTGGCCTCTGCATATACAGGTGGCACAGCTTCAGTTTGCTTTCCTGTTTATTTGTCTGGAGTTTGTTTGTTTTCCTCTATGGACTGAGGCCTAAGTTAAATATTTACCCGGCTGTTCGTTTTTCGTCCTGCATGCGTCATTGTTATGGCTGTTGGTTTCTCATCCTCACTCGCCTTGCACTTGCTATTGTGAAATGAAACGGCAAGAACAGTCAGAGGCCCCAGAAAGCTAATTCACCAATATAATTTAGCAATGTATAGAGGAAAATAACAAAAGTCCCTCTCATCCCAATTAATTTCATATCTCTATATTATTAAATAAGCGATGCCCCTTTTATTTTTACTATAACCCTCATCCAGTCTGCCAGGGTATAAAGGCTAAGATGGAAGAAGCATGACCTCGAGCTCAGATTCTCAAACTCAGCACAGACTGTGTACATTGCAACAGTGAGCCACACGCCAATTTATGCTTAAAGGCAAAATGTAGTTAGAGAAAGAATTCAAATATCATACTGTGAATGATAGTTTCTTAAGATGTTAAGTTATGCCATGATTTTGGTCCTTTAATCAAAATTTAATAAGCCTAAAGTGCCTACAATCAAAGTGAAAAGTGGGCGTTAACATCTGTAAAGAGGAATCCTACAAAAAAATCTCAGCGCATTAAAAGAAACCAAAATGCATTTTGTTAAATGGCAGGATAATAACAATAATAATAATAAACAATTACGATCATACTAATGATAATAAAAGTTACAAACTATATACGACTAAAACATAGGGCATGCAAGCATCATCAGTTCAAATCAAAGTACGGTTCTCCCAAATCTTTCCAGGGCCATTTTTTTCCAAACGAGCATACCAATGTCATTCTTTACAAACCGAAGGGACACAGTCCGGACTCTACATAATTTATGGTCCGCGAAAAGTATATAGGGACACATGTCACTACGATTACAGCGAAACCTCCTAGAATCGCGACAAAGCCGGGTGCGAATTTGTGACACGTGTGTGCAAGCATCACGGAGTTCACTAGGCTGCATCTGGTTACTTACGTCCACTTAGTTCCAGTCCTTTCCAGACAAATCATGTTTGCACACACTGAACACACGCACGGTTTCCCCGCAAATGAAGAAATAAAAACACAGATCTGTCAACTTTAATTTTCAGGGTTTCACCTCCATAACTTTTGGGGGTTCGGTGTTAACTACAGACTGCATGCGCATTAGATATAAGATGCCTAACCTCTGCACCAAAGTACATTTCTGGGTATAAACGAAAAATATGGCAGCACTTTGTGGTAGTCAGATACATGTTAGCGCTGGGTTTTTATAAAAAATTCGTCTCGCTCGTTATATCCATACAGAACACACAACCTGAAAAAGCCACACTCCATATGTACGCGGTGGGGAAAAAAACCGTATAGCAAGCCCGCCCGTGTGTTAGCAACAGCGGGTCACCAACTTACCGAAGACGGAAAATCGTTGATCGCAAACAAGAAAAAAAGAAGAAATACTTTCTTGACACGGCTGCCGAACCGCGCAGGAGATCCTGTTTACCGAAAACAACGCACAGCAGACTCCCGTAAAGGAGAATATTACTCCGCTTAGAGGAATTAACTTTGACCGCAACGAAGAGCAACTGCGGCTGATGTGGAGTGCGCTAGGGGGAGAGATAGCAGCTCCATGGCGGCTCCTTTCCCGGATACGAGGCACAGCCTGCCCGTGGCAATACTACAATTACACGCGCCTCTAGACACGGGAGGCTAGGCGGATTTGGATTGTTGTTATTTTTTGATGTTCCAGGGCAGTGACGTCACATCCACCTGCTGCGTAAACAGCAAACTGGTTTTCAAAATTCAGTTGGATGCCCATAGTAACGTGTAAATATCAACCCTTCAAGGCCCCATGGGGATCTTTGCATGGAAACTTTCGGAGAGTGTTTGTCTATCGCTTACGAATTATTTGCTTCTTACTTGTTACAAAGTGAAGATTTTTTTTTCTCAAGGAGGCTGAAGCTGAAGGATGGTACCTTTCCCCTAGTTCAGTTCGGTTAAATTATGCAATTCAGCGAGGTGAAAGTTGAGTAAAAAGACATATATTGCAGATGAGGGCAGGAAGGAGGAAACGCCTCGGTCGGAGGTGTAAACGGGAATTTAGCAGCTAGGTCATTTGTTATTATGAACGTTAATCCTGCTCTTTCGGTGGAAAAAAAATACAACTTGAGGTACTGTTGTAATCATATTTAGTGTGATTTTACAAAACTGAGGAAAAATATATAGTAAGTGTGCGGACGCATGATAAATACATTTTAATATCTAAACCATAAACGTCTGTTAATTGATTTTTTAAATGTACATTTTACAATAACCTTAGGTGCAATAACGGTATTTAAGCAAACTGATGGATACATACCACCACACTCTGGTTGTATGTGAAATTGTCAGCAACTTATTCGAAAACGCGTAGCAGTGTCGTAACTCAGTAGGCTGCACTGTTGCCTTGCGCTTGGGGGTTCCATACCTACCATGTTCCGGCTGTGGAGTTTGCATTGTTCTCCCCGTGTCGTGCGAGTTGCCTCCGGGTACACCAGTTTCCTTTAGCAGTCCAAAGACGGAGAGTTAACTGGCATCTCTCAGTTAGCCATAGTGTGCTCTGTGCTGGGCTGGCTGGCATCCGTCCAGGACATAGCCCTGCCATTTGCTCGGTGCTGCCTAGGATAGGCTGCAGACACCCCAGGACTAAAATAAGTAGGTGGAGGATATATGGATATTTTTCAAGTTCTCATTGTGTTAAATTGCCGTAAGAGGATTTAAACATTAAAAATGTTATGGATAGTTGTTTTTTAGGACCAGATTAATAAAAAAAAATGCGAACTGAATCAGTAGTAGGCCTATATTAAACAGCAATTGACACAGCTAGTAGTAACTGACACCTGAAAACACTAAAGAAAAAGGCTTTTTGGAAATTACATTTTCCAACATGTAGAACATGGAGGTAAAAAAAAACCTGCCAGCACTGATTTATGAGAAGCAAACATTCTAACATCCCTCGTTCCTTCTTGAATGTGTGTGAGAGAGTATCTGATGAAATGTGGTCATGGAAAAAACACAGTTGGTTTTTTTAGGTCTGGTTTTTGTGGGTGTGTTTTCATGGAGGTGTCCTAGACAGCCTGAGGAAATCCCTCAAGCGTCTGAATCAGTTAAGTCAGATTGCATTATTCAGCCATGGTAACTTCTTTGAACAGTTGCATGATGCAGGTCTATGGCCCCAGTGCTATAGCTGAAAGAAATGGTAAATTGCCAGAGATATTGCAATCTATGGCCACGGATCTGGGATGGTGATGGGGCAAATGTTCATTTTGGGAGTAGGTCATCATTTTGCATGGTCCAAACATGCCATGTTTATAAAAAAAAAAAAAGTGTTTCACTTTAGGGCACTCAGTGTCTCAAGTGCACTCTAGAGCAGTGGTTCTGTACTGCTTTATGCTCAGGATCCATATTATTCCTATGATTAGCAAGTCTGCCCAAAATCCTGATAAAAATTGTTAACCACCAAGGAGGGGAGGGGGATGGGGCTAGCAACCGTAAAAGTTGTTGTGGTGATGGGACTTCTCTGGGGACCCGTAAGAGGGCCGGCTGGGCAGTTTTTTGGAGCTAAAAGAGAAACGAGAGGGTAAATTGATGGAGCATCAATAATATGCTAATCAAAGCATGGTGTGCCAGCAGTAAAACTCCAAAATCAGGATGGGGTTGGCATTGCTAAAATTTACCTATCAGGGCGAGGGGGATATTGCTCTGGTGGATTGATCGGCCAAATTTAAGAAGTATAACAGTTCCCTCTTTTGCTGTGGCTCTAGACTGTATCCTAGGATAGCCTATGTCATACTCTGCCTCTGAGGCTAAAGTTAGTCTTAAATTTTTGTATACGTTTGTTTCTGTTCCCTCCATGTCTGTTCACAATTTGCCTACCACTGTAGCACGATAGTATTAAAGACATGAGAGATGTAAAGTCATTCCCGTATTTTTGCACTGTTGGGGTACTTTTAGCTAGGCTGCTTGGCAGTGAAACCACCTCTACCACTCAACTCCAGTGGGCAAGTAAAACTAGACTGCATGAAATCTCAAAGTTGGAATAGTCCATTACAGTTGGGACAGGGGAAATCTTGGGCCCCTGAAAACTATAGGCTCCATTTCAAGGTAATTGCCTACACTTGCCTTACAATAAGTCTACCTCTGGGGACCACCAGGTATAAAATATTCTGATTCACTTAAAAATAGAAGAAAAATCATCCTTGACATTAGCATTTTAATGCCACGATTCCACCTTGAGTTGCTTTCAAAAAACTGGAGCATAGGACAGTGGCCTGAAAAATTCGTAAAATAATTACAAATTGAAGTATGCGTTCTAGGTGCTGTCTCCTCCTGCTTATAAATCATATTCTCACAGCTTCTAATTTAAAAACAAAATGAAAGCAAATCAAGCAAACAAACGTTTTTAAAACACTAAAAATAAGGCAGTACCAACAGGACAACATTATAGATTCAATGTTTTATTTTCAAGTTTTGCCCAAAACCTACAGGCAAACATTTTTACATCATAATAGATTAAATATCCTGAAATAAAACCAACACACTCCAGGATTTAACCCTGATAGCACAAAGGCACCTTTCTAACAGAACTACACTCATTGAGAAGTCTCAGAGCTTTACTGGGAATCCAGCACAGAAATACATGAGAGAAACACATTAAGGATGTGTACCACTGTAACAATGTCCCAGTAATGAGGAAAACCTTGACCCTCTCAGCGCATCTGGTACTACCTGATGACATCAGTGTGCTTTTGGTGTGTTCTCACATGACAGACCTGAGTCACTAAAGCATTTTCCCTGACCTACCACATCTGCTTTGACAAAACCCCAAAATGTAACTGACTGAAATACATTTAAAACGTTGCATTTTTTTCTAAATTTTGGACTACTTAAAATTTTAGGAAATTAATATAAAAATATTCTACGATTTTCAAAAAACTGACGAAGTTTAATAAAGAGTTAGGCAGTTACAAATGTATAGTTGTTTCATCTGTGCAATTCCTGGTAGACCTACCATACTATGTAAAATAACGGGGGGAAGATTACCTCTTTGGTAAAGAAATAATTAAGATTATGTATGCTTTAAGAGGATATCTATTTTATACCTAGAACAAAAGAAAAAAATGTATTTTGCCAAATAGAAATTCAGAAAAATGCCAAACTTATTTCAGATAGGTTAATAATCAAAGTGTACCTAACAGGGCCAGCTGAGGAGAGGAGCACCCTGCAGAGGAACATGAAGCCAGATTGTAAATCTGCAAATTCCAAGCTCTCTGTTCTATACACGACATACCACGCTAATATGTAAAACAGTTTGTTGGAGTTCATTATAATGCCTTTGCATATGGACATTGATTAATCTGCAGTATGTGAAAACTTCATTGATTACTGCACCAAAGTATAAAAGCTGCTGCCATCTTTGCACTTTCTCCCACAATTGTGTTGTGCCAACATATTAAGCAAGTTGTGTAAACTGGTTAAAATAAAAATATATATTAGGGAACGCAAGGTTTAACCACATTAAGAATTGATGCCATAAAGAAGCGTACAGAAGAACTGAATGCAATTAAGAAAATGGTCACGGGGAAAAATGAAAGATGTTTCACAAGGCAAACCCTTCCTCATTTAGCAAATGCTGATAAAAAAGCCTTTAGGCAACAACAAAGATTTGAGGAGGCTGGTGCCACCAATGTATCAAGACCAACAAAATGCAGGACTTTCCACCACCATGGATAATACGCAATGCCAAATTTTCCACTTCCACTGAAGGGCAGTCATAAAGTAAAGTACATAGAATGGCACTGAAATATTTCTAAGCTGTAATGTTCCCTGATGAACTCTTGATGGAGCTGATGGATGGAGCAAGGGCTGGGTCAGAAATGACAAACCTCATCTTCTCAGACATGCCAGCAAGGCGGTGGAGGTCTTGGACTGGAATAATTGGTTGTAAGCTAATTTGGTCATTGGCAAGTTCCTGAAGGTGTAAATTTTACTGCTAACCCTTTTAATGAATTTTTGAGAATGCCATGGCATTAAGATGAAAAATGATACTAATGCATGACAATGCTCCATCACAAGCTGCCAGGATGACAGAACGGTGCTTGATGAAACTGGGCTTCAAAAATGGCCATCTTTGCTCAATTTGAATCCCACTGAAAACCTATAGAGCATTATCAAGCAACAAAATTATTCCTCTGAACATTTTCAAAGAACGAACTGTGGGGCGCTATTTCAACATCAGCAAGAAGTATTCTACTCTCAGAAATGCAGAATCAATCCAATTCAGTAGATCAAAGACTCATTTTGATCATAACTGCTCATGAGTAAATAAGCTCTTCAACTAGGAAGATTGCTATAAAAGAATCTTTTCAACAGCTTTGTCATCGGTTCTAATAAACATTGTAATAAATTCCTGTTTCTCTGTAATGATCACCTTCATAAAACTATTTTCATTGCAATTAAACAGGTTTGCATAATAGCGCAGCACAGTGGAAAAAGTGCATATTTTGGTAAATAATGAATCTCTCTCAGATATTGCATAACACAAAGCATGATTTTGACCACTTATTTGTACATAAATACCACCAATCTCGTGCAATTTTCACCGGTATCTACTCATTAATTTTTGAGATGATATAATTAATATTATGCATAATAATAGCATGACACGGGGTGTAACATGCATTTCTATATCCAGAACTACGGGAATTTAAAGAAAAGCATAACGCGACTGAAATTACATTGAATGACATTTTCTGTTTAGACAAGAACTTTAAAAAATATATACATTGTCTGAATGGCAAAACTAATAATGCAATAAAATATCATTAGACAGCGGTGTAAATAATTTTTAAAATTAAATATCAGGTCTCTTTCCAGAATCCATGTGATACAATAAGAATAAGGAAGTTGTACATCTACCGTAAACATAAAATTAGAATGAAATTGGCAAATGTGGCAGTAATTTCCAATGTGACAACAATGGAAAAAACCTCCAAACAAGATTCCATGACACTTTTCCCACAATAGAAGAGATAGGAGTCACTACTGTGAAGGTGAACAATCTTTTGGCACCAAACACAGAGTAAAATTCCCTCTTAGGCTATGTACTAGGCATGTGCCATATAAAAACAAAGAGGCAGCACTGGTTCCTCTTCAGTATGACAGACAGACACAAATACGTTGGAGGGTATTAGTATGACAGATCAGTGCACAGTATCCAATCTCCATTTCACAGCCATGAGAAGAACAGCTGTTTTTTTTCCCCCTTTTTCTTTTTCCAGTGTGGCGTCCAGAGAGCAGCACCAAAGTGTGAAGTTGGCCTATTCATCCTGCACCCTCTGACTGGATGGAATGTCCCAGTACAAGTCATTTGCAGCCAATGCCGGTCCAGTTAATTTGGATGAAAACTCAAAATCCACCTCTGCATATGATTACTAGCACTAATCCATTTTCGGGTGTCCTCTCACAATGCCCACAGCACAAGCACCTAACTAGAAATATATTGAAAAGGGGGTCTGATGTCCGAGCCAAACACACAATTCTGCAGGCAGAAGTGCGGGCGGACAGGCTCATTTAAGACGGCTGGTGAAATTCCAAATGATGCAGAATTGTCCTCAGGTGAGGGAGTGGTTTATCTTCCCTGTCCAATGCCTGACGCTGAAGGCCAGAATGGACCTCAATGTTTGGGTCGGCCTCCTTCAAAGGCACGGTGCTCCACATGTGCTGGAGAGGAGAAGCCACATACCCACTCAGACCAGAGGTTCTCCGACTCAGACCTCACGGACCTCAAGCTGCACGAGCATCTAAGCACTTCATTAACAACCAAGGCAACGATTCAAAAAGCGGGGTCCTAGGACTCACACACTCCACTGACCATGAACGTTGAGAACCAGACTTCGGGTGATTTAAGGTGTGAACTGTAGCGTTTGACAGAACCTTAAATTCAGTACAACTGATGTAAATTGTGCATGCACGGGAAATTAAAAGAGATTGTCCTTTAAATCGGGCTTTAGAGCAGCACCTATTCTGATCTTTGATATCGGCCCGAGACATCACTGAAGAGAATGTCAGTATCTATAATGTAGAACAGAAGCACTAGAAGTTATGATTGAAATGAAGACACGAGTGGTATAATACTTACGCTTATAAAATACTGCTTTGAAAGATATTTGTGGGAGAAGCTCATAGATTTTCCCAAGGATATTTGCTTCACTGGCGTAGGCAGAGTTCCCGTTCCAGACCTGAACCACATCCTCACGGTCCCGCACACTGACACTCACACCAACAACTTCATCTTCTGAAAATAGAATATTTGCGCACAAATCCTTCACCCTCATTAGCATGTCTAATGCTTTTTTACGGGGAAGCAGAGTTATTAATGCAATGGAAGACATATGAAAGGAATTCATTTGCATAATCTCTGCTTTTAATTCTAGAGAAGAGGTTTTAAAGAAAAAAAATTATTGAAGGCTTAATTTTAAAGAGAAGTAGGCAGAGGACTAAGGTACTTAGTGAATTTATTTATAACAGTGCTTGCTTTTTAGAAAGCTTAGATGAACGTATGGAAGTTTCTTAAGCATAATTATTTTAATGAAAGTAAAAAGCGTTCTTTGAATTGAAACATGAAAAATTCACAGGCGTTTCTAACAGAAGCGGTCACATTGTCCTAATGCCTGAATGTTCCCTGCAAGCTAGCTCTAGTACACCTGGATGTGAACATTATTCTGCATCACCCTCCCATGTAAACACACCGGTCAGTTAGTAACCTTAGTAACCAACTGACCTGAAGCGCAATAGTCCATAAACTGCTCTCCAATGGTAGCCAGCAGCAATTCTTTCCAAACCGCACACTTTTGAGAAAGAGAGTCCTTTTAACAGAGTCATTTGCATTTAGACAGGAACTCGCCGGCCAGTCTCACGCTACTTACAGTGCTTTCTTTGGGTACTTTCATCTTCCATACTCCACCCTTGGCATTACTCTCATCTTCCCTGTTGAGAGTACAGGGCACAGTAACCAAAGTATACATATACAAAAGCCAGACACCACTATTTCCCACACTTTCTTAATCTGCCACTTGCTGACCTGAGACCAGCATTTGACAACTACCCCATCACAGGACGGGTGATCTAAACTGCAGGTATTGTGAGACTGAGAGGTAAACTCACCACAGAGGCCTCCTCTCCCCTCTCATTAAGTGGTAGCTGCACCTCAGTGGTAAGGAGGACACCACAGGGATGTTGTTGTAAACACTCCAGAAACACTTTATGTACGAAACCAAGAGGAAAATAGAAAAACAAGTAAAATATTAAAAACAGCATTCCTCCTGTTCTTAATACAACTCAGTTTTCTTGGAATTAAAGAAAACAGCAACTGTGGGAGATCAGTTTTATATCATTCATCACCAGGGAATCAAAACAAACTGCATGACAGGTCTTTACTGCTAACTACATGTTAACAGCTCCCAGTCAAAAGACTCCTTCTACCCCAAGCAAATGATACAGATTCCGTTTTGCTTTGTGGTTTAACTTCTTGGTTAATAACGCTCATGCTGAAGTGCCGACAACTTCACAACAGGTTGCCTAGGTCTGTTACTTGAGATTGCAATACAGGGTTTCTCTTAGGTAATAATATGTCTTATGTCTCCCACTGTCATAAAGCTCTGTTGTGTCTGGCCTGGACACCTTGCTACGCTGAATTCATAAGGCACCTGAATGGTTTGAACAGTGTAGATTTTCTTCAGGTTCGATTCACACTCTGCTGCTGTCGTTCCTGGTAATGACCTGTGGACGAGATAAATGTCAGTTAACATTTCTAGTTTCAAAGAAGACTTTGCTTTTCTAATGAGTTTTAATATTGATTAGTACTAAAGATTCATAACATAGCATAATATAGGTGCGGCCCTAATTTAGCACACCTGACAGATAATCAGGTCCTTCAATACCATTTCAGTATTACAGCCAGCCATGTTAACCTCGCTAATTATCTGCATCTGGGCTGACCACAGAGATATTGCCATTTGGTCTCTATGTTGACTATTTCCCCTTTGGTCTCTCTGGGTCACCGAGTGAACTGGGTAACAGTTTATCATCACTGGACTCTGCTCTCACAGTAAACATAAGTTAGAGCACTTTCAGTTTGTCACTGTCCATGACAGATCAGTAAGCCAGCTTTAGAAACATTAAACCACCTGCAAGGCACATAACATATTTCAACACATTGCCCCCTCAAGATTCAATTTAACAAACAAACTTATAAAAAAGCACTTATATCAAGGTTTTTACAAATGCAGGAAGAAGCTGCATATAATGCTTCTGCTCAACTTAATGTTACAGAAGAGAAATCAGACAACACAGTTCTGTCAACAAGAGGCCTCCCAGATATGGGTATAAATCAAACACACCTCCCATTACCTCCTGTCTCTCCACTAAATCCAGTTCCAGTAGTAGCCTTCAAGTCAGCTGTACAAATCAATATCATGGGGCTTTTAAAAACTAGTTTTTTACTAGTTAATTTTACAAATAGGGGACTTTGCAAACTTTAATAAACTTTACAAAAGTACAGTGGCTTTCGCAGCAGAATATGGCCGAATTGTCTACACATGAAAAAGGCCTAGCCAGCATTTCTTCAGGACCACTAAGTTCAAAAACTCATGCTATGGAGACTCAAGTTTCAATTAATAAAGACACTTACTGGCATCATGAGACTACTATGAAACCCGGTCTAGGTAGATCAAATAAATTTTCCACAACAATAAAAAATATTTATCTTCAAAAGAGCAGCACTTCTACTATAAAAAACACTTACTATGAAAACATCTGCAAATAGGTCTATAAAATATAGTGACAGACCACAGATCGCACATTTAGCATAATATAAAAATAGCTTAATAATTAATGGCCATAACAGTTAAACAAGAAATACTCAGCTTTTACATTAAATTTACCCACATGAGGCGATTAGACTGGTAGAGACTAAGTCACCTGAATACCTCGAAGAATGCAGCCATACTTTCCACTGACACCTTTGCTACCTTCAAATTGCTTGAAAAAGTACATAAATGACGCTGTATCGGGGGGGCATTGTGAAAATGATTTTAGCTGGCAGTATAATTATGGCAACTTGTGGATTTATAAGTTACGCATGTCCTCTTTTAAGTGCTAAATACTGAATTAAAGAGCCAGTTTACAATGCAGACACTCGGGTGGTAAATGGATGGTTACTTTATATTAATACATCATCTTGTATTTGTTGTGATGTTTCGTTGAACAAGTCCACCCCATTGTTTTGGAATAAACGTCCAATAAACCGGCATTAACGTAATTTACTTTATAATTAATGAATCATAAGTATCAACACGGAAATCTAGCCTCCACTTTACGAATATTTAAACCGATACAGCAATATTTCAGCCAGAAAATAATAATAATCATTCCCATGTAGCTATTGCTAGCAGGTTAGCAAATTCTCTAGCTAGCTACACACGGAGGCCATTGTAGACTGGACGCAGCAATGGGGTTACGTTTTCGGTCCGTAAGCATGAAATATAAAATAAAACCGGTTGTTCCGCATGTCTTCATTCGTACCTGTCAATCCAAAAAGTCCAAGGTGAATGCAGAGGCAGAGAGGTGCCATCGTCTGCCCTCCGTGTTATCTCCTTCCACTCCTTCTCTTCGAGTCGCAAGTCACGCTCGCCGCCGACCGAGCTGCTCTGTGCCGCCGTGCTCAGCTGCAGATCCGGGGATGCGGGGAGCGCCATGTTTACCGTGCGGCAAGCGGGTAGCAGAGCCTGTGTTCGCCGGAGCTAAAGGCGCTTTTACGCGCCTACAGTGGCAGTCTGTACAGCTGCTGACTCACGGCCCCATACTCCGCGTCATCAGCCCAGCATCAACGCCCGCCCCCCGCATCCGACGCCTGTGGGTGTCCGCCGAAGCCAAGCGGTTGGCTGCGGGAGTCGGGTACTGACACACCAACAATCACCCCGTAAGTCAAACTAACACACTGTATGACATGGGAATATGAGTAAACCCAAGAGTGAGGAAACGGGGTGGCCAAAACGGAACATAACATGTTTTGACAGTCTAGGAGTGCTGTAAACAGCAAAGATGGTAATGTTTATGATTGACGCGGAGTTGGGGGTAAACTTTAAACTGATTTTTAGAATATATGCTCCATAATCTTGAAAAGGAACAATTATTAAAATAACAAAGCTTGCTAAGTTTTGCTTCCTATAACAGAGTAAAGATGTTTTAGCAAAACTCAAACCCCCCGCACAATAATGTCCGGACAGTATGAAGGTATGAAAAAGCCTGATCTCAACTCAGCTGACTATCGCGGTCCTCGCAATGTGAGAATTGCGTGTGCATAACATGTAATGTTGGTATTAATATCGCACATGGCCCAGCCCTGTAATACACTACACTACATTTTTCGAATTAGCTATAAAATACCTCGCCTCGCGTTGCAGTGTCATTCAGCGCCGGTGTTCTGGCATTTTTGGCTGCCTTGCCAGAATTTGCTACTGTAGCAGAAATCTTCAGCTGCACCTGACCGGAGTAAAGTTAGCAATGGGTTCGATATTCGCCAGACATTCACAGATCTTCTCTGTTATTACCCCATTAAAACATTACAAAAACAGGCAAACTTCACATTAACAAATTCATGTATGTTAGTCAAATTACATACACAGCTTGCTTTTTCAATTACTGCATCTAATAAATCGTGAAAATAAGACATAATCCAGCTCCTGTTGTGAATTGACGCGCACATTTGTCTGTTGACAGTTAGCGACATTTCAAAATAAAAGTCCAAAATTGAATACCAAAAAATTTCATAAACGGTTATTACAGAAGTTATTACAACACTTTGAAGCTCTATTCCAACGTGTAATATACTTACACAAAATCACAAGCAGATACAGGGCCCTCTATCACTAGTGAAACTGTAAATAATAATATAAACCAACATGTCCATTATTTTTCTATGTAGGTAGAACATCCTAATGCTCCAAAGCCACCGAACCCTGCAACTAAATCTCAACTTTTAGTCAAACGACATGACTAGACCTACACATATCATGTACTTTGGCACTTGTGAAACCTGTACATAATTTGTGAAATTAAGTTATATGCCTTATGTTCAGGGGTGGCATGGTGGTGCAGTAGTTAGCACTGTTGCCTCATGCCTCTGGGATCAGGGTTCACGTCTCCGCCTGGGTTCCACGTGTGTGGAATTTGCGTGTTCTCCCTGTGTTGTTGTGGGGTTTCCTCTGGGTGCTCTGGTTTCCCCCCACATTCCAAAGACATGCTGGGGCTGATTGGAGTTGCCAAAATTGCCTGTATGTATATCTGTGAGTGTCTCTGGTGATGGGTTGGCACCCCATCCTGGGTTGTTCCCTGCCTTGCACCCACAGTCTCCGGGATAGGCTCCAGACCCCCTGCGACCCCACATGGGATAAGTGGTTCCAGAAGATGGATGGATGCCTTACGTTCATTATTTTCTATACAGGCAACATATAGGCCATCATAATGCACTAAAGTCACATAGTCCAGCAACTAAACTTGTGGTAGAAAGACATGACTAGACCTATGCATATCATGCACTATGACAGTTATGAAACCTGTAGATAATTTGTGAAATGAATTCTTATACCTCATATCCATTATTTTTTTGTCTCACACTGTCATTGATAGGCAACAAACAAAAGTTATGCGAAAACATGCATATTGTTTAAAAAAATCAAAAGCTTCATGTCTAGTATTCTTGTCTGCAAGCTGATATTCAGATGCTGGGTTCTGTGTTCAGTTGTGCAGCTAGGTTATGGTGAAACCGCTAGACCTGCCTGTTGCTCTGAGAATAAAGGAGGGTGGTGTGGGTCATTACGATCCCCAGCCGCCGGCAAACCTTGCCAAACACCTGCGCATCGAAGTTTCTCCCTTGGTGTGTGGCTCCTCTAGGGCCCTGAAGCTTGAGAAAAATTCCTCCACAAGTTTCGTCACTGTGGTGGTGACGCTGTGGTCAGAAACCACATATGCCTCATGCCACTTCATGAAGTAGTACATGGCCACAAGTTTGTAGTAATTCCTGGCCTCTGTATGCGGAAAGGGGCCCAAGATATCCACCCCAAATGCTCCATGGGAGGACCCAGCAGGTATGGCTGCAGGGGAGCCCAGAACTGCCGGTCTTTTAAGCTATGCCAGCGTCACAGCAAAGTGCGAACAGCTTAGTGCCCTGCTGGCATCCAAGCCAGTAGAAGTGCTGCAGCAGCTTCCCCAGCATCTTCTTTGTCCCGAATTTCCTAGCCCGGATGGCTCCATGCATCAACCTCAGCACAATGCTGCAGTGCTGCAGCCCCTGACCAATAGTGAATGCGGTCTTGTGACAGGTTTCTGGGGTCAGTTCGACCTGCCAGTAGCCACTCCAGAGGTCTAAGGAGCTGAACCACGTCGACCCAGTGATGTAATCCAGTATGTTGTCAATGCATGGAAGCAAATAGGAGTCCTTCCTCATCACCACATTCAACTGATGGGAGTCGACGCAGAAATGCCACAACCCGTGCTTCTTGGTGATGAGAACCACTGGAGCCGCCCACAGGGTGTCAGACAGATTGATGACACCCGCCACTGCCATCCCTCAGATCTGCTGCTTTGCCATTTGTTGCTTCACCAGTGGCAGTCTGTAGGGATGCAGACGGATGGGCGGGGCGTCTTCCATATGAATGCGGTGTTGCACCAGGAAAGTGGGTTGGCATTCCTCGGTTCTGGCAGCAGAGATGTCTTGAAATGAGCTCAACAGAGCTTTGAGCTCATCCTGTTGCTCGGCTGTCAGGTCCTAGCTGTTACTCTGCTGCAGTTCTTGGACAGCCTGCACCGTCAAGGGCAGGGGTGGGCAATCTTATCCAGAAAGAACTGTTGGGTATGCGGGTTTTTGCTACAACTCCCTAATTAGATTACTAATTAGAGGACTGCTTAGCTGATGAGTACTAACACTTAAGTTTGAACAGCTGACCTGAAGGTTATCCAAAAAACCTGCATACACACTGGCCCTTTGCAGATAAGATTTCCCACCCCTGGACTAAGGAGACAGCCCTGCTGCGGTGTTGCTGTTCTCCGCAATCCAGGTTGAAGTTGCGGCTGTGTTGTTCTCGGAGAGCAGTTGTGGACTGTGCAGATGCCTCTTTTCCTCACTTCCCCCTCCACTGGTGTTTGTTGCTGCTGACACACTGGAGGACCATCAAGTCTGCACTAAGGCAGAGGTCTGCCCCCAATCCATTAATGGAGGCCCCCAGGCAGACTAGCTAATCCAGTTTGATGAGGCAGGGGTCGGTGATGCTGGCTAGCAAGACCTCCTGCACCACCGTATGCCCTGCCATCGTAACTACAAGCTGCCACTTCCACCTCATGGCTGTGCACATGCCTATCACTGAGGTCAGCAGGACATTCGTAGCCTCTCAGCCAGCTGGTGTGTTTCCATTGGTGCCTGGCAGCCCGCCCGAGTGGTTCAGGGTGATGGTGGACCCCATGCCATTTAAAGATACCAGTTTCCCAAACTCCATGCCTTTGGATTGTGAGAGGAAATCTAACATGGGGAGAACCTAGTAACTCCAAAAACACATAGGGAGCAGGATACAAATCCCAAAGTGCCATCCCTCAACACAAGAAGCACTTAAAAAGCAGAGTAAATTAATTCAGTTAATGTACTGGGAGTTACAATTCCAGTAATTTCGGCTAACAAAGTTAATTGTACATATTTAGGCGGGAGGACAAAATAAAAGCAGCACCACATGAAAAAAGACTTTGAAGTAACAAAACCACAATTATGAACAAAGGTTAATCACTTTACATTGAATGTCAATTATCAGTATTTGCAATGTCTGACAATCAGCACTTTGATATGTGAATTTTCAAAGTAACCCTTAGCAGAAGTAACAGAATTTCTGTTAGAAAGTTTGAGCCTGACGTACAGAAGCATCCACCACAAAAACTGCAAAATATTGTAATATGTCAGGGGATTCAAAAAGCATAACTCAATTTTCCAAACGTGGACAAATTGCATCAGTAAATAGGAATAGTGGTTACGAGTCAAAGCTCTCTGACTGGGATAGATGGGCACTTAACCAGATAGTTGCTAAACACTGCAAAAGAACAACCTCAGAAACTATCACTGAATTGAATTAGTACTTCAATAACCTCAACAAAACAATAAACTTAAGCTGTTCTGAATGAGCAGTGGTCATTCTCCAACCACTGTACATTTGTAAGCCATTTGGCAAAACATTTAGCCATTTGGTTATATTTAAATAATGTATAATCATATAAATTATTTAGCCAGCATACTGGCGAATTTTTCAATTCACCAATGTTAGGTGAAAGCACTTCTAGCTTCACAGTTAATGTACTTTTGTTCATCCAGTCAGGAGCCTTTGAGTAGGAGCCTTCTCAACATCACTAATCCATGAGGCTGAGGGAATGGTGTTAAGCAGTACCACGGGTGTGTTAAATTTGGCCTCTGGGTTGTGACTAGGGCAGCACAGTGGTGCAGTGGTTAGCACCGTTGCCTCTGACCTCTGGGACCTGTGTTCAAGTCTCTGCCAGCATTCCATGTGTATGGAGTTTGCATGTTCTCCCTGTGTTGTCGTGGGGTTTCCTCCAGGTACTCCAGTTTCCCCCCCACAGTCTAAAGACATGCTGAGACTACTTGGAGATGCCAGATTCTGGTGTGTGTGAGAGAATGGTGTGTTAGTGTGCCTTATCGTGAGTTATTCTCTGCCTTGTGCCCAGAGCCCCCACAACTCTGAATAGGACAAGCAGTTTCTTTGTCTTTCCTTTTTCCTATTTTGTATTATTCTCTCAATATCATGAAAAGCGCTTTGGTGTGACTCTGTTGTGAAAGGCGCTATAAAAAATTATTTGAATTGAATTGAGTTGAATTGCAAATGGATGGATGGGTTGTGACCACTACAGCACTGTTAGAGTTGGATAACCAGTTACCAAACTTACTTGTTCAACCCCCCAATCACCACATCTAATTTACGTAACAAGAAAAGAAATATACTTTCCAAAACCACAAAACCAGATATGATTACGTATTAGCGCATTTTAAACTGGTGACAAATAGGTACATGTGAATGGCACACAAATG
Organism: Mormyrus iriodes; assembly: GCA_011763525.2. Classification (NCBI taxonomy): domain Eukaryota; kingdom Metazoa; phylum Chordata; class Actinopteri; order Osteoglossiformes; family Mormyridae; genus Mormyrus; species Mormyrus iriodes. Next base: position 24,201,254 of record JAAGVU020000103.1, on the reverse strand, counting down.
TCTGATCAGAGACCCTGTAGTTTCTGTATAGCACCATAAAAGAAACCCCTCTACGAGACATTAGTGTGAAGGCAATATAAGATCTTAACCAAAACCACAAAAAAGCAGTTTTGTGCTTCTCAGAATTCACCTGACTGCGTACATGACTTGTCATCATCAATTTCATTTATATCACAGTAGACAATGCCAAACTTGTCAGGAATGAGAGCTAGCATGAAAGCATTGCTTCTTCTGGTTAGCTAACTCATGCAGGTGTTTTTAAAAATGCACGCATTTTGGTATCCACAAAGTCATTTTCAGAGTACCCTTCTGCCTGTTCAACCTGACTGTTACCATTTTGTTGCAAAACCAGTTCAGTTACTTATTCATTTTAGTCTTATCTGAACATTGCAGAAAGCATTCTTTAGACCATTGGTCTTTTTTACTGTATGTTGTATGTTACTTTTGAATGACTGTAATTACAATCTGCTTTGATCAATAGCATACAGCGTCCATTGATCTTCACCTGCTTATCCAGTACTGAGTTCGATTATGGTATGCCTAGAATCTAGGCAGCACTTGGCACAATGCACATTACATCTTGACAGGATGGCAGTCCATCCGGGAAAAATACACACCATTTAGGATAGTGGTCGCTAAATGGTTGGTTGCAATCAACACATTGATCTTTAAGATATTCCTAGTCAATCGTGACAATCAGACCGTCACCTTCACCCTAAAATCTACTTTGTAAAAAATGTTGGGGGCCACTTTTGAGATATCCAGTGGCCCACATATATGTCTTTGGCCAGAAGGAGGAAATCCACAGAACACAGGGAGAACATGTAATCTTCACCTGCAGAACTGTTTCCCAAAAACATGTAGTTAGTTGAACTGGTGCAGCCTATGATCTGAAAAAATGTGAAATATTAAAAATAAATGTTTTGGAAAAAAATTACTTTTTTAGTCAAGAACTCATTTCAAAAGATGCAAAATTAATATAAGATGTCAGGATTAAGGCCAGTTCATATTTCACTTCTTCATGTGTGCTTTGGGGCTGCGGACAGCCATGCGCATGGAAACTTATGTTCATACTACATTTGTTGGTGGATGCAAATGGTTGTGGTCAGTGCATGTGCACAGCAGTGATATTTCACCACACCATCAGAGGGCTGATGTATTGCAACAAATACAAATATGACCAATGTAGTAAAACGAGTAAACTTTTTATGAACAGTTTTTAAATTGTTAGTATAGGTTTAGGTGAAATTAAGGTAATATTGTATACTATGGCATTTTCATATTATATGGAAATTATATTGAAGCTGTGATGTGGGACACACCTCTTAATTACCGAATGTTTGATGTTTTGGTGTTTCATTCAGACCCATTGCCACAGGTGTATAAAATCAAGCACATAGCCATGCAGTCAGGTTTACAGACGTTTGTGAAAGGATGAGTCGTTCTGAAGAGCTCAGTGAATTCAAGCATGGTACTATCATAGGATGTCACCTTTGCAGTAAGTCAGTTTGTGCAATTTCTTGCCTGTTAGATATTCCACAGTAAACCGTAAGTGGTATTATTGCAAAGTGGAAGCGTTTAGGAACAACAGAAACTCAGCCACGAAGTGGCAGACCATGTAACGGATTTGCCAAGTGCTGAGGTACATAGTGTGTAAAAGTTGCCAATACTCTGCAGACTCAATAACTGCAGTTTCAAACTTCCTTTGGCATTAACCCCAGCACAGAAAATGTGTGCTGGGAGCTTCATGGAATGGGCTTCCATGACTGAGCAGCTGTATGTAAGCCTCACATCACCAAGTGCAAAACCAGCTGTCGGATGGAGTGGTGTAAGGCATGCCACCACTGGACTGTGGAGCAGTGGAAATGTGTTATGTGGAGTGATGAATCACACTTCTCCGTCTGGCAGTCTGATGGACGAATCTAGGTTTGGCAGATGCCAGGAGAACATTACCTAGCTGATTGCACTGCCCCAACTGTAAAGTTTGGTGGAAGAAGGATAGTGGTATGGTGTTGTTTTTCAGGGGTTGGGCTAGGCCCCTTAGTCCCTGTAAAGGGAACTCTTAATGCTTCAGCATACCAAGACATTCTGGACAATTCTGTGCTTCCAACTTTGTGGGAACAGTTTGGGGAAGGCCCTTTTCTGTTCCAGCATGACTGTTCCCCAGTGCACAAAGCAAGGTCCATAGATACATGGTTGGGTGACTTTGGTATGGAAGAACTTGACTGGCCTGCACAGAACCCCTAACCTCAACCCCATCGAATACCTTTGGGATGAACTAGAACTGAGATTGCAAGCTGGGCCTTCATGTCCAACATCAGAGCCTGACCTCACAAATGCTGTTCTGGATGAAAGGGCAAGAATTCCCACAGACATACTCCAATATCTTGTGGAAAGCCTTCCCAGAAGAGTGGCAGCTGTTATTGCTGCAAAGGGGGGACCAACACCATGTTGATGCCTGTGGATATAGAATTGGATGTCATATAAAAGTTCCTGTAGGTGTAATGGCCAGGTGTCCCATTACTTTTGTCCATTGTATGTAGTGTATGTTCCTGCCTTCGCCCTCTTCCTCACTAGATAATTATGGAGTTTGTGTTACCTGACAGTATTTCTATGCCTATAAATGTTTTTGCTTGTGCTTGAGGATCGTCAATCCATCATGCCATATCATGACACAAGCAAAATATGTCTGTATATTTTAAATAGTAAATTTGCTATCTTTTAGCAATTAATCAGCATAGAGCATTCAAACATTTGACAAGGGGTTAAAACTACTGTATTAATCTGTCAATATTATTTCTTCTCTAGTACATGTATTGAAGCAATATTTTTACAGATGGATATTTTATTGAACCAATTTCATTGAAGTACTCAACACTAAAGCATTTGCTGGGACTAAGAATGGATCCCTTGAGTTTCAAATATATGTTCTTACCCAGCATACTGCCTGCTGCCCTATCATTACAATCATTTTGACACAGGTGGCAAAAAACTTGCACACAAACAGAGCAAACTGACAGGAAGTTGCAGGAGGACAGCAAGGAAGAGACCACATGGAGCAGCTGCTGAGGGAGAACAGTAACAGAACCACAGACGGAAACAGGGTATTGCACATGAGTGGAGGGAGGGAGAGAGAGAGAGAGAGAGAGCATGCTGCATACTGGAATCTGCAGGGTCAGAATATCAGCGACCTGTTTTTGACCCTTTACTTCCGTAAAGGTAGCTAAAGAAAAGTATCAATGAGTATAGAGTATCAAAGAGTAACAATGTCCAGATGTCCAGTTCTAAGAATTTTTAATGGAATTTTAATGGGAACATACCCTCAAATGTATAGTACACACTATTTTGTGATTTATTAAAATGGAAAATAGAAGAAAGGCAGGACTGCTGTGTTGAAAGGACATAAAACTTTAATACTAGGTAATACTTGTGTGGTGTTTTGTGTCTTACAGTCATAAGGCTATAATTAGGAGTATATTTTTCACTAAGGTCACATATAGACAGCTTGTTATGTTATAAACTCAGAAAATATGGCAACTAAGCCCCACAATGCAATGTGTTTAACATTACATGATGTCACCAATGGACTAATTTGTATTGATGTTTAAAGCAACTATGAAATGCAAAAAATGCTGTCTGCATGAAGAGTATCAGTTTCAGATCTCAATTAACTAGATACTAGCTATATATTGTGATGCTGCTACCAGACATTCTGATTGGAAAGGGTACAAAAATGGCCTTTACTGACATGTGCCAACTGCTCTAACACAACACAATATGTCCACCAAGCTTACCATCCCAAATACTGATACTGCATATGGTGGGTGCACACACACCACTATTTACAATAATTAACATTAACACTACACATGACATTAATGTACGGCACAACAACACAATGCATGATAAATGCACAGAGCTATTTACACGACTTACACTGCTGGCAGCAGTCCAGCAAACCACCACGCCACCCGATGGGCACTCCCAGTGCTACACTATGCATTTACTATGTATATACTTCCATTTACAGTTCACTGTTAATTATTCCTTGAAAGGAAGTAAACACCTTTGATCCTTATACCCGAATATTCATTGCATAGGTTAAATTGGTTCCTGATAAGCTGCTATAAGGAACTTGCTTACTTGTAAGCAGAATGCCTGCGTAGAGTAATATGTATATGATACACTGGTAAGCTTTGCCTTCGGATTAAGAATTAACGTAGTTCACCCAGGCGTATAACTCTGTTGTACAGATACCACAAGCACCATACAGTTACATGAAAAACTTCCTGTCCTGCCTGATTTTCTGCATACCTCTATATTTAATGCCATATATTATCTGCAATAAATGCTGGATATCAAGTAAAAAGAAATCTAAAGGAACAAAAAAATTAGTCTCTACTAATAAATTGTCAGGTTATACACCTCCCAGCACACACTAATTCTTAATTACCACTTTACACTCATGAATTGGTTACACCACATTAACAGAAAGGATTACAATAACACGTTTCCTGTATAAACTAATCAATATCTCTGTAGTGTGCTCCTCCTTGCAGAACTGCTTAAATTGAATGATATTTCTAGGCTTTTGAGTTTCAGGCCTTGCCTCATTGTCTCGGTGCTATTTTGGATCAATGTTTTGGTGCATGACCCAACCACATCTCAGCTTCATTCTTGTGGAGGGAAGACCTGAGAATCCCCTGTAACAGAGCAAAATTTATGGTTCTTTCAGTGATGGCTAGTCATTTAGGCCCTGATGTACCATGGCATCCTTAAAGCACAACTCTACCACCACCACATTGGTATGAGGTTCTGACATCCATATGTGGTTCCCTTTTCAGATTCTTCCCATAGAACACTGTTTTTAGAGTGCTGAAGAACAGTGGTTTCTCTCTTGCCATGGTTCCCATTTCTGCTCCATATCTTTCTGATGCCAGAGCTGGAAATGCTAATCTCAGCAGAGACAAAAAGAATCCCACAAAATTGTGATTTACACTCTTTTGGGACTTCCTGCAGGATTCTATGCCTCGCTTCCGGAGAAATTTTGGCAGGACAACGGCTTCTGTGACGAGTCCCTACTTGGAAAAGAATGAAGGGTGGATCGCAGTGCAAGGGTGTGTTTTGCTAAGTTAGAGCCATTTTCTGGACTGTAATGACAGGATCCTGGCGAAAAGCCCGCCATTGTAAAGATGGATACTACAGATTCCTCACAATTCTTACAACAATACCATGTATTTAAAAAATTATAAACATGGAACTCAACATAAATAGCTTTATTTCCCAGACAAATAGGCATTAACTGACAGTAGTGGTAAAACTTTGACAAAACAGATATATATTCTGTAAAGGTGCCTGAAATTAGTTCAGTTATTGCTAAATTCTTCAAACACCTGACCCTCATTTTTTATACCTAAATATTGTATGTTTGATTACCTTGAGCATTAATAAATAAGGCACCCAATTTGGTTTCATTTTGAAAAATGCCATTACTGAAACCCATAAAAGGTAAATGTGAAAAAAATATGAGTCAATGCTGAAAAGCAGATCGATCATATATTAATGGTACTGAAGTCAGCCTATCATTTACAGTACAGACAAGATTCAGTATGTTGGTCCAATTATATAACTTAATGGATAGGTAATGTCCAGTTGCTGAAAGAACAGACACTGGTCGGAGAGAAAGGCATGAAAAGACTGACTCTTACCACAAGGTGGCAGATGCACACCATGAATCTGAACAATTTAACCACAGTTTTCTTTTTATTTAATTTCAGCTTGAGTCTGAAATTTGGTTTGTTGTTTTTGACAGTACAGAGGAAGTGACTATATAATATACACTCACCTAAAGGATTATTAGGAACACCATACTAATACGGTGTTTGACCCCCTTTCGCCTTCAGAACTG
>JAAGVU020000103.1:24160153-24195246 GCA_011763525.2 Mormyrus iriodes | reverse complement strand
GATTGGTTGATTAGATAATTGCATTAATGAGAAATTGAACAGGTGTTCCTAATAATCCTTTAGGTGAGTGTATAATCATTGTGTTTTGCTAATTGTGCCAGTTTTAACAGTAATAGCATAACAGTATTAATTAACGGGCAGCACAGTCACTCAGTGGGTAGCAATCTTGCCTCACACCTCCCGCACTGAGCGTTTAAAACTCTGCTTTGTGTGTGGAGTTTGCATGTTATTTTAAAAGAAATGTTTTTAGAAGTTATTTTTGTGTAGAAATTCAGATAAAATGACACTGAAAGTTAAACACAAAAGTAGACCAAAAGGTCAAGATTCCATTTTCTCCGACCTTTCCAGCAGTTTCCTTAGTGACCAAGAAATTCTATTTGGCACAAGGTGTCCTCCAATCTGGCCAATGTCCACAGATGCCCAATCAAGGCCTTGTCTGGTCTAGAATATAAGATAAGTAGTACAATCTTATTTTAAAAAATCACCAAGCCAAGCTGATTCAGGCTTGAGATAACATAATGATAACAGCACCAGTGGCAGACTGCTTAATGCTGCACTATAACAAGTCTGCTCCTTTGTCACAAAATGTTTCACTCATGTTGCTCGCTGTACGTGGCATAAGTGAATATGGAACATTAAGATCCTGCAGTGTACCTTAGTCTATCTAAAATATCGAGTAGTTATTTCTGTATGCATCTAGATACCTGTTCCTTATAGTATATTATAAATATCAAACTATTTGAGTAGTGTACCATGATGTTGGTGACCATAAATTTTTTTGAAGAGAGGGGGGCTTGAAGTGCTTAAAGTTGTGGAAGCGGGGGTGGGGAGACACTGTAGTCGGTGCCCCCTCAGAAGACGCCGCCCCAGGCAATTGCCCATATTGTCCTTGCCCCTGATCTTATTTTTAGTAGGGAAAAAGATCCATCCTTATTTCATCTACTAGAGCTAGCACTGGTCTAATACCCACTATCGGCATCGGGCTGATACTGACAAAAAATGCTGGATTGAATAGTGAGGAGCGGAATAGTAAGAAACCGATCCGATTTTCCATCAGAGATCTAGTCTGAAAAATAGTGAAAATCGTTGTAGCATGCCAACGGAAGCAGCATGACATACCATAAACACAAGAAAGGGTCTTGTGAGGCCTAATTGTTCAGTAATGCATGTGCGTCAGAGCTGTCTTGTCAGCTGTGTGGAAATACTGCTGTACTTTATGCAAAAGGTAGAAAAAAGCAGAACTGCAGAGTGTAATGTATGTAAGGCTAGTGATGATCTTTCTTTACTGTGAATACAGTAAAATTCATACAAACTAGATGCCTTCGGACCTGTATTCTTTCTTAAGTTTGGTTAATTACTACTTAAAAGTATCACCTTTGCTCTAGTTTGTATTTTGTACTGGAGACTTATGTGTATTTTTTGCCTGGAAATGGTTAGTTTGGGTATTTTTATGATGATTTCTTTATTTAGTTTGGTAACTCAAACAATGCAGCTATACTAAATGCAGAATGTTTACCATGTATTAATATAAATATCCAATTTAATGCTTAGAAGTTGATAAAAGGGAAAAAAACAAATCAGATTGGTACTGGCACCCCCAGGTACTCAAAATGTTAATATTGTTATCAGGATTGGACCAAAAAAGGTGATATGGTGCCATCACTACCGTCTACCCATGTTCCACACTGCACCATCAGTTTAGGGTCATTGTGAACCAGGTGACTATGCCAGAAAGCACAGGACACAGGGCAAGGGATACCCTGGATGTGATGGGAGACATTATCTACAATCACACACTATTGGCAATTTAGAGACAGCTTATCTCATCACATATTTTTGGACTGCTTAAGGAAACTGGAGTACTACACAAACAGAGGAAGAACAAGCAAATTCCACAGAGACTCAGGGAAAGAGTCATGGGCAGCAGTCAAACCTCCAGGCCTATAATTGTGAGGCTACTGCGAGTCACTGTGCTGCTGAAACTTATATTCCAAAATGGCAGGTTTGGTTTCATCATGGACCGACAACTTTCATAGGTCCATTCAAACCTCCCCCCAAAATAGACAACTCTGGTTCAGCTGTAGCTCCCATTCTTCTGGACACTGAGGCCTGGTTCCCATATGACTGCAGCATACATTGCAACAGATACGGTGCATAAGTGGCAGCACTGAGCTACGCAGAGAGAGTCACGGCTACCTGGAGCAGTCTGCACCACATCAGGTCGGTCTGGTTTGGGAGCACCTGACTGTGTTGACACTGGCCAGGAATTCCAGGCTTGATGAAAGGGAAGCAGCCATTGTGAAGTGGAGTGTCAGGGGCGACGAGAAAGCCGTAGGCTTTAAAATAACACCATGGTGTCTTATTTCTAAATTAGTAATTGAATATCCTGCAGTTTAAGTATGTGCCACAGGCACAGCAGCTAATTTGCCAGGCTTCTGTCAGAAGGCCTTAGTGTTTTAGGGGTTGGCGCAGGCAACGTGCCCCCCCACTCCGCTAAATGACACATACATTGGAAAAATAAGGCGAAACAGGTGCAGCAGGAGGACCGCCAAAATCCAAGTGACACCTACACTGCCAATACTATCTTATAGAGCTAAAACTCCACTTGCTTCAAGCGTCTTTGTAAACCTGGGCCGTGCAATGTCTATAAATTATTAGAATCTTCCATATCTAGGAAAAATGTATATTTCATAAGTAAGTCATAATTCTCTAAAGCACAGGCCATCAATGTAAAACGTACATTGTCCAGAATACGCTTGGGTCTGCCATGTGACCAAGAGCCGTGAAAAAATGTACGTTGTGGTGGCATTATCATTTCCGGCACTGCTCTGCCACGCACTCAAGGCCGTCCAGTCGCAGGAACAATAGCGCCACACGGGGTTGGAGTGGTGTGGGGGGGGTAGCGTTCTGTCAGGGCATGCTCATTATGCAAAGTTTAGACGATGCCAGCTGGCGTGGAGCACGCTGATTGCGGCCCCGTGTGCGCTGAGATGGCAGCGAGGATCGTGGTGACACCCTGACTGCGGCCCATGGGCCGAGGTGCACTGACAGCTCCCTGGCACAGTGCCTACAGCCAGACATATGACACATTCCCAGTAAGTCTCTCAATGCTGGCCTGCACTTAAAACATTATTGTAGTAAATTATACATATGCCACTTACTCTAAAAATATACCGGCCTTTAATGCATCAGGCAGCTCAAGTCTTTGCTTATTTAGTGTGTAAGTGTTATTTTCCAAGACAAAATGTTGAACAGCTTTTCTGCAATGTGAGCAGTATTATTGGTGCCCTGTCTGCTTCCTACATCGTAACATTGTACGACATGTTTTCTCTATTGCTTGCAATGGCTGTAATAAGTGAAACAACCTTTATCATAGTCTGCATTTGGGATTTTAATAGATTTGCACCTTTTCTGTGAGAATGAACATGCAGAGATGAAAAAGACAATTACTCCAAGCAGAAAGGGAATTTAAAAAAATATAAAAATGGTTCCCCCCAGTTTCTTATCATTCTGTTATTAGTTCTCCTGTCAGTAAAAACAGTGGAATAAAGAGAAGATGAAGAACAAGCATCTGACAGAGTAAACTTTGGTATCACAGAAAAAACAGCTTTGGACAAATTTGTTTAAGCTAGAAAATAACAGTTTTTGACTGACTCCAGTTGTGCGCTGTTGTATAAACCTTTTGGGTAACATATCAGAAGTGGACTGTGACCTCTGTAAAGAGCACCTTTCCTGATACACACACACACACAGATTCACACTGCAAACACCCACTGTGACCCACAGCTGCCCATTGCATGCAACATGCCACAGCTTGGTCGCATCCAAGGGTGGCTTGTCTGTGGTATCCGGAGGGTCTCCAAGTGGCCCTTCAGACAGCTCTTTACACTGGGCACACTGTGTCTGGCCTGATTTCCCAGCCATGCTGGCTGGACTCCCCAGCAGATGCACAACGCCCTGCCAGCATTTCTTCAGCCAGACAAAACCTCCAGCCACCAGGCTGCACCATCCACGGATGGAAATGGGGGATCAGGGAGGGAGAGCCCAATCAGCAGCTTGTTTTAAACATTAACTGAGGGGATAGGGGGTGAAGCAAGTATAGGGACCTGGGGGGGCAGGCAACACCAGTGAAACAGAGTGCCAAGTATTCATTTAAAAGTACACCAATCAAACCTCACCGGGATGGTATTTTGCCCCTTAAAAAAAACGTGAAAACCAATAGGGAACAAACCAATAAAATGCTGAAGCATGAAAAATCCCCAAGCAAATGATTACAAGGGTGCTGATGAGTAAAGATGGGACTGAGGCCCCTACTGCCAAGCTGGAAAAGCTCCTAATCCTGGAGAGTTTGGAAACGTTCGTGGGATATCTGATTCAGAATAGTACAGCACGATCTGGTTAACCAGATGTCATTCTAGGACTGCATTAATGTCACTTTAATGATGTAATTTAAGAGCAGAAAAAAATCACGGTTGTGTCTGTGTACAGTTCTGCCCTTAATATGTTTCAATTCATGTGTGTGTGTGTATATATATATATATATATATATAAAGCAGCTACACAGGGAAAGTTTTGAATTAGGCCTTTTCTGATAAATAAAGGGTAAGCCATGCAGCCTTTTCATGTCTTAATTGTGTTTTAGTCATATTTTGAGGAATTCCCATACATCTGCTGGGTCAGCAAAATTTCCGCATGGTCTGTATCCACGGAAACCCATCAGCTCACATTCATCCGGATGAGCATCACACATAAAGTGATGAGGGGGCCGACAACAACACACCGGGCGCTCATCAAATCGAGGGAGTTTATTTTACTTTTTTGTGAATATATGAGTGTCAGCTTGGCCACCTCAGGGACAGGAGATGACTGCATTGGCCAGGTCAGACAAAGCAAGTGGCAGGCAGCTGCGCTAACGGCCTGTCAATTAGCGACACAGCTCCGCAGAGTACTACATACATAATGAATGGGGCTTACTGAATAGGTCAAGTATGATTACAAATTGCATCTAGCTGCACAAAGTAATCTATAGTAATTAGTAAGAGCAATGGTCTATGATGGTACAGAACGGGGCACTTCAGAGAGAGTGCCTATTGTTAAATTAAGAGGATTAGAAATTCATCCCATTAATCAGTGCATGTGATTCCCAAGAGGCCATTGGACAAATCTGTCCATTCAGCCAATACACCAATGACATTTTAGACAATTACAGCTCCTAATGAAAATGGAAAACAAAAAGAATTATGTCATGAAGTTGGAAGATTACATTATGAAACGTCAGTAACAATAAATTCACAGGCATCTCATTAGACATGCCTTTTGGGTGGTCAGGCAGGTTACTGGACACCTCTCAGACCTTTGTGGATATGTGCGGATAGAGCAGAAAAAATGAGGGCAGATACTGACAGCATTAATGCTCAATGTGCGTTTTACTGTTATATGTTGCTCCAATCTTTTAAATAGTGACCATTCACCTAGGGAATACAAATCCACTGATCTACATTCAGAAATGCTTAATATTTCAGAGCATTCAGAGAAAGTATGGGTTTTCTTAAGGCCAAGTGCTTCCTCTTGATTCTGACCAGCTGTTGGAGTGGACCTAAAAAAATACAACCCAGCTGTAAAAAGAAATATACAGCTCAACAACAAAACGGAAAAATGAGGTAAGACTCTTGAGAAAAGATTTACAGTTCCATTTTGTGAGCTCTTCAGCGGCTGGCCCGTAAATTCTTTATCATGACTTTTATTGGGAGCTCTTGTCCCTATAGAGGGATGGAGTGGTGAAATCTTGCACGTGAAGCAAAGATCTAGCCAGAGTCAGACTCAGGTAGCACATTGCACTTCATTCCATTTGCCATACTCATATCCTGGGCCTCTGTTAGGCTAACATGAGGTAAGGTTGAACTTTGCCACCTACTGCATGTCTTTCCAAATGCAGTAACGTGCAAAAGTTTGGCCTCCCCTTGTTAAAATACATTTCAATAAATCTATACAGAGTTTTAACTAACCTGTACATGGCGTAAAGTTAAACACAAGATGGTGCATAATGACCTGGTATTTTTTGCAGTTAATAAAATTGCACATGGGCACTTGTAAGCTAATATTTCATAACACACTCTTCCAGTAGATTAACGTTTTTCCAACACTTCCTGTAGCCAGCATTTACTTTTGGAATTTCATCCCCTTTTATTCCTGGCATTACCCCTCTACCTCAGAAATATTTTTACGTAACATGCATGTCCTGCATGTTAGAAATCTCACCACTTTTAAAGTCTGAGAGCTGATGCCCATTCCAAAAAAGTCATCTAACTTGCCCATGAATACATCACAGTTGATCTTAATGTGAGTTTTGGATAATGGCCTTTCAGAATTGTCCAACTTCCTTTCAGATTCTCTCAACCAACTGCAGAAATTTACTTATAGGACTTGATATTTACTTGAATCCATTCTTCTTTCAATCCAAGCAGTATTTCCTGTGCCACTGGCTGCTACACATCTCTGAAGCATAATAGAGCCACCCACACACTTCAAATGTGTTCTTTTCTTCAAATGATTCATCCATCTCTCTCCAAATATATCTGCAGTTATGGTTGAATAATTCAATTTTCTTTTTTCATCAACCCAAAACAATGTGTTACAAAAAGCTTCAGGCATACTTGGGCTTTCATATGCATACATTAAGTATTAGTTTTTGTGAGTTTTTCGTTATCTTCCATATTTTGGTGTTCTGTGTTCCATTTAACTTCCATTTTTGGACAATGTTTCTGCCTGTGAACCTGATTAGTGGAATAATTTAGAGATGTGTTTGATTCCTTATTTCTGAAACTGCTTAGTTTCCAGGAAATCTCCATTAGTGCCAAGACTTTTGCAGTAATTGTGATTGTTAATTATAATTATGCACACATTAAAAATTGTATATATAGATGTATATATACACATACATATGTACACACTCACACTTCTATAATGTGTACATAATCATTATAATTATATATATTAGGGCTGTCAAGCGATAAAAAAAATTAATCTAATTAATTACGTGTTCTGTGATTAAATTAAATGCATACATCGATTTTTGCTGTGAAAGTATTTAAAAATATTTCAATTCAAATGAAGAATGCCAGATGAGTGCATCAATGAATAATCAACATTATAGACTTAAAGTTCCACATCTCTTATTTCTTAACATTATATTCACTGTTCATGTGCAATAATGGTCATAACAACCAAAAATATGAGCTAATATGCTGAGAAACGGCACGGGGTCAAAGGGCGCCGTCATGCCAAATATCTTCCGCCTGTGACGTTTCGCTCAGCTGTTTGGCCGATGATGCAGTTTCAAGAAATCCCGTAACTTTCAAGGTACCGCAAAAGTTCTACCTATAAGTAAAATGCCTCATATTGTAGATATATCAAGGTAACAATTATGAAAATAGAGCCGGTTCAGCAAACATGTTGCTATAGAGCTAAATACCGAGATACAATCATTAAAACATTATCGCCATTTGAGCTAAATATGTGAATTTGCCGAGGTAAAATCATACCGGTTAAGAAAATGTCACTATCGATCTGAATATGAATATTTCTAATTTAATAAAACATGTTCGTTATATTATCATGTTAAATGTAAATGATTTTTAAATTAAAAATCGCTTTAAAACATTTGGAAACGTATTTTATGTAAGTAATAACCAATAACACATGCCGCTATCCAGCTAAATATTCGGTTGTAATCGATAAAACGCATCGCTTTCCAGCCAAACATTCGTTAATAAACTAAAAGTCGGTTTTACTATCGAGCTAAATGCAAACGAGTTCTTAATAATAACTCATAAAAATACACTTTAAAAAGAACATTAGTAAACGTAGTTCATTGATGCAAACTTCCTATTGCGGTGAAGGTGAAATTAAAACTAATGGGGCCCCCTGAAACGGCATCATCGGCCTAACAGCTGATCGATACGTCACAGGCAGAAGGAATATGGCATGACAGCACCACTGCATGCAATTAATCAGAATAAAAATTTTTAACGCGTTATTTTTTCCATGATTAATTAATCGAAATTAACGCGTTATTTCGACAACCCTAATATAAACACACACACACACACACATAGCGGTTAATGTCATAAATTAATTCTAATACTTTGCATGGCCAAATCAGGGGAAGAGACTTTCACGTAAACATGACTCAAGGTTGCCATACCATGCATTGTCTAAACCTTTTAAACATTTTAAGCATTTTAAATATAACTTTTAATTTCAGTAACTTTGTATCTGGATTAATGTGATGAAATTCAGTTTTTGTACTGGAAAATAAATCAGCTCAGTGCCCCAGCTAAATGACCCATCTCTGATCTGCAGATGTGAATTGTCTGTCTATTCTGAAACAAATTCTTTCTTAGGTATGTAGGTTGCAGAAGGAAGTACCCAACAGCCATGTGCTAAATGAGTGCCATGCCAAAAACCATTGAACAGAATGGCTCTTGGGAGCCTCCAGGGCAGCCTGAGATTGAATCAGAAGAGATGGCCATTCAGAGGCTGAGCCCTTAAAAGAAAACCGTCTCTACATTTATCCATCACTGGTTAAACGGACTGCGTGCCAGCAGCCCTGCGCCCTGACTGAAGGCCCTATTTATGGCCCTTCGGCCATTCTCACAGCATCAGAAATCACTGATGTGTCCCACAGAATTTGGATTGGCTCCAAAGACCCCCAGGATGTTGCTTTATTTTAACCCACCGATTGTTAAAAAAAAACCTGTTGGTCTTTTCTCTGTCTTCTTATGACTTTTTCTTTAATTGTTAAATGCTGTCAGAAGTAAAGGCTTTCACAGAGAAGGAACTTTTATAAAGCTGGCTATTGTCCAAATTTCTACTGCTCCCCCACCCCTTTAGAGAAATGAGTGGGAGTTTCGAAGTTAATGCTCGCTGTCCACAATAGGCCAGACTGCATGGACATGAGACAGAGCAGTAAATTAGCCGTAAGAAACTACTTTGTTTACTGTCAACAGCAAAATGCCATTTAAAAAAAAGAATTTAATACTAACAGAAAACTACAAAGTCACATGAAAACATAGCATTTCTTCATTGTCTGATGAAAATGCATGTATATGTCCACTTACTGACAATTGTGACTTTTTAGATGGAATACGCTTATTCTCTTGTCTACGGATAGTGTTTGGCATCTATTTGAGCAATGAAAAGATGTGTTATGAAGTCATCTATTGAACTAGTATTTATGTTCGTATTAGTTAACATTTGTATTCATGATGGTCATTTGTATGGATTATATCACTAATTTTAACAACTTATCATTGATAGCTAGACAGCCAGCTAAATAACATCACATTATATTATATTATATTATAATTATGACTATAAGGTGAGATTAGTTTGTATCTTGTTGAAACTGACATATTTCCCTTACTGACAACAATCCACGTAAGTCCATTTAAAATATTAAAGCGTCCACTGACGGCTGTGTATAGATAGGTTTCAATTTCTGATGCTATGGGTATCTCGTGGTTTTAGGTTAATTTTGTAAAGCTGTTTTAGAGAAAATGTTTTCCTGAAATAATGGAATTTTGGATATACATGTTTTTAACTGGACAGTGATGATACACAAGAGTATAGATCCTAGATCTCACAAAGGAAAACCTCATGTTACAGAACCAAGACAGGTCATATATAACAGGATATTGAAATTTTCCCCTACACACTACAAGTCAAAAGTTTTTGCACACACTGAGATTTTCTACATTTGTATGTTACACACTTAATATTTACTAAAAATACACTCAATATTCTTTGCGAACAAATAAATTTACTGTATTTTTGAGTACCTTTATTAGCAAGAAAATGTCATCATGAAATGTCAAAATGATTCATCAAAGTAACCTTCTCTAGCAGTTATAATAGCAGAGATAATTTGAGGCGTTCTTTCTACAAGGGACATTAAATACTGCGGTTTCATGAGGTGAAACAGTTAACTAGTGATTTAAAGTTAAAGGACAGCCCAGAATTTGACCATGCCATCACCACACAACCAGTTAATAGGATGTAAGACATGCACTGTTACATACACATTCCGGGTTATAAAGGAAACTTGTTTTGATTTATATATCTGAAATTTATAGTTGTTCGCTCAACTTTCCAATGCTTAATAAGAATAGAAAATCTGCAGATTATGAAATAAATGAAAAAATGGTAAAAACATGTGGTGTGCAAAAACATTTTACTGGTAGCGTTCATTAAGGTGTATTGCACTCTACATGGGTTTTTTATATTGGTTACACTTCATTTCAGGACAAGACTTGATATGCAAATGCATGCTATGCATAAACAGCAACTTACAGCTCTATCAATATCTAACATGCAAAACACAGGGTACTGGGAAGAAAAATAAAGAGACTGCTGTAGTGCATGCTTTCCAGGTTATCTGCACACTCACCATTCAAACATGTGCAACACATTCAGGGAGTTAGAACAGGAGCAGGGTCCTTGATCCGTGACCTCTCTACTCCCACTTTAACACATGGAGAGAAAGGTCGGGAAGCACTATGTTGTGGGGGGCTTCCTGATGTTGCACGGCCAGTAGCAAGCAAAGCAGAACGTGATGAACTAGGGCTGGCCTTAGTCAGTCCTACTGCACATAAGCCCTATTCTGGCTGCTGAACTGGCATTTCAGCTGATACTTTTAAATAGTAATTACGCTACCTACATGAACATGGGGTTAGATAGAAACATTTTCACACCCTCCAAAGAAAGGATAACTTCTCAGACATAACCCCCCCAAAATAAATGCAAACACACAAGTTTTACCATTTAAATGTATATTCTTTATTTAAAATTGATTTATATCACACAATTGAACGATTTTCTCCATTTAACCATATTAAATTCCTTTGGTCCTTCAATAAATAAAATTAACATCATTTACAACACTTGTATTACTTATACAAGTCTAATACAATTCAAAAGGTAATGTGTTATTTTATCACCTGTTGATATGAACATTTTATTTCATACAATAGTAGTGAGGGGGGAAAATATGTGAATTAAACATTGTAATTCAGTCTGACTATTCTCAGTTGCCTTCACTCAGATAATGGAGTCTTAAAAAATCATGTATCTCCATGACAGTAAAAAGAATAGCAGCTCCTCCTCCTCCTCAGCTGCCCAACTAGTTGTCCCATCAGCACCAGCAAAAACAAAATGAAACATTTGCACCTATAAATCATTCGGCTGGGGACAGCCAATCTATCTCGAAAAAAGAGGGGAAAAAAGAGGGGGGGAGGGAAAAAAACAGATGGCCGTGACGGAAGCATAAGCTGATTCACCAAGATACTCCAAGAGTCACAGTTGGGAAGCGTGAAATTTGGGTATGTAATTAAACTACATACCCCCAACCCCCTGCTGATTCCAGTGCGTCTCCTGTCCCGTCTGTAACTGCAGCACTGCCGTCGCTGAACCTATGTAAACCATGTTATGGTGCCTTCTGGAAGGCAAACTGACCAATGCTTCTGAAATGCCCCACCATGGTTTGGAAAGGTTGAGTCTGTGTATTGTGGATAGTTAATGGGGAGAAAAGAGCAGACGAGGGGTTTTTGCTCCTGGGTGTCAGTGCAATGCTGCTGGCAGTTTCAGAGGGAGGATGAATGGATGGATGGATGGTCCCATTCTTCACAGTGGGTCCCGTTGAGGCATCATGTTCAGATGCAGGAATTGCTCTGTGTATGTATGTATGTGTGTGTGTATATATATATATGTATGTGTGTGTGTGTGTGTGTGTGTGTGTGTGTGTGTGCGCGTGTAGGACAGCAGGCCAAACAAAGTGGGGGAAGAAGTCAACAACTGCTACCGGGAAAATGTCCGGACAGAACGAAAAACTGCTGCTAAATATACAATTGCCACTAGCAATAAATAACAAATACGGGTGGTTAAAATGTCTAAAATGTACATGGAAACTGCAGAGCAAAAATTTCTTCCATAAGAAACGATTCAGCAACACATTCATTTACAAAGGATCCTTGGGGAAAACGTGTTAAAATTACGGAATGGGTTAGTGTCCGAGCTCCCTCAGGCGGCAGGCGCAGGTGGGAGGGGCTTGCACGTCCGAGTGCATTTGCATTCCTTACACAGCTCGCCCACCGCTCGAACTGGATGCCAGGTCTCAGAAGGACTCATCGTGCCCCGTGGAGAGGTGCCCTTTCGGGGTGGAGGCACGGGATGACCCCGAGCTGTGCTGCTGCTGCTCCGATCCAGTGCTGGACGCTGCCGTGGATGAAGACGTGGACGAGGAGCGTGTCTTCTCCTTAAAGTCCGTGATGATGACAGTCACGTTGCCCACTGTCACTGCCAGCTGCTGGGCGGTGCTCCGATCCACGTTTTTCAGCTTCGGCCTACATGGGAAGCAAGAACGGCAGGCCGGCATGGGATGAACATGGACAGAGAGGCTCGTAATGAGACAACATGACATGCTACATGGAGTAGACGACACTGGATGAAGAATGGACAGAGAGGATCGTAACGAGACACACTGGCATGCTACATGGCGTATACGGCACTGGATGAACATGGACACAGAGGATCATAATGAGACACGTTGACACGCTACAAAGAGCAGCCCTGCATCAGTTGAACACAGACAGAGGGGCTCATAATGAGGTGTACTTATGTTGACATGTTACATGGAGTAGGTTGGCACGGGGTGAAGATGGAGAGAGAGGCTTGTAACGAGACTTACTGACAATGATATGCTACACAGAGCAGGCTGGCAATAGATAAACCCAGAGAGAGAGGCTCATAATGAGACACGATGACATGCTACACGGAGCAAGTTGGCATGGGATGAACACGGAGACAGAGGCTCATCATGAGATATATTGACAATGACATGCTACACAGAGCAGGCTGCCACTGGATGAACACTGACAGAGAGACTCATAACAAGACATGATGACACTACACGGAGAAGGCCAGCAGTTTACTGGTCCGTTTCACGTCTAGAAACTTATTAATAATTCAATTAATAACAGAAATGGGTTTTTCTGAAGGACATAAATGAGGGAAAGCCAAGGTAGGCTCTGATACTGCAGGGCTAAATCACTGGGACACAACACACAAAGAAACAAAACAAACTACACATACACAGGTAGACATACACACACAGATATATGCTAACATGAGCCGCTTACAGGCAAAGAGCAGAGAAGGTTACCTTGAAATGCGAGAGTTGCTGCTCTTTGTTGAGTTTCCTGACCGGACACTGTGTTTTTCACTAGGGGGACTCTGATGCGTGTCTGACTTGGGTCTAGGTGGGACAGCAGAGAATTGGATGCCACTGGAGCCCCCCAGGGACAATCGATGTTTAAAACTCAGCTCAATCAGGATACTTACTTTGTCTTTTTGACACTGGTCTTTTTGGTAGGAGTGATGTCTTTTTCTCTGTCGGGCTTCTCTTTGTCGAGCCTCTCCATCTCCAACTTTTCCTTGTCTGGGCGGACCTGATTGGCTTCAGGACGGATGCCATCAGGCCACTCCACGTCAGGGTGAACCCGCTCAGGTGTCTCCTCGTCCGGATGGATCCTGTCGGGTCGATCAGCATCCTGCCGGTCCTTCTCCGGCCGCTCAGTCCGCTCTCTCTTCTCTTTCTTTGGCGGGGGTGGGGTGGCGTATTGTTGGGCCACCTGCTGGGCCACAAGCTGAGAGTTGATCCGGGGTTTCCTAGGGGGGACAAAAAACCAAACCCCAGCTTAGGAAGACATGGCAAAGCTGCGAATGCCTCTTATAGAGGTGAGTGAGGTGGGTGCAGAGCTCCCAGACATACATGCTGACAGGCGGATCTCAGTCATACTGTAATCTCATTAGCCAGTGGTTGGAAGTGGGGGGAGGGGGGTGGTATCACAGGGGAAGACATTAGTGGCATACCATTGATGTCAACTTATTTTATTATGGAGCAGGTCTTGTTTATCAATAAATAGAGTGCTTCACTCAACTGCACATTCAGTTCACTCTGCTGGTTCACACACACACACACACACACACACACACACACACACACACACACACACACACACACACACACAAAGAGAGAGAGGCAGAGAGACAGACGCAAAAAAAAAGGAAGTTTGTGTAGCATTAATAGGATCCTTCAGCCCTTCCAGGAGAAATTTAATAACCTGTTTTTACATTGGGCAGAATAAATAATGAAAATACCAAAAAGCCATTCACACAAAGACATCTGCAGTTGACATCACGATCAATAGCCCCTGATACTGTCCTACGATTCTACCACTGGCAGTGGACTTGTGCCACACAGCAGTCCATCTGGAATGAGGGCCTGGTTCAGCCAGACAATGTCCAAGAAAATCACTGTGAGGACAGACTGCCAACAGTGCTCCTACCAGCTCTTGAATCCTGACACAAAGCTAATGATGAGAGCATTTCACACTGTTCTGCAAGCAAATCAGTGACTTGCTGATGGCCGCGGGAGGGGGAACTCGCCCAACTGCTGGGGAGAGCCTTTACACTTCAGAGGGCAGATGGACCAGCCAATAAATCTGTGGGGGAAGACAATACCTTCACAATACTAACTCATGTCCCAACACCAGGTCAACATATACTCAATGATGGATTCAAGAGAGACAGGGGTCATCCACCACTTCAGCATAACAGGACTGCAGCAGGAAGGCAATTTTAAACCTGCCACCTTCAACCAAAAATCTAGCAATTAACCTAACTGAATGTCTTTGGGCTGCAGGAAAAAATAAAAACCCACATGGCATACGCAAGGCAACAATGTACCATTGGGCTCGTATGCCCCAGTATATACATATTCACACTTCTTAAATCCCTCAACTTCTCTAAGTGCTATACAACCAAAAGGGAGTTCTGCACTCCATCCATTTTAAACCGTAAATAGGTAGCTTAAAATATAGCCAGTGTTTGCTACATGAATACAGCCAGGGGTCATTGTGCAGTTTACTGTATACATACACACAGGCCTGCCTGGCCAAGCGGCCAGTTCTGAAGGCCCCTGCGGCACAGCGAGCCGAACGGCAGCACACTGCTGCAGGTTCGGTAAACTAGACACTGGCATTCGAATAAAACCGCCACTGGCCGTTGAGCACAGAGCTGGCCAGAATGGGGCTCAGCTGTAAACATCACAAAAATATCTGCCTGTGCAAGTGCCACTTCTAAGGAATACGACTAATCTGTAATCAGATGTACACAGCTGTAAACAGTTTCCAAGAGGAGCCTGTCTGTGTCGGGAATGTGGTATATTACCTGAGCATTTAATTATATATTTTTTAGGATTTATAATTAAACACTACAGAAAGTCAAACATTCCCAAAGGGAGTTTATACTCTGCTGTGTTATGCCAAGTGTTTTTTTTTTTATTGTGTGTTAAATGCTGGCTGCTTGCATGGGACGGACAGGACAGGTAAACACTCATCAGCGTGAGCATCATGCGGTCTGTCTGCTTACTTATCCAGCCTACTCTGAACAGCGCAGACAAATAGAAACAACTGAAGTGTCACAAGGCAGACTGATCAAGGATGTGCTGTCACAGTCCCCAGCAAATGAGTGCAGAGGAAATCATTTAGAATGCCATGTAAAAAACGCCATAAATAAAGGCACACAAATGCGAGAAACCCACTATAAACCGTATTGCACAGAATTAAAATTATGACCCTCCAGAGCCAGACTGCATAACCTATGCAGACAAAAAAAAAATGAGCCAATTATGATACTTCACAGCTTTACATCTGAATAAATGATTACTGTAAAATTATAGGTCATATATTTCATCAATATATAAAATCTATAAGCGTGTTTCAATTTATAAGTACATGAGACAATGAAATGATAATTGTTGGTATAATTGTACAGTAATGGCCTGTAATAAATTTAATCGACGGATAACAACTCATCACTGTACTGGGATTTATCAGTAGCTAATGACCCATCATTGTAGCATTAGCCATTTACCCAAAACGGTACAGTGAGGTGTGAACGTGCACTTGTGTGTGCGCCTGTGTGTGTGTTAGGGAGTGAGAGAGAGAGAGCTGGTTCCTGCAGGCAGGTCAGTAGACAGTGACACAGCATCATCAGTGTCAGCAGTTGCCCTCCCCCGCCCCAGCATGAGCGAAGCCCCCTGTTTGCACCAAAAGCACCCTCCACCCCACACAACAAACAGGGGTCATCGGGGTCAGACGGGCTGCTCTCTGGCTCCCACTTTGGCTGTCTAGCATGTTGATGGCTTCCTCACACCTTTCCTGGAGAACCTACCAAGTGTGCCTGTCCTGCATGTGCTGGTGACCTCAAGCCGACAGGTCAGGGAACGTAGACTGGTGGGGATGCTCCCTTTTTCATTAGCTAACGACCCCATGCCTGAGAGGTGAAGACTACAACAGATTTTCATTTCAGTGCTTAGCTGGAGGAGGGTAAAAATAATTTTAAACCAGATCTGTTTGGAGACCGCCGTCACTGGGCAGAGCAGGAGCTGCTCCCCTCCCAAACAGTGAAGCACAAATCGCCATGATTCCTTAGCTCTGGAACAGATGATGTGGCAGTTTCACAGCCTCCCTGCTTAGTTACTGAACATGCAACCTTTTGATAACAATTCTGTCACCAGCACTCGCCTTTCTGCCCTTTGAACTGGCACAGGAGTAACACCCTACTGCATTGCTATCAACATGCTTATAGCCTGAGGGCCAGGGGGTCAAGTCCCAGGACAGACCCTGCTGTGCACTGGCACTAAAAGAGAACCAGAAAGGCTCCAGTAAGACATTTAAAAGTCAGAAAAGTACACAAAGTAGTAAATCAGCCTGCAGTAACATAAAACGAGCATATGAATGAATGGCTCTATGCTGATCAAACTGCACCATTAAATCAGCTGTTCAAAAGAGTGATATTTACAGCCCCACTGCAGTGATTTGCCTTTTGATCTGACCTCAGGCACTTTACCAGACGAGGGATCCTCTGAGGTTGTAGAGTGTGAGAACAGCCCAAGGGCTGTCTGTGAGCTCCCAGCAGAAAGATGACGAGTGGGCTGCAGGGCCTTCTGCATGGCCAAGGGAAAACAAAGCAGGAAGTGACCTCCGTGACCCCAATCAACTTAAGAGGGGTCTCAAAGAACAGATGATAGAACCAGTAGCTGGATATGCCTGCCAAGTGTGCCAGGCAGGCAGCGAGGTGGCCCACTTTACTTCCAGCCACCAGAGCCATGTCACGGGCCGGAAACACCGACTGTTCATGCAAAAAGCGAGAAGAAAAACTCTCTTAGAAGAGATTCCATAAAAAGTGGGAATGGAAAAACTACACCTGAAAAGTCTTGCACAGGTTGGGAATCACATGCGGCGTGGGGTCTGGTGACAGATCTGCAGCCAGCAGCAGCTGTTTCAGTAGGTCAGCATTTTGCTGCAGAGATGCCAACGCCCCCTGCGGGCCCCAGGCAGCATGGCATCCAGTGATGGCGGGAAAGAGACAGCCAGCCCTTAAGCAACCACCTTCCCCTCTGTGCTCGGCAAAAAGCTTGCAAACGGCCAGACCATTCCAACAATGCTTGTTGCGCACCCAATAATTAGCATAGCACACACACTGATGCCAAATGGGTTCGGGGAGCCAACAGTCCAGACACAACTTTGAGTTTTCCTGGAAAGTCATTGCAAACCAACGGTTTACATCCCAGGAAATACCTGAAGCGTAACTGTAAGTACAGTTTCGACACAGTTTGGTACAAGACAAATATCAAACACGTGCATATTAATGCTTCAGACACCCAAATTTCAAACCTGGCTTAGACTGGAGACAGAAGTTTCCTTACAATAGATCAGCCAGACTGAAATTTGATTTGGTTCTTGAGCTATGTAATGCAGAAGTTAATGAAATATAATTAAATTGTTCTCCTGGCCAACTCACATGGTGATTGTGACCAAACCTGGTTGACCTGTTGGTTATGTTTTGGAGATGAAAATGGCAAGCAGAGGGCATGCTAGTGTCCTTAACCTTTAACGATTCAGCTGATGTAGTAACACCAACAGTGACATTAACCAAATCTGCATTATTTTCCTCTTTGATGTGGGGGATAATTATCTTAAATATTCATCAGGCAAAACAGAGTGCTCACACCTCTATTATGATATACTGCATACCTTCATATCCATCCATCCATCCATCCATTTCCTGTAACCGCTTATCCCATATGGGGTCACGGGGGGGGCCGGAGCCCATCCCGGACATACCTTCATATCCATCCATCCATCCATTTTCCAGAACCGCTTATTCCATTTCGGGTCGCGGGGGGTCCGGAGCCCATCCCGGACATACCTTCATATCAATTTGTAAAATGAAACATTTATAAAAATACCATTTACCCACTAGAACATCCACTTCACTAAAAATTGCAAAAATAACTGGCCACATGATGGCTAAGTAGGTCACACTGCAGTCCCACACCTCTAGGTGTGCAGGTTCGATTCCTGGCCCTAGCCCTGTGTGGTACTTAAGTTCTGCATTAGTGAGGATGTCCTCGGGAAACTACGGTTTCCTTCTGCCAATCAAAAAGATGTAGTTTCATGAACTGGTATCTCTAAATTACCCATAGTGCGTGACTGAATGTGTGAGAGGGGAAGGCTACAGAGCATTGATTTTTCCTCTTCATTTAATCTAGACAAACATGATAAATTAACTCAGCTGCTTCTGGGTCAAATGTAAATTTTACCATGCCCCACCCCCAGTCATCCAACTGGTATCCCTTGTAGCTGCACAGCCTCAAACACATACAAATCTACTAATTCAGGTATACAATAAATTGAAGTTATGATGAAACAGCCACAGATACTCTGGAGCAGAACTACACGATCAGAGAACATACAGAAACCAGCTTCTTCATATTCCTTTTGAAAGCTTCAGGATTCCTTCACTTAATCACTGAAAATAAGTCAATGTTCCTGTTGACACAGTTCAAGCTGAAGATGGGATGCAGCTTTCAGCATAAAAGGCCATTTAAAATGACTGGGGAGAGCACAGCGTACATTCACAGAAGATTGAACCAATACTCCATGGGCCAAATGGGGTCTAATTACAGCTCAACAAAACAAGTCCCAGGATTCTAATATTGCTGGACAGCTGTATCAATCAAAAGCTTTTCAAAGGAGTCTGACAGATACTTTTATATCCCTAACTCAGCAGCCAACTGCCTGTCCTCAAGCAATCATTGGGTCCTCAAGCAATCATCTGACAGAAACGTTATCTTTCATGCAATTTCCTTTGTCTGCAAAGCAGGCTTTTGACAGCAAATTAAACATTACACCTTCAAGCATCCAAATACATGGATATTTAAAACATATATTAGAACCTGGTCGAATCCATGCACGCCCTGACTTGGTTTGTGTGGAATTTCCATGTCCTTCCCATCTTTGTGTCGGTAGCCTCTGGGTTCTTAGATTTTCTCCCACGATCCAAAAACATGTGGTTGGTTGAATCGGTGTTTCTAAATTGCCCATAGAGTGTAACTGTACCTGAATGTGAGCCCTGCGATGGTCTGACATCCCACCCTGGGTTTTCCCCTGCCTTGTGCCCTGTGCTTAACGTGAGAAGCTCATGGTTCACTATGACCATGTACTGGTAAGTGATCATAGAATCGGTAAGATAGATGGGTGAATTTTAAGTTCAGAAGGCTGCTCAAGGGGACTGTGGCAGCTAAAACTTCTAAAAATCAACTTAATCTTCAAGCAAACTTCTTTGCCCCTTCATGACACAGCAGGAAAAAAAATGACATGATTTTTTAAACTACCTAGTGAAATTTACCACAATTAGACAGAGACTTGTGAAATCAGATTTTTTTTGTTTGTGGACCTGGATATATTTATTTAGGGTCATTCAGCAGCAAATCAGCAGAAGTCTTTATTTTATAGCATAGCTTTTTGATTTACTAGAGTAATGGACAGTGAAAGAGTGACCCTGATCCAGTCACTCTTTTAGTCTAATTGCAGTGTGTGTGTTTTAAATCACATCTATCTAGTTTCTCCAAAAATACTGCAAACATTCTCCTCTCTAAAGACAACAAGGAGTTCACAAAACTACATTAACCAGCTGTCATCTAACAAATGCTAGTGAGAGCAATTACACCAAAAGCATTATAAGCTGGCAGGCCTGTTGCAGCACATCTTCCTTTAAGCCAATTTTATTGAAGACTACTGAATCGCCACATTTTATTAGCCATTACCACAATCTTTCGAAACAAAAAGGTCCCAAAATCATCAGAAGGGGAGTTGAATGAGTGAGAACCCAACACATCTGAACACTTTTGCTATGCAAGCCACAACAGAGAGGTTAACAGCGGGTATGTATGCATTTTCACCATTTTTCATATTGAGAAATTCATACTGAAAGTAATGAGTGCACCAGGAATTAAATTCTTAGGCTTTCAGCTGTAGGATTACAGTAATGCTAAAGCCACATTTGATATACCGGAATAAGGAATACATTTTATCAATAGGTAGGAGAAGGAAAAATGGAGTATGAATAATGGGATTAAAGCAAATGACACTAAACGTAAACCTTAAAGTACACTAACTGTGTCGACTTATTTGGCTTGTAATTATACACATCAATAACTGCATCCACAGGTTATAATTACGCATTGCCGACAATTCAGGAGTTTCCCATTGATCTGCCCCCTCTAATAAGTTAAGAACAGGGCTGGGAGGGTTAAAAGGTGGTAATTACAGACATCAACTGTAACAATATTAGTGGCATCATATTCTGCCATTGTGGGGGGATGACGACAAAAAAAAAAACCATAGTAAGCAAAAAAAAAAAAAGGATTACTGGCTGTTTCAGCTGCTATTACTCTGCAAGCCCAAGATGGTCTAAACAAACTGGAGAGCTGTAAGGAAGCCAGCATTCTACCTAAAACACAAAGCTGCTTGTGAAACACAGTGCTGCCTGCACACAATGGAAAACGTTAACTACTCTGGAGGAAAACTAAAGTTTGCTACGAAGAGTGCTGGCTCTTCAGATAAACATTTTCCATGCTAATTTTTAGTTACCTATGCCTTTAAATCTGGTCTATGTGTTGAACTAATGAGTGTTGTTACTCCTACATTTCTGCAACTATGTTCCTACTGGTTCAAACTGGCTTTGTGCAGGTTAAGAAAAAAATGTCCCCTTGCCTGAGACACTTAACACAAGAAATCCGTGGCAATTCGGCAACATTTACTATATAAATGTTGACCCATTGTATATGACATCTATGGGTGCTTTTCCACTGCACCAGGTATCATATTTTCGGTACTTCAGAAAAATACCAAAAGTACAATATATCTCTGAGTTGGTTTTCCACTGCTGTAAAAACTGGTACCTCCACTGAATGACATCACAATGTGAGGTGGTGTATTTTGTACTGAATTGCAAAAATGGCAATAGTATATTGTAGGGCTGGGCAATGTGCAATATTAATATCAACATCGCATGTTAGGCAGATGCAATTCTCACATTGCAAGGACTGCACAGTCAGCTCGTTTGAGATCAGGCTTTTTCATATCTTCATACTGTACAGACATTACAGTGGGGGGGGGTTCAAGTTTAAAATATTTTTACTTTGTCTTAGAAAACAAAAAAACTTATCATTGCAATTTTAATGATCGTTCCTTTTCAAGATTATCTAGTAGGCCTTATATACGTTTAAAAAATTAAAGTTTCCTGCTGCTGCTTTTGCATGATTTCTGCAGGCGGTTTCAGATCATTTTCAACCTTGCAGTTTAAATCAGTCAAAATGAATGCATAAATGTATTTATTTTGGACTCCTTTTTTTGCTGTATAAGAATCCCAATATTTATTACAACAAATTCCTCATTGCGAGTTTGCTTTTAGATAGAATTTTTTTCCAGTATCATGCAGCTCTAGTGTATTATAGCAAATACTTTTATATATCTCTATCAAAGTTCTTGTCATGCAATGCATGTCTTATGGTTCGTCAGACTAGATCACAATTAAAGCTTGGGTCTCTTCATTTGTCCACATATAGTGTTACTACAATACATACATATTATATACATACAAATTTACTTTGTTTAAAGTTCTTTTCTGAGTTTGTATCTTTTTTCAAGACGGTGGTTGTATTGCGTTTCAGAGGCATGCTGTTTGCATTACCAAATCAACAATGAACATGTTTGCAAGATCCACCCCAAATTACCGAAGTACCAAAGAAGTATCCCAGCTTTGGTACTGGTACTTGACCTGAAGTCAACAGGCACTTTCACACCAAAGTTCTGGTCCCAGTTTACAAGTCCCTGGGCTGTCTCCACCTAGAACTTTTGTAGCTCCTGGCCACTTTTATATATTGCTTTCACATCACACAACAGGACCTGGGACCATTATGCTAAATAAACATGGGAGAGACAAACAATATGTAGGTTAAACTTCACACAATTTTATGACACTATCGACATGCCAGAACAATGGACAATAAATAAGACACTTTGTTGGTTATTTAGTCTTTTATTTGTATTTTACTTATATCACCCGTGACATGTTCACAATTCATATTAAAAGCTGGCCAGCAGATTGATTCAATTTCATTTTCCACAGAATAAAAAAAAACAAAAAAACACACACTTATCCTACTTATCCCAAGACACTACAATTGGGTCGAGCTCCTGCGGTGGGAACACAACAAAAGTCCCTGGTTCCAGAAATACATTCTGCCATTGTGAAAGCACATAATGCAAAAAGGAAAGTACTGCAGGTACCACACCAAAAGTACAGCACTTGGTGCAGTGGACAAGTGCCCTGTGTGGGTCAATGCAAAATTCCTTTCAATAATACCAAATGATTTAATTGCAGGAGACAAAGTTTGACTCCAAAAGTTTAGGCTACATTACAAGTGGTGTGTGTGTGCGTGTGTGGGGGGGGGGGGGTGTGGTAAATATGACATCATTAATGAAATGTACAACTCTTGATATTAATGTGCACGCAAGACTACATCTTTCTGTTTCTTAGTTACTTTCATAATCGTAGTTCATAAATCCAGTAAATCCAACCAAGTATGTTAAGTACCAAGCAAGAACAGGATTGTTACAGGTTATACAACATTCAAAGTCTTTTCTGGATAAAAGGAGCAATATAAACTACACTTAGCCCCAGAATGGCAACGGAAACGTCAGACAAGAGCGAATGACCTACGGACACTAATAGACATGAATCCGTTCATGGCTAAATAAATACTTGTTGAATGTAGCCTCACTCAGAAGGCAAAGAATTTGACTGCTTAGTTTATTCATGAAGATTAACTATTAAGAGTAAAATGGATTTCAAACCAATTTCAAGACTATTTGGTGTTTTTGACTTAAGAAAATTATACGATTACTAGTCGTCAAAAGCACACTTAATACAAGTCAGCGATCAGTTTCCTTTGTTTGAACAAGAGAAGCCATACTAATAAGCCAATGCACTCCTCCGTGAAACATTCTGCCCTTCATTTGACTGTATAAACAAAATTCTCACAAATCCGACCGACTGATATGCTCCGCAGAAATGTACGCGCGTTACCCTGAAAACCATTAAATAACTAAAATAAACGCGAGCTTCCGTCTTTTTCAAGTTCGACTCTACATACACTTTTTATAAAACGCCAGCATCGAAATTAAGCTAATGTTCGTCAGGCACATTCAAATAACCATAATTAGCTTAATTTTTAAGCACGGGAGACAATGTGTATATTATGAAATGTTACATTCGCATTAAATGGAAACGCCTTTTGTCCCAAATGAAGTTGGGCGTCCTATAATAGCGGCTCCTCCTGCCTGGCATACGGGCGAGGAAAATGTGGAGGAGCCAATTTATGTGAAGCAGGCTTCAGCCAAACGGGTGCCTTTATTTGCTGCAGACAGCTTTGGCATGGCCGATGTACAGGACAAGAAAACAGCGGTGAAAAAAATAAATCGGCGAAGAAATATTTAATAAACGACAAAAAAAAAAACCTTCCAGAAGACCCCCTCTCCAAACACACATACAAACTCCGCCTTAATGTCATTTCCGATTTCGAGTTTCTCCCCCCTCTCCCCAGAAACCTCACAGGTCTCGCAGCAGAAAGGTACCGAAATGGCATCCCGTCAGGACATGCCGTCTCACGCATCCTGACCTTCGGGGTGCAGCTCGCTTATTCTCCCGCGATCAAGGTACAATGTTCGGCAGTGCAGAGACGGTGAGGGATACTGGGCACACGGCAGGGGATGCTCGGGGTATAAACTAGACCGGGGTTTAAACGATGCTTCGCCGAAATGCCGACAGCCAGTTCTCCGTCGAAACGCACGGTCAAATAAAAAACAATGCCAGCATTTACTGACCAGTATTACAAAAAAGTTAGCCTGTCATTTGAACGATCAGTGGCGACAATGCGGCTGGATGTGGCTGCCGCCGTTCGAGTGACAGACATACACCTGCATCCATTAGTAAACGGCTACTAGCCAGCTAAAGGGACGCCCGCAACGTCGTAAATCAACAAGTCAGGACCATGCATCGCTACGATATCTGTCACCATACATACTTCTCCATCCAGGAACATGTCAACCAAAGGGAAGTCTGTGTCAAACGTGAATCCAAAAAATGGAAATAAACAGATCGCCTTTTTTGCAGGTAGCCGAGCGAAATAGCTCCATACCTCGTCGATGTGCCTTTCCGCACATCGCAGATGCTGCATTTGAAGGCTTCGGCGCTGTTTCTGTAGGTGCAGACGCTACAATCCCAAAACCCTTCTTCTACCGTAGATTTGGCTTGTCTTTTTGGCCTTGAGGATTCAACAAAACAACAGGTCAATAACATTGCAAAGCACACGATGCATAGTCGAAAAGCACCGTTTAATCGCGCACACTGCAACGCACAAACTCTAGGTGCTGGAGCTAAAAAAAAATGCAAAAACGTTCTTGCATTTGTATTGACTAGCTACCTCCCAATTGCCCATGTCAATAGCAAGCGACCCATCGTTAGCCATGCAACTGAGAGCTAAAGACGGCGATCGGCCGTCGAAAATGTCACCGTTCGGTCGAGTTTATGCTGCAACCGAAGTGGTTTTGAAAAACAGCCATGCGTAAGCACTACACATTTCCTTTTGTCTGTGAGTGATTAGCTTGCCAGAATAAAAGACAGACAATCCGCCATAGCTGCACTGTTCGAGATTAGCCATGGCTCGCAAAAAAGAGAAAGAAAAGGGGAGAAACTCCTTCGGAAAACAGTCAATTTTCAGCCCTAAAACGCCAATAAAATTTCCCAGGACCAAGTCATAATGGTAGAAGACGGTCTGAGCTAGACAGTTTCGCTACCTTGTTGGGCTTTTCTTGTCGCCCATGGTGGAAAAAAGAAAGTGTCTTCCAAAGGAAGAAAATTGGCTCTGTAACGTAGCTATAGTGTGGGATCCAGATAGAGCCGCTGTTGAGGTGAGCTAGCTGGCTGACTGACCGACTGGAGAGGAGCTGAGAGACTGCGGCCCACGTGATCGCGCGGCGCCCAATCGGCGGCTGCCTCGCTTTAAAACTCTCGAAATAAACGAAAAGTAATTAACGAGTTAGCCTAGTGAGTAATGCGTCTATGCGTGACTCTGAGAACACGTGCATCACCGTCGATAGACACACTTTTGCATAAGCATAACTCGGTTCTGCATAACTGAGATGCTATGCGAAGGTGATTTGTATGTAGCGAAGTTAATTATGGGACTATAGAACTTTCCCCAGATTATTATAAGTATTAGGAAAACATTAAAATATTCAGTTATTATACTGATGCACTACTTTCCCCATAAACTATAAGAAGAACAACAACAACACCAATTATATTATTAATATTATTATTATTATTTCATTGTGGTGGTGATGAAGGTGATTAACAATCATTTTCTTGTGATTATTTTTACTTATGGATATCAACAATTATTATAGGAAGCAAAACAGGAAAAAATTACAGACATCTATTTTATTGTGTTTACAGGCATAAAATCCAGACTATCTTGCTTTTTACTTTTAATAATTACCCTTTAAACATGTCATGCTTAGTGATTCACTTCAGGTTCTCTGAATGATGTGCACAATATTGAACAACAGATCAATTTACATAAATCAATTCATACTAAAAAACTTATAAGCATGATGAACATTCAAATACATCAAAACCTATTTATTCCCCGGCATCTAGAACTTCATTACCTGGGGTTAAATGAAATATATTTAAACCCTCAGGTAGTCCACATAAAAGCAAAATAGTCATTGAATAAACAGCAGCTTTTAAGTTACAAGAACTTGCATTCTTCCAGTAATGTTCCAGATAGGAGAGCCATCAAATGTCAAAAAAGTTTACAGGAAACATGTTAATAGTGATACAAAAACACACTTAGTTTCTGTGCTTCATCATAAGATGTAATAAAAGAAAAAAAACACATATTAATGTATTGGTTTACTTTCTCTCACTCAACACCACTCCCTGGTACCACTAGCCCTCTATCTGAACACTAGCTGAAGTATGTTCTTCTTCATTTTATCGGTTTGTGTTTAATCTGCATGATTAGCTGTGGGACGCTGGTGTATTTAAATTAAGTACACAGCTGTTACATCTGTATACAAAGCAGTTTTTCGTTGTGGATGGAAGTGTGCTGGAGAAATCCCTCCCACACTAAGTAGTAATCAAATGAATGCACCTCATACTCCAAACTACTGATTATGCCTATTAGCCTCCTGTATCAGGTTTCAAACTACTGTAGATCCACAGTGAGCCTTCAGACTCAGTCATTGAGGCAGTAAAGCCCTTCAGCCAGTCCATAAACATGACAACCATGACAATTTAGCAAGCCTTTTAAGCAGACAATAGCAGTCATGACAAGTTTATTCATTTTGAGTTACTATGGAATAGCAGTAAAGGGTGACAACTCATGACCTGAAGGTTGCAGGTTTTCCTCACTGGAGGGAATTGATAAGTAATGTCATTCGGGGGGGGGGGGGGGCGGTTTGGGGTTCCATGCCATGTGTAATTCCTGGGGGTAATGATGCCTGCTTACCAAAAGCCTGGGATAGAGGTCTGTCTGTTTTATGCACCATCATGTCGCTAGTTTTGAAGCACGTCACTAAGGGACAGAGCACAGATCATTCATCTTCTTGGCATAGTGGATGTGTGATGAACAATGACTGCTGAATGATTGATATCAATTTCAATGTGCTAGAGTAATTCTATTACCTCCCTCCCAACTCCTACATAATCATACACATGTCATCTTCACATATTATTAAAGAATGAGAAATCAATGCATCAAAATACACAGCCATATTTTTTTTGTACGATTCATTAATGATAAGTTTAATTCACGTTGTGTCTTGACATCCCTCTCTGCCAGCCAAGTTCCTTCTTTGTTTTCAAATACAAATTAAAAATTGAAAACACAAAAATGTTTTGAACCATTAAAAGGGCCATTAAAGATTGACATAAAAAGAAGCCTTCATTACACCTGTTGTATCAGACTAAAATAAACAAATATGGCTTTATGCAACATTAATTTTGACCTTATTCTGAAGCATTCTATCATAAAAGTTATTTGAACCATTTAAGGGCCAAAAAAGAATAGCTTATGATTTTTTAATTTTAAAGAGAATAATAACTGTATCTCCTTTCTTTTTCCAGAATATTTTCTCTTTAAGCTGCACACTTACAATTTTTTCCTCAAGCACTTAGATGTCACAATCAAGCCAGCACTGTATCACAGGGAGTCCAGAACCTACAGGCACAAGGCAGGGAACAACCAAGGATGGGGTGCCAACCCATTGCAGGGTATACTCACACACACATGCAATTTGGCAACTCCAATTAGCCTCAGCATATTTTTGGACTGTGCGGGGGGGAAGACCAGAGAACCCAGAGGAAACCCCACGACGACACAGGAAGAACATGCAAACTCCACACGCATAGAAGCCGGGCGGAGACGTGAACCCTGGTCTCAGAGGTGTGGGGTGACAGTGCTAAGTA
Source organism: Mormyrus iriodes (assembly GCA_011763525.2). Taxonomy (NCBI): domain Eukaryota; kingdom Metazoa; phylum Chordata; class Actinopteri; order Osteoglossiformes; family Mormyridae; genus Mormyrus; species Mormyrus iriodes. Next base: position 24,167,241 of record JAAGVU020000103.1, on the reverse strand, counting down.
TTGCACCACGATGTTACCCACCACAAATGTTTTTGTATATCAGTCAACAATTTTTTCACTGGATATACATCAGGCTCCAATGTTATTTCAAAAACACAGCAGTCAAAAATCAAGTGGAAGTGACACATCAAGCAAATAGCAATTCAGCTGATAATGCCCAACCCAAAGACACTGTTTCAAAGAAACAAAGTTTCAACTGGCGCAGCTTTGCAATAAATTAACCACTCCCTAAAATTGTCATTTAAGCAATCAGCAGACACCATGTAGAAGAGGAAAATGACTTTGTGTTCTAGAGGTGGTCTATGGAGAATGCAATGAATAGAGGTCTCCATTGACAAAAGAACCACAATTGTAGACCATGTTATAAATGCTGGTCTGTCTGCATAAAGCAATGGTCCTTAAACTAGGGCAGAGAGATGTAAACATACAAATACGTGCTGCTATACCAAACAGTGGTGTTGTAACATACATTATATGGATAAAAGTATTGGTACACCAGGCCATTACACTCACAGAAACTTTTATGACATCCCACTCTAAATCCATAGGCATTATTGTGTAGTTGGTCCCCCTTCCCCCCCCCCATGCAGCTGTAACAACTGCCACTCTTCTGGGAATGCTTTCCACAAGATTTTAGAGTGTGTCTCTGGGAATTGTTGCCCATTCATCCAGAAGGGCATTTGTGAGGTCAGGCACTGATGTTGGACGTGAAGGTCTGGCTCGCAATCTCCGTTCTAGTTCATCCCACAGGTGTTCAATAGGGTTGAGGTCAGCGATCTGTGGGGGCCAGCCAAGTTTTTCCTCCTCAAATTCACTCAACGATGTCTGTATGGACCTTACTTTGTGCACCCTGGAACCGTCGTCTTGGAACAGAAATGGGCCTTTTCCAAACTGTCCCCTTAAAGTTGGAAGCATAGCATTGTCCAAAATGTCTTGATATGCATACCAAGACATTTTGGACAAACTCCAAGGGGGGACCAACTCTGTATTGATGTCTATGTGTTTAGAATGGGATGTCAGAAAACTTCCTGTGGGTGTAATGGCCAGGTGTCCCAGTACTTTTGTCCATGTATTGTACATCCCAACAGCTGGGCCATATAACTCTGACAAACGTTGATCATTCCCTGATTAGCTCAAAAGATGACTTTTGAGGTCCAAAGGGAAGCAAGATGCTGAGGTCAATAGGTCATGTTGTATGTATCTGGTTATATGGTACAATGTTCCTCTCCATTGCTGTTCTGCAGTGACGAACTGATTGAGGTCTCATCTGTGCATTCTTCTGTACTCTCCAATCCTCAAGCCTTTAGAGGAATTTCTTTCTTCCTGGAGATGGAAGGTTTACTAACACTATCCTTATGACCAAATGTCACTAATGAATGCTATGACTGAGGCATGTAGGGAAATCATAGCATCAGATGCCAGGGCTAGATCAGTCACGCCCAGAGAAACTTCCCATGCTGCATTGATAGGGACAGTGCTGTATGTGATCTTGGCCAAATATCAGGATTGATCAAAGGTAATGAAGCGAAAAAGTGGAAGTCTTTGTATTTGAGTTATTGCACGTAATTTTTTAGTTTCAATTCGATTAAATTTTATTTGTATAGCGCATTTTCACATTACATTGTCTCAAAGGCCTAAATGAAATGAGTAACTTTGTTTTACTGTGGTTGATCTGTACTGTACTGCATTCATTACAATTGGTCTACACATTCTTGCATTTCATTCAGTTGATCCATCTGTGCAAGTACAGTATGGTGAATTACAGTAAGCATGGTTAAGCCACAAAAAGCCGTAACTCACACAAAACAAATATGGCCTGTCTCAAAAGCAAATAATTCTATGAGAAAAATTAGTAATATGCTAAAGCAATCAAGAAAACCTGTTAAATTATTCATCATACTAAAATCCACTTGTGTCTAGAATGTGGAGAGAGAAGCACCTTGTGGGCTGATGCTACTGTGCAAAATCAGATTGCCCTTTCATCTGTGTCCATCCTGTCCAAATGAATTTACAGCTTTTGTCGATTGCTTTGACACATTTATGAAATGATAATTAACATTTGCAAAACAATGTTTCACTTCTACACTATGAAGCCATCATGAAGTGTACAGCAGATCTTCATTTCTCATTGTTTCACACAAATTGCAAATGTTTTAGTGACTGCATGCAAATGATCATGCACAATCGACAAAAGTACTTTTGATTTTAGTGGCACTGACATTGATAGAATATATGTATAAACTATTTTGAGAAATGGACTTGTATAGTCATAAGTATGTGAAGCATGTTTCATGAAATGAGCCAAAGCAATTGAGAATAACTGTAATAATTGTGGTTATGGGTGAGTGTGAAGCCATTTAAAAGCAACTTGCATTGATTTGGTTATTTTCTAGTCGTTCTCCTTACAGCTACATCTGCTGTCTTTCGTCAATACTGTTGTTTTAATGAACTCAGTGGGTACTTTCCCCAGTACATAAAATATAAATGATGGGGACCATGTGGATGGTCTGGGTGGCGGGGGACTGCAATTTCAGCTCCACACAACTACATGCATGTAACTAATGTAGCCAACTTTTGAACCACTCTTCACCAGTGCAACTACATGTTACATTAAAAGATACATCATGAAACCTTAACATGCAAAATACTACAAGAAACAGTCATAAACTTTGAAATATCTGAATTATGTGAACTGCAGTGATTTGGCATTGCAGTGTCAAAGAGAAGTGAATCTTATAATTGCAATCTTATAATTGAATCTTATAAATTTACTCATAAATTTGTTCTCTGAAATGTCACACATTAGCTTTCAGTTGAAACTGCCAGGTCTGAAACAGAGTTATACCAAAGGGGGTAAACTAAAAAAAAGCAATTTGGTACACTTTCTGTTTTGTACTTCCATAAAAGTACTTACTGTCAGGATCAGCCCGTGATGTCCCTTTATGCCTATCGTTTCCCCTATTGGCCAGCAGGTGTCACTGGCCATCCTATCCTTTCCAATGTTTAGTATTTTTTGGTCCCAATTGTTTTCCCCTGCTTCCTGGACCACCGCATGGCTATATAGGCTGAGTGCGTGGCTACCAATCCTTGTATCCGTACCATCATTTGTTTTAACTGGCCAGTCATATTCATATGGCCATATGGCCAGTCATTTTGCATTTTCCGCCCCAGAAGTGTTTTGTATACCCACATGTTAATTATGTCTTGTGTTTGTATTGCTTCTTGTTTTAAGTCTGTGTTCTTAGTTGTCCCTGTTTGTATTTAGTTCTGTTTTGTAATCCTTGTTCCTTGTACCTCCTAGTGTTTGGTTAATTGTAAATTACCCTCACCTGTTCCTTGCTGTTCTTCATTTGCAGGGTTTGGTTGATTTTAATAGTTCACACCTGTTCCTTGTTATAATCTCATTTTATGTATATAAACTCCTGCCCATGCCCTGTTGCATTGCTAGTCATTGTTGCTGATGTGAAGATTAGTGCTGTATTGTGTTTCTTCCTGTGTTCTTTACCTGTGTTTCCTATGAGTTTCTCTTTGTGTTTAGTTATAGCCCCTTTAGTTCTTGTTTTATTTTATGTTTTGGTTTTGACCCCTTGTGGTCCGTTTCGGTTTCTGGTCCTGTGAGTTCTGTTAATAAAATCCCCTTTTGTCAGTAAGCTGCACTGAGGACCGTCCTTCCATCCTGCTGCACCATGACCCCTTCCCCCTTGAGGTGGAAAATGAATGAACATTGTTGGGACGCCAACCCATCGCAGTACGTGTTAAACCTTGAGTAAATTATGGCCTTTTTCAGGTGATGTCTAGTGTCTGGCTGCAAAATATAAATTGAAATGGTAACTGTACATAAAGTTTTGAAAACTTTAATATTGTTTCAGAAAATGTATTTACACAATTGAGAAACTGTAAAGGAAATCATCTATTTGATTTGTACACACACAATAATATTGTATATTGATATTCAAAATTTTCTCTCTTTTTAAATTCATGATCCTGTATTCAGACCCTTATGTGAAAGCCTCTGGTGCTAACATCAATGTTAAAATTTGTAATCTTTTTTAGGATGAAGAAAAGCTGCGCTGAATAGTCAACTAAGTGTACACATCTGAAAAGATAGCTAAACATTGGCTTTTTATCGCATTAATGAATCTAGCAAAGGTTGGCTTTGCTTTTAAGTGTCTTGCTCTCCTTTTCTGTGTATTCATATGCTATACAATATACTATATAGATATAACTGATTTTCAGAATGATTATGTGAAACTGATTCCATAATTTGAAACCTAATTAATGAACAACAAAAAGACTGCCTGCTAAACCAGACTTAGAAGTGAGTGTGACTGCTCAAATAGTCATTGCAGAATATTGTTTGCTAAACCAAAATTTTCCCACAAAATAATCAAAACAGAGGTTAATCACAAGAGCATGTCCATCTTATCACAAGCAAGATTATATTACATTTAGTAGAAAACTAGTTTGTTGACTGACAAAGATAGTTTCCCTTGCTGCAATATGAGTAGATTTTTTTTTCCAAGATTCATCTCTAGGGGAAAAAACAGTGCAGCTTGTCAATATTCCTCTGATATTATTGTCAAACATCAAATGCATATGTTCCTGAATGTCTAGTATCAATGGAGGCAGACCACAAGTGTTTGCTCTAAGACTACATAGGAAGGATGACTTCCCCCATTTAATTGCCAAAAGAATTTAATTAGTGAATGTATCACTGTAAATTAGTTGTATTTGCGATTAAAAGTGTAATCTATCTTACTAACTCAACCACAGCGCTGATCGTTTTGGGAATTGCTTTCAACAACATATATGTTAATTTTCCCTTAGAGGCCAGGATAAATACAGTCCATTTACACCATGCTTCACTGGAAGTCTATGGGAGTTTCTTGTATGCTTTATCTAAATGGAGAATGGACTAAAGCTGTGTGCTTTGATGGTGTGTTTTTGGACTCGTTGTGCTTCACTGGAAGTCTATAACTGTGTTCCAATTCAGGAGCTGCATCCTTCAATGGTCCGTGCAATAAATCTTGGGATTTTTTAGTAGTTAGCTCGCTAACTAAGCTGTCTGTATGTTCAAAATGGTCAAATCGCCTCAGAATGAGGCATGCTGATATGACAAAATAATAGATCATTTCTTATAAACATAAAGGGGAGCAAAATTTACATATAAGTAACTTACTAATTAAAATAAGGGGAAAGGGGCCTTTTTTGGTTATTCTGGCAACTGCTGACACTGTGCTTACTCAATTTTAAAAATCACTGTCCACCACTGATGCTTACATGTGTGAAGTTTAAAATCAAAAGCTAGTCCATACTGTTTGCTAATACTGAGGTTCCTTGGTACCATTAAAAAAGTTAATGAGTGGTCAGGAGAATGCTGAAATGGTGTATGGGAATCACTGAATTTGAGAACAATGGCTGTGATCCAAATACCAGGAAACAACCCACGAAAAGGCTTATTTTTTATTTACAATAGCACAATATGCATTCCTCTGCATATTTTCCCATCACAGTGAATGTGAGAAACAATAAAATTACAGAGTTTGGTGGAATCCCCATTTAATTATTTTTGCACTAAGGAGCCCCTGATGGCTGTCACGTGTGCACCTGCTGTCTCTGGAACCATTTCAACAACTTGGGCTGCTTGCAGAGCTCCTGAGAAACATGCTGTTTCTGAGTATGACTCTCTCCAGGGACAAGCCTTAATTTTGGGGATTTTAAGCAATAAAGGATCCTTTACAGTGGAGGGCCTGTGTTTGTCAGACTAATCTAGCAAATGGTTGAGATGTAAGATTTATAAAGGATTTATAAATCATTTTGTTGTTTCTTCTATGTAATGCTTTTTATGTACCCTAGCATCATTTTGGGTAAACACAGCAGTAATAATATCCAGATAATAATAATGAGAGGACAGAATACTGAATCTTTTAGCAATGATATTTATTTACATGCTTTCCTGAAACATTGTCCATGGTTAATAAAATGGAATATGGACTAGATATATATGGCTTTACACAAGTGTACGGGGGATTTCTGCCCCCACATACTTCTCATTTAGCATGTGGATTAGTTCATGTGATGCAATAATGTATTGAATCTGAATAAATAAGTTATTATTTAATTTTTGACAGAATCACCCACCACCTCATAGTTCCTTACTATCCATTCCCACCAAGCGTTCCTCTCTTAAGAGAGGACCTACCCTGTGGGGAAACCAAAAGGAGTGAAATGACAGGTCTAATTAATTCCCCAAGCTTCAGGTCTCCAATCAGATTCTGTGTATATCAAAAATAAAAGTAATATTAACAATTTTAATTGTGTTAAAAAGTGTTCCAGTACCTAATTCATTAAATTACTGTTAAACCTACGAAGGTACACAATGGAAAAGTATGGTTCTTGTGACACCCTAAATAGGTGCTTATTCAGAACAAACATATCAGTTAACAATGAATAGAAATTCTCTGACTAGTATTATTATACAGTGGCAAGAAAAAGTACATCAACCCTCTTGATTTACCTGCATTTATTATAAATATGTTTTAAGACTTTGTTTAAATTTCATCAATAATTAACTATTCCATAACTATAAATAAATAATCTTTTTTTAACTAATTACACACAAATTATTGTATTATCCTTGTACATGTTGAATACATCATTCAAACATTCACTGTGTACATTGGAAAAAGTATGTGTGTCCCTAGACTAATGACAAAAGCTAAATGGAGTCAGATGTTAGCAAACCTGGATTCCTGTTGACACAACATTGGAGGTGTGGCTTAGAGCTATTTTGACTTATAAATAACATCAAATATTATGAGTTTGCTATTCACAAGAAGCATTGGATTTGAACCAATCTCAGAACACCTATGATCTACAATTGTTGATTTACATAAAGTTGGAAAGGGTTACAAAGCAATCTCAAAGAGTTTAGATATTATTTGAATCCCTAGGCTAATGACTTCAACAAAAGATATTAGATATTCTTAAGTCCACAGTTATAGAACTTGTCAGCGTATGGCTCAGTGAGCTAAGCCTCTGTGCCTGTGATCAGAAGGTTGCTGGTTTGAGTCTGGCCTCAGCATGTC
>JAAGVU020000103.1:24119756-24147520 GCA_011763525.2 Mormyrus iriodes | reverse complement strand
AAATAACTGGCCATCAATGACTACTTAAGAAGAGAGTGAGAAATATGGGACCCTTCTGGATGTTTTCTGATTCTATGAGGTCTGACAAAGCTGAGCGGACACTGCAGCTGCTCGGCCGAGCTTTTCATGAACTGAACCTCAAACAGGACACTTGACATTGTTCTAGAACCTTGGTGCTATGTCAGACTGTACAATCAGCTAAAACAATATCCTGGGGCTGTTCATAATCTAGATGCTTTAAGAGCTCAAATTAATTTTAGAATTTTAATCATAGCATCAGAACTTCACAAAGATCCCATTTACAGTTATTTACCATGGGCAGAAAGTGAAATGGTAACAGGGACACAACATAGCAATCGCTATTGTAATCAACTGAGTAAAATTTCAAAAAGCGCTATATCGCTGACCTAAACAGTAAGATGTTATTGCAGAAGAACATGCACCCACAAGATCAGTGAGTCATACCTGTGACGTGGAGTGTGTGAGCCAATGGTTTTCTCACGTCAATTCCAGTCAGTGGTGAAGTTTGTCAGAGTTTAGGTGTATAATACCAGAAAGGCGCGCATTAAACACTCACATCAAAACCATAAGCGTACGGACAGGTTTAGAAAAAAAAAATCTGCAATGACGAGAAGTGACTTGATTGAAAACTAACATTATTAACACCAATTAAAATGAATCCACACAAACCACACAGGAAACAGTGGTCAGGAGCACATCATAGTCACCAGTAACTGTAGAATATTAACTGCAGAGCAAACAGATGTTAGCCAGTTAATGTAGATAACACACAAACACATACACACACATGCTCCTTCTCACCATATAACTGCAAAGCAACTGCATCATACTCAGAACCTGAAAGAGACTCTGGCTTTCAGGATGACGGTGCAAAAACCTGCAGATCAACAATGCGAAGCTACAGCAGTATGGGGGATGTAAGCTAGGTTTCTAACTGAGACGAGTCTTGCAAGAAAATAGGTGTTCCCATGTACAACAGAGACAGTTCAACACACCAGAGGAGGAAACCAGCTGCAGAAAGCTTACCTTACCTTAGAACCATGATTCAAACTGAAATGAAATTACAATAAGACAGATTTTACTGTGGTTCAGAAAAAAAGATTATAATGCAACTGACCCTTAGGCAGAAAATATTGAGCTTCACTGGAGGAACTATGGTACAAATAAATCCAAAAGGGTTATAATATGGAATATGATCATAACTGACAAAGAGAAAATGCTTTACTCCACACCTTAGGAGACACATGTTATTTTTAAACTTAATTTTACTTTGATTAGACAATTATTATTCTTATAAAGAACATTCTTATTGAAATAGATTTATATTAGTGAATCTGAATCAGAGTACAGGCAGCAGTGAATTCAAGAGATGGTGCAGTAATTGTCCCTGGGATGTAATGTGGTGGTTGTTGAGCCTGTGGCTTGGAATAAAATTTAAAACAGGACAGGATTTTAAAATGACTCTTAGCCAAATATGTCATGTCCAGCCCTGCCTTACCAGTCTTTCCCAGGTGTTTCCCACAGGCGGGGCTGCTAATCAGCCACGCCTGTTGCTCGTTGTCATTACTTTGTGTTCCTGCCCTCTTGTTAACCAGCCACAGGTGCCCCTCGTTCATTCCTGCCTTTCCTGTGTATAAGAGTTCCCCAGTCCTGTGCTCCCTTGTTGGGTCATTGTAGTGATGTTATGCTTTGCTGTAATAAAGGTCCCACATGAAGTGGTTCTTTACCTGCTCTCCCTGGCTTGTTCCCTTCCTGCCTGTGTCATGCCTCACTGTTGGCCCCATGGTCTTGACAGAATGACCTAACCCCACCACAATCAATCCTTGGATTCCTTGCTGCTGGGAATCCTCTCCCTTGATTCCCCTCCCTGCTGGATCTGCAGCTGGGTCAAGAGCTGGACCCTGCCAGCCAGTGGAATCTCCTGGTGGATCCTGGTCTGTGCTGGCTGGCTGCCCCCAAAACTGGTGCTCCCTCTGTGGGGGTCTCTACCTTTGGGAGGAGGGAGCTGGTCTGAGTCTGTCCAATGCCCACAGTTAGGGTGGAGGGCTGATGGATGAGTGGGGCCCATGGGTTTCAGAGGGGGCTGTGGGTGAAGGCAATTTGTCCTCCAGGGGCTGTTATGGATGCTGTGGAATAACCCTGAGCTTCAGGACAACCCTGACCAAGTGAGGTTCCATCAGCTGGCCTGGGACTTCGTGGTGGTGACTCCTGCCTCCCTGATTTAAAATGGCTGCACTCTGGGAGAGGGTGTGGCAGTTTGTTGCTGCCCAAAACATGGCGGTGGCCATGGCTCAGCAGAACCCGTTCTCCGGAGGCTCTACTGAGCCTGCTGCCATCACCTGGATGGCCCTGGCCAGAGCCCTGCCCAGGAAGCCCATCCTGGCCCCTGTGATGCCCCTGGGGCCTGTCCTGGTGTCTAAGCTGACCTTCCATCCTGAGGGTCCTGGTGTCCAAGCCCCCTCTCCTTCCACCCCTGCCTGGATGGCTCTAGCTGACCTCTCCTTCTGTTGCCTGGACAGCCCCTGTCTGAGCCCTGCCCAAGGGACCCTACTGCCATCGCAGCCTCTGTGCCCTGCCCAGGACACTCCATCAGGGCTGCTGCTGAGTCCCCAGAGCCTGTCTGGGGCCCCGATCTCCTCTCCTGCTGGGAGGAGCTAGGCCAGGAGGGTAGTCCCCATGAAGAGTTGGAGTGGGACCCCTGGGACTAATGGCCCATGTTTTTGGCTCCCGTGGTCCCCAGGGGTTCCAAAGGGCGATGCCCTGGGTGGCCCAGCCGAGCCTTCGGCTGGTGTTTGCTTTCCTGCAGGGGAAAGCAAGGGCATGCTCAGTGCCGTACTCACCCTGGCTCCCGTGCTGGTCCCATAGTCCCCTTGTTGCCCCCCCATGCCATTCCTAGCTGGCCTCCTCTTGGCACCTGCCTCCCTGGTGAGTGCCTTTTTCCCCTCAGCCCTGTAGTGTCCCTCCTCCCATTTGGTCCCTGCCCTCAGTTCATGGCCCTCTCCTTCAGGGCCAGTACCGTGCTCCCTTCCAGGTCCCTGCCCCTGTTCCCCATGCTCTGTCACAGGTCCCTCTGGTTCCTAGCTTTATTTCTGGGGTTCCCCCTCAGGCCCCTAACATCGGTCTCCCTGGTCCCTTGTCTTTGTCCAGGTGTTTTGTCCTTCTGTGGCCCCCTGGTTCACTGACCCTACTCCCTCTGTGGATACACCTGTCCCGGTTCCTAGTTTTGGCCCAGTCTCTCATGGTTGTTCCCCTGTTGGATTGTCTGGCCCTGTCCATTAGCCTTTCCTGTCCCATCTCATCTGGTTTGTTTTGGTTGGTGCCCCTGAGGTCCCCAAGGGTCAGTCCTTGTCTGGGTGCATGTCCTGGTTTGGTTTTGTTCTTGTTCCCCTAGGTCTTCCATCTGGTCTTCAGTCCTGCCTGGGTCCAATGTCCCTGTCCTTGCACCATGTCCTGACCATGTGCCTGTCCTGTCCTTGGCTCCCTGGACTCCCCCTGGATTGGGCTGGTGCACCCAGACTGTGCCTTTGGGGGGGGGGGTTCTATCATGTCCAGCCCTGCCTTACCCTGGTGTTTCCCACAGGTGGGGCTACTAATCAGCCATGCCTGTTGCTCATTGTCATTACCTTGTGTTCCTGCCCTCTTGTTAACCAGCCACAGGTGCCCCTTGTTCATTCCTGCCTTTTCTGTGTATGAGTTACCCAGTCCTGTGCTGCCTTGTTGGTTCGTTGTAGTGATGTTATGCTCTGCTGTTATGTCTGCCTCTGTGCCATAATAAAGTTCCCACACGGAGTGATTCTTAACCTGCTCTCCCTGGCTTGTTCCCTTCTTGCCTGAGTCATGCCTCACCGTCGGCCCCGTGGTCTTGACAAAATACACTCATGTTAATAAACTAAGGCTTTGCTGAGATTGTCTAATACAATGGTGCAATTTGTCAATTACAGACTGGCTGCTCACCATCCTCATCGATGGCATGTGACTCTTAAAATCAGGAGGCTGACCAATCACCCCAACAAGGATTTAACACTTTGCTGACATGTAAATGTGGATCAAGAAGAGCTGAAGAGAATCTTTTTAATGATTTGATCTGAATTTCAATTTGATTCTTTTTATTTGACTCTTTTGGCTGGCAACTGATGGGGAGCTTAACCATCTATTTAAATGAAGTTATGGATGTGTGTGTATCTCCAGCATTTTGGTGTTTGGATCATCCATCCATTCTCCAAAATGCTTATCTGGTGAGTGGTTGCAGTGGAGTCTGGTATTCATAAGACTAAAACCAGAAGGTATCCACGTGTTAGGTTTCCCACATGTTCACTAGAGCTTTGCATTTCTTCAATTAAGCTATACCAGACACAGTGAAATTATAAAACATACACACACACCAGTAATGTTCAATCCATTTTATATTTATCAATTATTGATTTATTAGTGCTTGTTGCAACACATTATGTAATAATGCCACATGTATTAATTTGACAGTGTCAATGAAAACATCCATCTTTATTACATAATGCACAGTATTACATTTTCATCATTAAAAACTGCAACTCTCACATTTTGTAATAACCACCACAATATGTAATTTATTACAATATGCAGGGAAATGTTTTACATATTGCGTTCAAGTTGTCTCTTACAAAATGCAGCAGATTACAAAATGCAGGTGCTATTACATAATGAAGCAGAAATTTATTATTACAGAATGCAGTATTCTTACATAATGCACCGTAACAGTGAACTAAATGAACATAAAAACAGGAGTAAATAATAAAGCAGCAGACCTATACAATTAGATATATGAAGAAACAGTTCGAGTGGCAGGCTGTATGTTACCACAGCCAGAATGCATGAACAAGTGAGCACCGAAGCAGGCATACCATGCTACTAAGTAAAAGCTCTTAAAAATAAGAACATTTTCAACCTGGACCTAAAGGCAGTATCCAGGCTTGCTGACCTGACTTGTAATGGCAGGCCTTTACATGCTCTAGGTGTAGCTACTGCAAAGGCACAATATCCTATTTAAGCTTGGATCGGAGAATAACCAACAGTAACTGATTAGAAGATCTAAGCAGATCTTGAGGAACAAGCAGCTCATCATAATGAGATGGTGCTAAACTATTAAGAGATTTAAATACCATTAATAAAATTTTAAACTCAACCCTAAATTTTACAGGCAGCCAGGGAAGGGATGCTAGTATTGGTGTAATGTGCTCATTCTTCAGTTTTCCTGTTGAGAATTGTGCTGCAACATTTTGAACAAGTTGCAAACAAATAAGAAGTTAAGCATTAATGCTGCAATATAATGAATTGCAGTAGTTCAGTATGAATTCACAGCACATTGGTCAGGTGGGCCTCATATATTTTGTCTCAGTCATCAATATAAGGTCACATGCCTGTATCAGGCTGTCAAAAAAAAACTTACTTAATTACCAAATCTATTGGTCTTTCTCAGTCACGTGTGTTTACATCACTAAGTTGACATTTTGGAGGGATTGTTACAGTTAGCGGTACGATAAAAACGTTAAGAAAAAAATCTTAAGTAACTTTTATAGCATTTAAAGGTATAAAACTGTAGAAATTGAAGCAACTTGAAAGGATACCGTATAGGGACAAACTCAGCAAGGACTCTGGCATCCTTATTATTTGGACAAATTATCAACTATGCAACACTGATCCATACAACCTGACCATGAAAAGCTGGAGTGCTGACCTCTCATTGTTAACTCCAACTTTGTACTTGGACATATCTTGTTTGCAGTATAAAGGGTAATACCTGTGAACAGTTCCATAATTATAAATCATTTGTGAGAATGACATTTGGTTTCCTTACGTAATTTGTCTATTACAATGTTGATAAGGCCAGTCAGGGACTGCACATTTATGAATAATGTCATTGTATGCATTTTATTGTTTATGTAAGACTGGGACAAAGGCAATTATAAAATGCATAACAGAATTAGAAATGAAAAAGCAGAATGAAACATCAGCACACAATGCATTTACAACTGCAGGTGGACATTATCGCGGAAGAACTATTCAGTTTCTTTATTTGACTTAGTACTTAAGTTTTTGGTTTAATATTAACTAGTGCGGTAAAAGCATAAAGTTGCACAAAATGGAAATTCATCTTAAACATCAGATGCACCAGTACACATTGAATTTGTAAACTATAGTTGGACATTTGTTTCTCAGTGCACAACAGAGAGTGACAATCTTATCCACTCATCAGGTGGCTTCTTCACCTTCACATTGACATATCCGATTTATCGGTAATGTTCCTGTTAAGATTTTATACTTCTGACAAACATTTCCCATGACCCTTTCAACGTGGATTCTTAGATGTGTAATTTTTCTAGTCTCCTCTACATCGGTTAGAGACAGTGGCCTTTTGTAAAGGCTGAGATTGTGACCTCTGTACACAACATGGCAACACTTTCCTGTATGCAAAAACCTCGATCAGTCAAAACCTTTATGAAGATATAAAGAACCTTAATCCCTGCAATGAGAACTTTAACCCCTAACCAACCCTAACCTTATCGAAACAAATACAAGACTTTGGTCCCCACAATGTAATATACACACACACACACACACACACACACACACACAGGGCGTCAATTGACCCTCTCATGTTCTCTCACAAAAATCATCCATTATCAGAACTCATCTTGGCTTACTGGTTCATCCTCACCGTGTAGTCTTTGTTCCTCTTTGTCATAAGGGAGACCAGTGCAGTTGTGAAGGAGGTGATCTGTGACAGAAACATTGTAGAACAATTCACTCCTGGCAGTTTTTGTTTATCTCCTTGAACCCCTTTGCTTTTAAATCACTTTGAATCCTCACTTTTGCTCATACTTCTTTTCATTGCCACTGTTGGTGAAGCTCTGCTTAGGCAGACCCAACAATAGATGCTACAGCAGACTAGCCTTTACAGATATTGCAGTAAAGTATGTCCATGGATTGAGGCCATCAGAATGATCAGAAGAGCTTTATTCTACATGATTGATCATTTCTTTTTATCGCACTGCCCATTTGGCATTTTTGCCATGCACATTAACATTGGCTATAATGTCTATTCTTTATCATAATTTCTTCACTTTTGGAATTTTCGAATTTCTTGGGCCAGTGCCCTAGTTCACCATACAAAAATAAATATATCTGCAGGCCCTGTTTTTGTATGTCTGTGTACCAAGCAGAAAATGTATTCAGATAATGCAGTTATACCATAGATAGTAGGATACTATTCATATTTAAAGCAAGATTTTTTTATGTTGCCCTGCCCCGGGTAACCTAAAGATTTTTCTGCTTAATGTAGATAGAGGTCAGGGCATTTTGTTTGGGTGTTAAACTCTTTATAGCAACATGGGCACCAGCTATGGTTAGATTTGGCTGAAGTGCTTAACCTCATCAATCAGCCAATAAAAATTGTTAGAGCATACATTTAAAGTCATATACGTCAATTAGTACTGAGAACCTGGTAAAAGAATAGAAAATATAGCATGATTTTGTCCATGCAAGATGAGGACAAGAAGCTAAAAAACATAGATACAACAATGTTCCCAAATGTCCCTGTAAACCCAGAGCAAGCTTTCATCTCAAAAGCAAATGCAAGGTCCCGGGGGGCAACAAGGGGTAGGGGGTGGATAATTTATCTGCCTGACATGCGCTTTATTTGTTTTATTCTGCCAGGCGACAACTGTGCAAAACATTCAAAGTTGAGCTGCATTGTCCATGAGATGACTGCAGTGAGCATCCTTGCGACTCTCGAGATTCCCTGCTTTTGTGTGATTATGCGTGTCCCTTAAATACATATGTCCACGCTTCTGACTCAATGCAACAAAGGCTGAAAATGTATTCATTTATCATTTGATTTTTTTGCATCTGTTGTCTCAACTTAGTTTATAACAGTGGGCTGGGCGGAGGCCCATGCAGGGTATCCCGCACTGATCTCCCATTTTTCTGACCAATATACTAATCAGATTCTTCTGGAAAGTGCCCTTAGTAATTCATCTGAAGAACAAGGCCACAAATGTTCACTGAAAGTCAAAGATGTGAAATGATATGTAAAACTGTATAGGAGAGGAAACCAGAGGTATTAGTTATTATCACAAGCCTGCCATTCTGCCATCGCCCTCGCTTATTTTAATAGGCTTACGGATACATATTCCTAGTTATTTTCTGCCAGTTATATTTAACAGTCCCTTTGCTGTCATACTTTTGCCTCCATCCTAATGTTTCTCCTCATCCTCAGCCTCCACATGCAGGAGGCTTTCGTCTGTCTCCCTCCATCATTACTACACAGCTTCTGCTAGATAACCTGAAACTGCATTCTGTGAATCAAGCAGTATTGTGCCTCAGTGGATAGCTTTGTTGCCTCACATATCTGGGTTGAGTTGTTTGAATAGATGTAACGCCATCAAAGGAATTCTGCACACATTCTTGTCATACATACAGTATATGCAAGATCTTGTATATGTTATTAGTGAGGCCTCATGGATAATTCATTGCAAAGCTTCCTTGGGGCAGTTTGTGGTTCAATATGATAAGCCTCTGGGCCCATAATTGGAAGGTCCCTGATTCAAACCCAGCTTTGGCATAATAGCCCAGCCTCAGCATATCTGCGGTTCTTTGAGCAAGGCTCTTAACCCCCAGCTCCCTGGGCACTGCTATGGGTGGCTGCCCTTTGCGGCTAGCTTGCTCTCACCTACACAGAGAAAGTTTGGGGAGGCATAATGAGAATTTCCCCATGGGGATCAAAGTATCAATTATTGTTAATCATTTATTATTAATAGTTGCATCTGTGGGGCCTTGGGCAAGGTCCATTGCCCCAAGCTCAATGGGCACCACTGCAGGCGACTGCCCTTCACTGCCAAGGCTGCTCTTACCTACACATGTCTGTGTGTCATGGTGAGCAAGATGGAGCAGGTAAAAAAATAATTTAAATCAATATAGTGTCATTATTATTATTAGTTTTGATCTTATCCATTATTCTCTCTGTTGAACCTTTGTTCTAAGTTACATGAAATGAGACACCAGGAGATGATTTTACACAGACCGGCTGAAGATCTGCTGTAAGGCTTCCCTCTTCCCTCTGATCTCTTGAGTCTGGCTTGGTGAGTCTCTGATTTCCCAGAATCGCAGTAATCAGTATTGAGTTTCCCTGAGGATCTGATGTGAGAGTAACCCTAGTGTGCTCGCATGCTGTAAAAAGGAAGTCTGCCCCCCCCACAACTCATACTTGATTTTAACACCAGCGGTCACTAACCCAGAGCTCTCATTGCGTATAGGTTAAGAGAGTGGCAGGGGATTGGCTTGGCTAAGTCTAGAAAGGAGGTGCTTTGGTGGAGGGGTGTGTCTTACAGAGAAAGAAGAGCCCCAAGTGCTCAGAGCTGTTTTTAGAATCTCTCTGCAAATCCACTCTGCTAACGGCACATGGAGCACAGCTAGCTCCCTTCTCCTGCAGGAGAGACCCTTACCTGCCTTCCAGGGACTTGCTCTTGCAGCTGGAGCCAGGAGTGTCCCTTTCCCAGGATTGAGTGAGTAAATTAAAACATTATTAAATATTAAATTAAAACAGTTTTTCCATTACCTATGCTTTTTTTGGCATCATACTAACTGGGGGTGTTGCTATAGCAAGTGTGGTTATAGAGTGGCTGTAGGTTTCGCATATCTAAGGGTCCTAATCAAGAGAGAAGGTTATTAAACTTAAGGCTTTACTGAGATTTACTCAAACAAGGGTGAGGACAGCTGGCAGTTTAATCTCCAGCAGCCTTGTTGAAATGTGCTTACAGATGCTTGTGAAAAATAGGAAGAGGGGACCAAGACAGCCACTGGCAATTGTATTTTCCCAGTGTACAGGCAGGAAGAACAACACATGCAGTAAGCATACTGATTCAAGAACCTGAAGCAGGATTACCAGAACTGGAGGCCAGACAATGCAAGAAACATAAAATTGCTATGAACTGGAACTATAAATGACGTGTATCACAATGGATTAAAGGAATGACAGAAAGATGCTCTGCATGTAAACATTTATGATGAAAATGGAAAACCCCCATCCGGTGGAATAAATCTTCTCTGGAGTTGGGTTTGTTATGGGAAGCCAAAGGGAATGTCTTATTTTGATATTCATCATTTGGCAGTCACTGGGCAGAGAGAGGCTCTTCCTCTGCTTAATGAGCCGTAACCCCCCTCCCCTCCTCACCCCATCACACACATGTGCACACACACACACACACACACACAGAGGCCTGTACTCATATTTTTGTGAGGACCGTACATTCATTTCAATGGGCAAAACCCTAATCCCAACAATGACAACCTTAACCCCTACCCAGCCCTAACCTTAACCATAAGCAATCAAACAAAATACATGTCTTTTGGCATTTTTAGTTTTTTGATTGCAGTCACAGATTTTTATAAAATTGAATTGAAAAAATGGTCCTCACAACATCAAAATAACAGGTTTTTATTATAAGGTAGGGATATTTGGTCCCCACAACATAATGTATACCTGGACCACACACACACACAAAGCAGTGGGGTATAATCTTTTTGATGCCTGAACCCAGTGATCATATTTCCCAGAGAGTACCGGAGCACAAACCGAGAAAAGTCACGTATGCACACTTGAGGGACAGAATCCCCCACAGCTTCTCTCACTTGCTGAGGCAGCATTTAAGGTCCCTGGGGATTTTTTTTCTGGCACCCAGCCCATTACAAGGAAATGCAACCTTCCTGACTTCTTTCCCCCCAGACAAACTACATGTTCCACATGCTGTTACACCATGCATTTTGTGGCCCGGCCAGGAGAGCACTTGGGATGTACTGGGTCCACATGTGAAGAATTCCTCTATGAAAAGGCGTACAATACATGATAGACAAAAAATAACTGATTTAAACAATTATGATTAATGAAACAATTAATACTTGTAATTAATGTATGTTTGTACAGTTCTCCTGAGCTTAAGAATCAAAAAGGTGGCTACAAATAGAATGATCTTTTTAGAGCAGGAATCTTGAAAAACATACATACACATATATATATATTTTTTTTCGAGATCCTTAAAAAAGTATTGAAATCTTCCAAAGGAATAAAGGAGTTGAAATATTATAACACTGCAAAAACGGGGACTTCAGCATAGTTTAAATCAACATATCTTTAGTAGAAATAACATTAAAGATAAAATTGACTTACAGTAGTACAATTTGTAGAGAGTAAAACACACAGATAATGATGAGCCATAAAAACAGACTGAACTCAAGTGCAAACAAGGGTTCCAAAGCAAAGGTTTTTCAGCGGTACAAGAACAATTATTTAATCCGTGAAGGGCACAAGAGCAGACTGTCAGTCATGGAACTTACAATCCACCAGGGGCTCAAGAAGCATTAGTTGCTTGGAGGAACATGTCATCCTTTGTCCTGCTAGGCTTTTAGCATTATAAAGCTAGTGATAAAGCGTTTGCCCAAAGCAGAGAATATTGCTGTACAAACAAAAAGACCCAGTGAGGTTCACAACCTTTGCAGACAAGTTAATTTGCATCCAATCATATAATTCATAAATTGCCCCCTTATGTGGCTGAATGGTTATCTTGCTGATAGCTGACAATTCCTGAACAAAGTTCACTCCCTAAAAAAGGGTGCTGGCACGGGCCATGCACTGAGCAGTAAAAGTGCTTTTCAGGGGTGACGCAGCTAATTTCATACTGTATGCCCAGGAAGGGAGCAATAATTTCCCAAAAGGATGTGGAAGGGAAAAATGCAACAGTCCTGAATATCCTGTTTACTAAAATGGCCTAGCGCTCACAGTCATGTGTCTTCATTTTAGCACTCTCACACAATGGATGGGTTGAGAATCTTGCAAGAATTGGGAGGCCCACTAAAAGTGTTTTCCTTTACCCCCTGCAAGTAATTCTACAAAACATTTAACATCTCCTTACATGGCCCCATAAAGTCTTTCAAGCAATTGTTAGACAGTTCTGCTGGCAGGCACTACTGAGTTGAAATTGCTCAGCCTTCTGCAGGGAAGAGCTCTAAACCACTGCCACATGAGCACAGCCCACTCCTGGGGCTCTTTTTTTGAGCCGCCCTGCTCCCCCTACACGAGCACAGCACACTCCTGGGATATTTTGCTGCTGCCCCCCCCCCCACTGGGGAATCGTTGTGGCTGCCAGCTTGTTTCCCTGACTGGGTTATTCCTGTGGCGGTGTGCTCGTTTTCACTAATGAGTTAGAGCTGTGTAAACGTGCTCGTTCCCCCGCTAAGTGCGGATTGTGGCAGCCGGCTTCCTTTCCTGCCATGTCCGAGTTTTTTCCCGCTGTTGAGTTCCTGCTGTGATGCTATGCTCCAGATGTAGCTCTCTTTTCAGACAGAGGACAGTGTTGAACATGACAATGGTATATATGTCCTGAGGCAAATAAGCATTCAGTGTTGACAGACAACGTGAAAATGTTCCCTTTTATCACCTCAGAGAGGCCCTGTTCTCCCAGAGCAGACAGAAATTTATTAATAAGGGATTTTGGTGTTAAAGTTGCCTGGGAAATTTCTGTTTGACCATCTAATCTTCAAAAGCCAGATTTTACCTCATATGCTAGTGTCATAAAATGGGTTGCAGACATTTGATTGGGTTGGACAAATAAGCATTATTCTCTCCATATCCAAACTTTTGACTAAAGGGCAAAGAAGGCAAAGAAGGCAAAGAAGAAATAGATTCATATTTGGGGAAAAAATACTAAACAAGATATTAAAATTAAACTATAATAAGAGAGCAGATGCTCTAGTACAAGATTTTAGTGTAACAACCAAAGGAGGCCAGGATGCATTTAAATGACTCCTTTTGCCAAAGTTCTCCTCATATGACTGAGCAATGCCGTTACAAAGACGTCCTGTCATTATGTTCTTCGACTGCAGGGTGTAGGAAGGGAAGGATGTCAGATAGAAGATGCTGAGAACAGACATATAGAGGGATTTAAAGGCTGTGGGGTACAGCCTAGCATATCATGCAATAGTTAGAAAACTGCAATTCAGACAAAGAAGCTCGAGACGCCATTCGTTTGTAATTTGTATCTCTCCTGGATCAACTATGTCCATGTGGTGGAACAAGCAATAACAACCGAGTTGTCTGCTGCCACACCAAAAAACCCTGAGGCTTTTATTTCAAACCCCAAGACTCTGGGGACAGTTTTTGAGAGCTTTTAGACTGGTTTGGTTTTTAGAGCTGGTTTGTGAATGAGGATATGTGTGTGTGTGTGTGTGTGTGTGTGTGTGTGTGTGTGTGTGTGTGTGTGTGTGTGTAGAGGGTAATCCCAGCCCTATTGACTCAGGAAACCAACCATGTGATCTTAACAGTTCCGCATAGCTAACTGCTTGAAAATTTCTAAACTGAAAATTTGTGTAATGCTTAAAAAAACAGCTAATCAGATAAAACAGTTCAGTTACTGTACATCTGGTGCACCCTCAAATGGCACCAGGTCAGGTGCTTTACACTGCATAATGCTACTCAATTTTAACTAGGGAATCATTTCTCCTTTAATACAGACTGGAAAGTCAGCTCTGCCCTCTGGCAAAAGCTTCTGTCATCTTGAGTGACAGTCATCTTACATTTAATAATCACTGTGTCCATGGTGTGCAGAAAAAGCAGTGGTATAGAACCTTCTAACCCCAACCCCCCACTCCCATATTAAAGAGCATTGTCCATAAAATTCATCCTAGACCAGTGGTTTCCATTTGAATAACACCGTTGTCTTTGTAGTAAATTTGAGATACATGTCTACAAGGATAATAAAATGAGCCCAAGTATGAAAATGCCCATAGAGCTGTTAAGACACAACTCTAGTCAAAGAATCTCATTTCTCTTCATGTCAGGATGAAAAAGATACATCACAGTGGGGCTTGTACAGTCTGCTGTGCCACAACAGGAGACATAAAGCACCTTAATTACACCTTGGTTTCAGTGTATTGTGCTAGGGGAAATAGAAAGGCCACTACAATTAATTCCTGAAACACCAGCCCACATTCATTAACTACATACAAAAGGAGAAAAAGAAAACTAAAACTAAGCTAAACCTTGTTCTCAATAAATAGAGTCTGGTTACCACACCACTGGTAACAGTAGCTGTTTAGTTAAAATTAAAAAAAATAATAAGAAGAAATAAAATTGAGGTAAATTTCCTGGCTGAGGGTCGTTCCAGAATCAGTGCTTCATAGGGCAGGTTGTTTTTGAGGTTGCTATGCTTGGTTGAGCTGAACGTATCTAATGGTATTTAAAAAAAACTTCACTTCAGATGGGACTACTGTGCCTCCAGGGAGAGTTTCCAGGAAGGCCATATGAAGTGAATAACTGTAGAGTCACTGTACCAGGCTCTGAACAAAGGTGGGCAACATGTACACACTAAGAGACTCCTATTGTTACCATATCTTGTAAATTCATTTGTAGTGGTCATCATAGCATATTTACACCTATAAAACATTAATCTCCATTCCACAGTACCTCAGGAGCTCTTCTGTCATGCAGCAGAAACTGGATTTCAGGTTTAAAGAGGTGAGATTTCGATGTAAAACAATATAACATTTTCAGATGCTGTGGTGGTTCAGGGGCCAGCACCATTATTCCTCCCCCCACTTCATAGTCCAAAATCATGCAGGTAAGCCAATTGGTGTTTCCAAATTTGCCATATTGTGTATAGTGCTATATGTTTCAGCACATACTGTAGGTTATGTGATGTTACTTGCAGTTAACCTTCATGGGCAGTGTTTTTGCCTGGCAGCTGTATACCTTTATTTCATTTTTTTAGCAGATGCTTTTATCCAAAGCAACATACAGTTGAGAAAACAGGATCAGCTAGTTCCTACAGCTATTGGGGCCTTGCTCAAGATCCCAACAGTGAAATCATTGTGCCAGCTATGGGATTTGAACCAGTAACCTTCCAATCATGGGCATAGATTCCTAACTCACAAAGCCAGAAACCACCCCGGCTATACCAGTTGGTCAATTAAAACTTCAAATACATGCAATTACTGCTGAGTACTAGAGCCTTAAAACACTATGATAGTGTGTGCATCCACTGACCCACCAGAACATTAAAACCACCTGCCTAATATTGTGCAGGTTTATCCTTGCGCCACCAAAACGGCTCCGAGTCGACGAGGTGTGGACTCCACAAGACCTCTGAAGGTGTCCATGGTATCTGGCACCAAGACATTGGCAGCAGATCCTTTAATTCCTGCAAGTTCACTAAGGTATCCATGGATCAGACCTGTCTGTCCAGCACATTGCACAGATGCTTAATCAAATTGCGATCTGGGGAACTTGAAAGCCAAGCCAACACGAACTCATTTTCATGAGTCTCAAACCATTTCTGAAAGATTTTTACAGCATGGCAGGAAGCACTATCCCGCTGAAAGAGGCCACTGCCATCGGGGAATGCCCATCATGGTGGCGTGGCGTGGCTCAGGCAGAAAAAGGTGACAATCCACTGGCAGTTTACAAGACAACAGGGGTTCATTAGGGAACTGAACACCGGAGAATCACACAAAAAAGGACCACAAGGGGTCAAAAGCAAAATGGAGAAAACAAGAATAAACTAATGAAACCACTAAGTAACACAACAAAGGAACTGGACTAAACCGGGAGCAGGACTAAAAACCAAACAGTTCACAACACAGAGTAACATCTCACAATTGCATAAATCTAATATATATTAACACAGGGAGAGATCACAGAATTAAGCAGGTTACAAAACTAGAAAACTACTCAAACACTGGAAAGACAAGATTAACATAAAATACAACAAGTAACCTAGCACAAGGAGGGTGGACCATGGATGGGAGAACTATGACATAAAAGAAACACTAGGAAAACCAAAAACTAAAACTATAAACACTAAGGACAAAAGTCAAAAAATCCATAACAGGTGAAGCTGTTGACCCCCAGCTTTACAGAACAAGCTACAAGCTCAACCTACTATGCTGTGCAGCTGTCTGGGGAACAGAGAAAACACACTAGGGCAGACTAGGAACTAAGACAGAGAGGGGAAAAACAGAATGGCCAGCAATGTCTGCTGGCCAAACATGGAAGGGTCACAGAGGGTGGGGCCAGATGGTGCCGACCCTGATAATACTGTTGCCATGAAGGGGTATATGTGGTCTGCAACAATGTCTGGAACAGAAATGTAACACAAAACATGACTCATTAAAGGAGAGTTTTTCCATTGCTCTGCGGTCCAGTTCTGACGCTCACATTCCCATTGTAGGTGCTTTCAGCAGTGGACAGGGGTCAACTTGGGCACTCTGACCAATCCGCAGCTACGCAGTCCCATACGCAGCAAGCTGCAATTCACTGTGTGCTCTGACACCTTTCCGCATAGCCAGCATTAACTTTTTTGGCAATTTGAGCTATAGTAGGTCTCCTGTGGGATCGGACCATATGGACTAAACTTCACTCCCCAGGCATATCAATGAGCCTTCGGTGCCCATGATTCCTTCGCCGGATCATCAGTTGCCCTTCCTTGGACCACTTTTGGTAGGTACTGACCACCGCATACCAAGAACTCCCCACAAGTCCGGTCATTTTGGAGATGTTCTGACCTAGTCGTCTAGACATCACAATGCTTCCAACACAAGAACAAGATCTGTTCACTTGCCTAATATATAATGGCACCCTTGACAGGTGCCATTGTAACAAGTTAATCAATGTTATTCACATCACCTGTCAGTGATTTTAATGTTACAGCTGATAGGTGTATATATGTCCTTTGATGGACTGGCCTCCCATCCAGGGGGAATCCAAGCCTTGTGAACCCTGCTGCCTGAGATGGGCTCCAGGACCCACGGATGGACCGTATCACATTTTACACAGTTAGTTTACAGACTACCAGCCCATGTGACTTCCTGCCCATAACTCGCTGAGCTGTGTTATGCTCCCCAGCAGCAGCTGAAGTGAAATAATGAGTGTTTATACAAAAGAGACATTTTTAGGGACAAAGGGGCGCGCTCAGGAACATTCATTCTGGAATGAAGTGGAGCTCTTCACTTTGATTGTTCAGAAAAAGGTAAGCACTACCCCACTGCCCCCCCAGCTCCCCCAATAGACACTCAAACATACCACAAATTAAGAGGCTATTTCAAGCTAATAGCCCAATATCAGACAAACGCCATTGAATCTTGTCAAGAGGCATCATTGAATGATGAGAGAGATCTAATGCAATGAATACACTAAGTTGGATATTTCAAAAAATCCAACTCAAAATTAACTTTATAGACTTCAGATAGGCCGAGGCCAGCACACCATCAACAGTACTACCTCCTAATACCGCCAGAGTTGTAGGTTTGATTCCAGCCTTCAGCCAAATGTGTGGGGAATTTGCACGCTTTCCCTATGTTTGTGGTTGTTTCCTTTGGGTCCTCTGGTGTCCTACCACAGTTCAAAAAATGCATTTTGGTTCCTCTTCTCTGTTGTCATCAGGCTTTCTTTCTTTCTTTCTTTCTTTCTTTCTTTCTTTTCTTTGTCTTCCCTTTTCGTTGTTGTAAAATTATTCTGTATAAATGATACAGGATTGTAGCACAACACACCCATGTACAGCACCTTGGGGCAACTGTTGTGAAAGGCAGTATATAAAAATAAATTGAACTGAATTTGTGTATATATTGTATATTGTCCAATATGTTGTCAATTTTTAGCTCTGTGTTTTGGTGCGCATTTAACCTTTCACCAAATCCTTTCTACCTGATTCAACCTGATGCGAAAAACAAAAATCTCTTGATAAGGAGTGAAAGTTAGGTAGATGAGCCTAGTAGAAATCATTGAGTAAAATCAAAAATAACTTTAAAAGTTTAAATGCTAATTAGAAACATTGTGCAACATCATCTCTCTGGTAGAGGAATTCTGATCATCTGAAAATCAACATTGGACTCTTGGAGAATCTCTCGTCTATTCTCCAATCTTCAGTCAACCTTGGTTTGTATTTGAAGGCTTTTACAACATTTTGTGGCGTAATTTCATTCTCAATCTGTCACTCACTGTATCTTACAGGAGACAAAGACTTTACCAGAGCTTAGAAGTCAGATTTCTTTTACATCTGACTGCTTTCTGTTCAGGATATCCAGAAGGACAGAAAAAAAAATTACTCTTTTCTGGCCCCAATTGGTCTCTATTTCCGCTTTTTTTTTTCTTTTTGGAAAACAGGTGAAAAAGTGAGTAGTTTAATGACAGCACAAACCTAGCCAGACATGGATTTCACAGTCCTCTATTCTCAATTAGTCATTTTATTTCTGTCCCAAGTTGAGTCCATGTTCTAGGGCCGGCATTCTGGAGTCTGTGTAGATGGGAATAGACTTGATGTGGGGACCATGCATGAGAGCCCTGTGCTACTGCCTCGCCTGGCATTTTCCTAAACTTTAGCTTTCCTGGTGAATTTTCCTTTTTCCAGTCCCCTGCAATGTGACCATATGCAGAGGAGGACACTCAAATACATCCTGTGATGTCCTTTGTGTTAATCCAGGCACCATATGGGAGTAAGAATTTAAAAATATATTCATCCATATATACATGCATTTACTTGTCCACTTTTTTGGTTGAATATTACATTGATAATAAAATAAATCAATAGTAAAATCAATAGATACATTAGTTAAAAAAATAAATAAATAAAACTCACAGTGCTGATATAATACTCAGTTTATATATTGTTTACAAAATAACTTATGAAATACACCCAATGTACTGTTCACTTCACAAAATGAGTCTCCTAGAGCTCAGTGAACCCTTCTAATAGCTCTTCAGGACAGACGGTGTCTGGAGAGGATTACAGTAGATGTAGAGTGGAACAGCCAGCCATTCCCCTCATCCTCTTCAGAAGCTCCCATTGCCTCACATTCCATTACTAATGGACCATTAGTAGACTGTTGGCAAGAGCATGCGGAATACTACCTGGCAACAAGCCAGCTAACAGTTTCAAATGTTTTTTTCTCAATAGAATTTCCTTGAAAGCTGCAGCTGCCTGAGTGTAAATGGCTTAAGTCCCCAGAATATCTGAGAGAATTTGTTTTTCTAGCTGTTCGAACAGTGCAGAAACCACGCAGGGTCCTATTCTGTTGAAGAACTCTCAGAACAACACATCAAGCCGCCATTTGAGCACAGCTTTTGTGTATAATTAAGTAGATGTGTCAGTTAACTTTACTTAGTAATTTCACCACTGTACAAATCAAATTAAATCTAATTAAATGGCCCTACAAAAAAGCTTAAGTAATTAACAATGTCCCAGTAGAAATCTTTACCTTAATTCCTACCTTTCCAATTAATTAGATCCTCCAATTAATTACCCGTTAACCCTCATAAAAATAATTGTCAGAATGAATTAAACCATTAAATTACAACAAAGAAACCCCTATGTTGCAAAGTAATCTGAGATTAAACTTCAATAAGTGTCAAGGTGCTAAAAGAGCTCCTCGGGGTCAATTGCATTTGCCCTTCTATCCTTTTGCAATTGTCCTCTGATATTTCACAAGACAAAAATTGGTAAGATACTTCAAAACACATGCAATCCACAAACTCTAAGAAGCACTGTCATCATATCATGCAAACAATAAAAGGGACCATGGAAGGTTTTAATGTAAGTATAATGTTCTATTATACAACATCAAGGCATATACAGCTTATTTGGAGCTTAAATTGACTGGTAAGGCTTCTCACTTTAACATGGTACCAAAATAACCAAATAAAATTACAAGACTGAAAAATGATTTCCTCCATGAGTGAGCGAATACATAATAACATCAATCCAACTTTTGATAAACTATTGTGCATTACAATAAGTATTTGCATGGATAGCTACAATTAACCACACCATCAACAACAATAAAAATGACAATTAACAATTAATGATAATGTTGGAGAAACACTGCATTATCATTCACTAATTATGGAAATTGTTTTTCATAATGCACAAAGGAACCTTTTAGATAGGGAAGGTTACGGACACATTTTGACAAATTTAATGCCTGCAATCAGCATGCCCCCTATTTTCCACCAGGTGAAAGAGGCATTGATTAATCCATCAGAAAATGACCATTTGAAAGCCAAGTTCAGTTTGACAGATCTGATATCTGGCCTGGGCACTGTTCTCTAAGCAGAAATAGAGTTGTGAGCCCAGTGAGGATATGCTTTAGAACTGCAGTTAATGCCTATGTTCTAATAGGCACTCGCTGCTTTCCCTGCAGCACAGAATGCACTGCTCCTAATTGCAGTAATTTATAGACTAATTACTTCTTAACAACTTCCCTTCATAGCCTAAAAATATTTTAGGAGTGTATTTACCTCAGGAAGACAGTTTCAAATGTTCGGGACAAGCCACTTGTTTGTTAAAGGAGTGCTTTATCTATCTTTAATTGCTTTTTTAGGAGTGGTCTTCCACATAATGTATGCCTCTGGTTCAATGACTGGGGGTAAAATAGGGGTGACAGCTACTTTAGAAAAATGTCCCACCACTGTGCAGAAATATCGATCATCCACCACACTGGCTCTGACACATGCGACCAAGGGTTACAGGATTTAGAAAATACAGTGGTTAACGGCATGAACTCGTAACCTAAAAGCTGAAGGCCCTAAGGTAAACACTATTTTCCTAACCCCGATATAGAGCAGCAAATCCAAATTTTTCCAGTGGAAAATATCAAGGCATAGAAAGGAGTAATACATTGTAAATCACTTTGGATGAAACGCATCAGTGAACTAAATAGATTTTTCCCTCCATGTGGAACATAAGGGATGAAATGCGATGATTTCCATGTTGCAAGGGAAAATGAACATAGCTATTATTTATATATGATGATCAGGAAACACAGGTTGTAAACAGACATCTAGCACTACATAAGCAGACCATGACACCTGTTTCATGTCACAACTGAGGCACACAAATGGATCCCCTACTTGCCCATCATGTATGGCTAATTCTCACAAGAAGCCAAAGAAAAATGAAATCTTAAATCCAAAGAAAACAAAGAACCAAAGAAAAAAGAAAACTTAAATCCAAGTTTAAGTACAGCTTTTCTCATTGTTAAGCTCCATACCACATGAGCATCACCGTCCCTTGAAAAAGGATTATATGATCATGAACAGGTATGACCTTTTGTGAAACTGCATATTTTCCACTCCAAGTGCAGTGGCTGAATGCACGGTGCAATGGCGGACAGCATTATTGTCTCAGCTCTGGGCTTGTAGCTTTGTCTGTGTTGGCTTTGCATGCTCTTTCCACGGTCATGTGGTTTATCAGATCCTCCAGCCTGAAGAAAACTTCATGTAAACTGGTAATGTTAATTGTGATTGGAGGGGAGGATGAGGTGGGAAGTATAGAGTGAAGAATGTCCTCCTGGGGTATGTTTATTGAGGGGGAAAAAGTAGAAAAGTATGAAAAAGGGAGATGAAAATTCATTGGAACACTAGATGGGTCAGATTTCTCCAAGGTGCAATCCCAGGAATTGAGCAGGACGGCAGATGGGGGCATTGATTCTGCTGGGGTGGTAGTGCTCTGGCAGGAGACAGAAAAAGAGGCTTTTTGAAAGCAGTGCACTGTCATTGCTGGCTTCCGTATGTTCGCCGGGTGTAGGGGCATAGGTTTCATACTAAACTTCGGCGGACGGGTATATCAGGGGTAGACATGCGACGTCAGTTTGTATTATGGGGCGATTCTGTAGTCGCGCTGTATACAGTTCGTTTTTCTTTTATTCGTAAACTATTGCCGTCACAGTTATAACATACTGATAGTGAAACTGATATTCATCTTTCCATTGTTACTGATATCCATCTTCACTAATATGGCAGTTTAAGTCCGGTAATGTCCCGTGTCAGTACGCTGTATTTGCGGTAATTATTAAAATTATGCACGAATCGCGAGATTCCGCCCTGTCAGGCCCCGCACTCTGGAAAAAGGACCTTACCTCAGGGTCCATTATGATTCCCATATCACTATCCTGCACCCTGTCATCTCTCAGAAACATCCTCATTTTCCGGGAAGAATCACTTACACAAACACATAAAATAGCGACTGGGAGATATTCTCCTAAAGACCCATAGAGGTAAATATAGGGGATTTGTAGAATCTCTTCGCAGCAATAAGTGGCACTTTCTGCCAGCAGTTTACGAACTGAATGATCCTGAATTTCTATTGACTGGGTAACTTACTTTATGGTATTTACCAAATAAATGCCAAGTCTGACCTCGTTTTTCGACCGGTTTCTTACTCATTCTTACGCCCTGACAGTAAACAGTGGATGAGAATTGCGACTGACACAAATGCTACGTACCTCTGCCTTATCAGCGCTGCTATTTATGCTGTGCTATTCACTAACAAGACTAGTTACAATTTGCACAATCAAATAAGATAATCTTTATGAAACTCAGTTGACATGAGACGATTAAACTCCACCATTTCACATAGCCTTTTATTGATTAACTGTTGGTTATGATACGTGGAATTCAATGAGTTAAGTTTACATACAAAAGCATACCACACTTCTGCATTTACCGCTCGCTATGCCACCTCTTTGCTCGCAGGTCTGGAAGTGAGTGTCTATCAGCCGGAGAGGGAGTTCAGACTAAACCATTTTAAGGAAGGGTAGGGTGTCTCCAGGTAAAAACGGTCAGAAAAAAAGCTTTAAATTATGTGATGAGATATATTAATCTTAAGTTTATTTTCTAAACTACGTATTATATAATATATGATATTACTGAGGGGGATTATCCCCCCATCTCAACATTGGGGGGCACGTGTTCTCCCCGACCCCCCCTAAATCTACGCCTATGGCCGGAAGTGGTGTGATCATTTCTGTTGTGTCTGTCTCTGAGCAGCGACTCTCTTGGGGCGATCACCGTTTGTGCATGTAGTGCTGAACCGGAAAGGCGGGTTGATCCACCACATAAATTACCTTGTGCTGGATCGGTTACTGAAAATGGACGGATGGACAAATGACAGTATCCTGCCAATGAAATATCCTCCATAAATGGACATAGGCATCTGTTTCAATAAAAGTTAGTGTTTCTGAAGAGAATGGCCTCTGTTTGACACGTATTTGTTAGCTTGTTGTTTATATAAAAAGAACCACTATGCTTCAGAGAGACTTAGTAAGTTCTCCGTTAAACTTGGAACATGTCAGTCACTAGCCGAAGACTCCAAAAGCGTTTCCTTAAACACCCAACCATATGTTACAAATCATTGCAATCAGGCCAATCTAGAATGCCAGTTTGGATTGTTTGTATGTTTTGTACCTAGTAATGTAATTCTCGTTACTAAGTTTCTAAAACAATGCAATGTTATTTCATATTACTGAGACTTAAGAACAGTGCATAGCTGTTCTTTCCATCAGAACACTTAACTCTTTGGTCTGTTTTCTTTAAACTTTATCAAGCGTTGCACTAGCGTAGCAATTATTGGCGCTTTTCTGCTGGAGTATGAATCAAAATCAGGCTTAATTAGCAAACTGAAAAAGCATTATTATTTCTGCCTGTTTTTATACAACAGTGAGGATCCCAGACCTTGATCATGGTTATTGTGGAATTGCCTTTGTTGTTGCAATCTTCCATATGCTTACATTCCTGTTTTATTTTCGGATTTTTATGTGATTTACATTGCAGGTAGCTCCAATCTGCTGGCACGTTTTGGCAATCTCTCTGTACCTTTTCATTAAAGGCTTACAGCTCCAAGTTCAGCTTGGTGTTGGCAGGTGCCCAAACAGATATAAGTGCTTGGATCTCATCCCATTCCAGTATATTCAAGACTCCATCATTTTACTTGCGTGGTATTCTCAAATTTTCCTATCAGAGAATTTTTAAAAACAGAGCTGTGCAGAGCATTTCTCTCATAGACTTTTGTCGACAGAATTAAAACACTACTTTTTAGCCAGTTAAGGAATGTGAATAGTGATTGAGGTGAACAACTTTTTGAATGTGATTTCAATTGAAATTGCAGGTATTGAGCAAGCCTTAAAACTTCATATTGCATTTGTCCTTGGTCTTCATTGATTATATGGTTGAACCAGCCATTTATGAAGTCACAGTGGTTCTGGCTTGACACACTAGTGAAAAAGTTTAGATCGTCTTGTAGTTTCTTGCTTTGTTACGAACTGACATTGAAAAGGTATTTTCCAGTTTTACCTTGGCATAGTGAGTTTTGCAATGAATGCAAGAGTAGTCTGCCAGGCAACGTTAAGGGCAGCTTCCTGGGGAAAAATAACAGCTAGTGAAACAGTGAGTAGATGCATCAAATTGTCACTGTTTAAAAGTTTGATTATTTCATGGTTGATTGCTCCTTATAGCACGGTGCTTTATGTATGCAAGGAGATTTGCATGCTATGTTACTGTTTAATTATTATTATTATTATTATAACTATGTGCTTTAATTACAGTATTTTCTAACATGGTATTGTCAAGAACTACTATATGTTTAATTGATGACAAATAGAGGCAGTACCTCTGATCTGTATCCTATAAGTTAGTTTCTTTTTCAATTTACCAGTCAGTCTCTTATAATTTCCAAGTTCCCAATCTGTTTCTTTTACCTGTCTCTCTCCAATGAAACATAAAGTGGTCCGAAGAAGCAAGGAGCCCACGATCTCCTTCGACAGTTTCACACCTTGAGTATGAAGAGGTTTCTAATGGGCTAATATAGTTTCGGGGATGACAGCTGAGCCGCGGGTGCGAAACCAGCAGTAAGGAGGGAGTGCCTGGGAAGCTGTCAGTCATTCATTGTGCGTCGCCCAGCTGTCTCACTGTCTGCTTTTGTCTTTGCTAGAAACAGAGTGAAAGAGGCAGAGAGAGAGAGAGAAACTGGAAAGGCAACCCTTGCTATGAAGAGGAAAGGGAGAAATGTCTAAACTGGAACTGGCTGGGGCTCCACAACCTACAAAATGGAATGAATATGGATTAGTCACACAATAATCATATTTCCCGCAAGAAACAAGGGCAGCACACTAAGTGTGATATGTCATTTTCTTCTCTTTTCCAAACCATTACTTCCTGTTGAGAAGCTGTAGTTTACCACAGTTCTCATGAGAATTTACACAAACTGACTATGTGGTTGGTGGCTATAGGTGTCATTAGTCAGTAACATTCTGTAAGGATTGGTACAATCATTAGTCCAGACATACTGCTAAACAACTATCAGTAAGGACTAACTGCTCCTCTGCCCGCATTGCCTGTAAAGCTAGCTGAACAATTCTATTATTGTTAAAGGTTTATCAATTTATAAGTAACACTGGGCAATAATAAGCAACATTTCTTATAGACCTAACAGAACTGAAATCCATCCCACATCCTGGTCCCTTTGACAGGAATTTTCATCCTGTTTCCTGTTTTAAATAAAATAATGGTTTATTACAAAGCTGCTGCTTTTACCGTGGTGCGTTCCTGAACATTTAGGGGAGAATAACTCCAATATCAAACTCCCAGTAAATAGTTATAGGAGATGGGGAAGCAGCTGAAACTAAAGCTAATCTGTCTATCTGCACTGGGGGGGGGGTGGTCTTGGGACCCCTAAGTACAAGGTTTCATCTGTAAGTTGGTGCAGCTCACTCTGTTGGTTGATCATGAAGTTTCAGCCACAACACAGCAGACCTGATGCCCACACAAGTCCAGCCTGAGGAGCAGCTTGACCCATCATCTCCCATGGATCCTCCAGACATGGCGGTGTAAGCTTCAGCAGATGTAATTCCCTATCACTGACTGCACCAGCCAAACAAGCTTCAGGTTCAGCAGAGCAAACAACCTGTGGACTAGCATCTGTAAGTAGATTCATAGTCCTTCCTTTAGAGCAGGGCTCTTCAAATCTGGACCTTGATTCCAAATCAAGGCCATTATTTCAGGTCTCCCAGGTAGTTAGTTTAATGATTACTGATTCTGATTGGCCACAGAGGCTTGACACCTGTCTCAAAGGTAAAGGAAGGCTGGAAAATCAGCAGTGCTTGGACCTTGAGGACTGTGATTTGAATAGCCCTGCCTTAGAGGTTAAAGCTTCCTACGTATTAATAGGGCATGAGACAAAGAACAACCCGGATGGAAGGCCAGTCCATCACAAGCTACACACTCACATTCATAATGAACATCTAAGAGCAATTAAACACCAGATCACCCACTTCCTTCACTTACTTTATAAAAATACACAATAAAATACTATATTCAAAAACAAAAATATAATTGGTGACTGGTAGTCATGAAATTATCTGAGCTTATTCAACAGTGTATTGGTTTTGTTTTTTTTATTGAAACAGAGGAACAGCAGGAACTGAACCCATAAAAACTTTGGCACAGGTACCAGTGAATAGTAAAGAGTAAGAGCTATGCAAGAGCCTTGCATCATTAAGGAGCTGTTAAGCTCCTTGATAGACTGAAGCCCTTTGTAGCTAATTGGTCATTAGTTCTACCAGCTAAATTGTCTACTGAAATTATGTTTTTCAGAGGAATTAGGTAGATCCCTGTTGATGTTCCACATGCAACGTAGGCTCTGACTACTGTGTGGGGTCCCATGTTCCCAAGCCGCCATAATGGAATGGAGTGCAGAGAATACTGTGTCATGGGACTTTTTATACCGGTATAGTTTTTTAGAGTTGTTCTTTTTTAGCATAAAAAAGCTTGTATTTATAGCAACTGTACCACCTGCTGGCCAAAATATGATAGTACACAATTAAGCTGAGACAAGTCATAATTAAACTATTCCATTGCCACTATACCTGTCATTTATGCAGACTGTGGAAATATTTTTATAATTTTTAAATAGCCTTTTGCGTCTCTGGACACAGGAGTCTCATTATTTAAAACACTAAGTGTCCCATTGTCTTCATTGACATTATTATAATGGTAATGAGTGCCAGTACCACAAAGGGGCTTTTCAAAACCAAGGAATAAGTTCTGTGGTCTTTAACTATAGCGTACAGTTCCAGTCTCAGACATAACTCTGGACCTACAGATGAAAAATGAATCATGATGAGACTTCAAGCGGGTGTGGGGATACTCACTGCTCCTTCATGTCCAGGTTAAGGGCTTTGCGGCTGGAGTTTACCCTGGTGGATAAGATGGTGGCCTTGAGTGGTCCTCAAAAGGGTTCTACCTATGCACTTTGTGGGCCTTTTGGAAGACTTCAATGCTCATGAGGCAAAGAATGGAGGGATGTGATGGAGAAGATTGGTCTCTCAGATTTAAACCTGAGTAATGAACTGTGATTGAACTGCTGTGCAAGCCATGACTTATCCCTAATAAACACCATGTTTAGATCATGCTCATAGTATCAGAGCAGCCGAAGACAAAAGTCAATGAATAACTTTTTAAGTTGTTATTTGACGCTGTATAATTTAGAAACTGGCATGAGGGGAGTGGCAAAACTTTCAGGTGATCACTGCTTGGTCCTGTGTTGAATTCAAAGCATGGTAAGGAGACCAGATGGGCCAGGACAAACCCAACAAGCAGTCAGGGTTTTCTGGGAATGTCTGGCTGAAGCTTCTACACAAGATTAATTCGACTCAAACCTTCAGAACAACTTCTCCTGCATGCCAGGTGAGGTCGGGGACCTTGAGCTGGATGATTGAGAGGAAATGCTGCCCAACAGTTGAATCTAGGATTCATTCCCTGGAACATTACAGCTAATGTTGTGCTTTTGGTTTCAATAGACCAGAACCTTCAGGATGGACTATTTCACAATCTGCTCAGTTACTGGGATTTTCACGCACAACCATTTCTAGGGTTTACAAAGAATGGTGTGAAAAGG
>JAAGVU020000103.1:24104389-24118789 GCA_011763525.2 Mormyrus iriodes | reverse complement strand
CAGTTCTGAAGGCGAAAGGGGGTCAAACACCGTATTAGTATGGTGTTCCTAATAATCCTTTAGGTGAGTGTATACCTGTGGGTAATGACCGAAACACAAGTCTTGAGTACAAGCGGCTAAAATGAGATTTCTCCACAAAGTTGCTGAACTCTCTGTGACACAGTGAGGAGTTAAGTGTCAGTTGAGGTTTGCATATATTTCACATGAGAGGAGCCAGGGCCGGCATCTTTAGTAGGGAGCTGTGGGAAACGATTATCTGGGTAACTGGATGACATAGAGGAATGATCTACATGTCTTCATCGTGAGTTTAATGGGGGGGGGGTTGGGGCAAGGACAGTCAGCTGGTATGGATGTCATCCATATTACTAGTAGTTGAAGAACCCAAATGTCTAAAATGCTTATATGCAGAAATCTATATATTTAACAAAGTCAAATTTTAATCTTAAATTTAAATTGATCCATTATTTTGACGTAAGTCCTTCCCATTATTCCCAATTACCTCAATAACTTCCCCAGAGCTTTCAGACATTAATAGTCAACCTCATTCCCACACACGTCAGTATTAAAACCTCCTGCATTTCAGAACTGTTGCAGAGACATGAATTATTAAGGTGTCGTTTTATGAGCTTCAAAATTATGGTTTTCTTCCTTTTAAAAATCCTTTTGTACACCTGATCAAAGCTGGCATGGGCTTGACTTTATTTTCCATAGCTGAATTGAGAAGAATACAAGCTACAAGATTCAAGGAGGCCATTCGGCCCATCTTGGCTTATGTTTTTATTTAAATTGAGCCTGTTTGCAATATTGTTTCATAAAATATGGCACGTATACATAAGAAAAACTCAATAGTGCCTGTATAAAATTATTTTAAAATTCCACAATATTGATATAAATGCCATGCATTGTACTTCTTGCTATGTATCTCAACTTTGTAATTTCCCTTAATATATCATCTTGTGGCCAATCAGTCCATGACAGCCTCTCATGTTGCATGAACAAAG
Organism: Mormyrus iriodes; assembly: GCA_011763525.2. Classification (NCBI taxonomy): domain Eukaryota; kingdom Metazoa; phylum Chordata; class Actinopteri; order Osteoglossiformes; family Mormyridae; genus Mormyrus; species Mormyrus iriodes. The sequence goes on along the minus strand of JAAGVU020000103.1, from coordinate 24,117,788 downwards.
CATTACCCTATTTTCCAATAAAGCTCATGCAGCCCTCAGCAGATTACGGTCAGGCCCATTAATGAAAAGCACATGTTAGCTAATTGGCCATTGTGCCACATTTAGCAACGGAGCACAGTGAACAGGCATAGTCAGTATATATGCACATGGGGCGTTTGAGTAAGCTGGCCTGTTGTGACCTGAACATCATACCTCTTTATTCTGCTAATGTAGGCATCATAATAGTCGGCACTCTTAACAATGCACTCATGTCCCTGAAGATGTACATGAGGATAAACATTGAGGACAAATTTCTGATAAAATGTGTGGATTTCTAACTTAAATATATAGATTTGTTGTCCTTTGTTACTGTTCAACCCTCTGTAATGATTTTTTTCTAAGTTACCGCTGTTATCATAGAGGTAAAAAGTATAAGCTATGCTATTTTGTTACATGTATTTCTACATGATGATGTGTGAACTTTTATTTTGAAGTTAATGCAGATATAGGAAATAGGAAGTAGCTTGTCTGTTTGCTTCCTCTCACTGTGTAGAGCATGGTGAAAGCATGGTGAAAAAATCTCAGCATGCAGCAAGACAATTGTTATGATTCTGTAAGTTTATTCTATACCTATTCATTTCATGTTTCATCGTATTAAATATAATGATGAATACCATTCACTGTGAAGGCATACTAGTACATACGTAATATGTATTATGCACACATAAGCGACTGTTTTGATTTATATTGTATATAGTAAGTTTAGCTAACTACTGTACAGAAGTAGTTTGCTGTGTAATTTGACAAAAAATTTGAGAGTCATCACTGATGAAGGGCATTGCCAAGTTAGATTTGTTCTTGCAATAGCAAAATTAGTTCCTCAGCCAGAGCCCACAGTTCTTTGTCCTGAATTTTGTAGAGTTGTGCTTACAATGTATTAGGCCAGACTCATCCTTGAGGACCACAAGCTGTTAAGTTTAATTATGATTGCAATGTTTTCCATGAATACATCTTAAATAAGCCCAAGTGATTTTGTTTATATGTGCATAACTATATCTTCCATATGTTTCAGATGACTTCTCCAAAACAATGGTGCCTATGGATCAAAATCCAGCTAATCTGGCTACAAGGTCAGTCCCTTCTTTACAGTGCACCTGTACCATATGGTTTAGAAGACCATATTTCCTTCACTGATCTCCTGATTGTGAAGTGCATGAGTTTGTTGAACTGATATATTCTGAGCTGGATGTGGAAGATAGACCACAACTAGCTATTCTCACTACTTGTACTAAAGAAGTGAAACTTACCTCTGAATGATTTCAGTACTTCTCCACTTCAACAACTGCCAACAGATGTTGCCTTCTTCAACAAGCTCACTGTCATGGTCAACTTCCGTAAGTTCTTCACACTCATTCAAAGGATGGCATCAGTGCAAACCATGGGCATCGTTAGGTCCAACCACATGGGCTATAGCCCTGAGTATTTTAGACCTGATGCCAATCTTCCTTCAAAAAAAAAGTCAAGCCCCCGGTAAACTTGACTTAGCCCCTGATTTTTCTCAATAGCTAGAAATGCCCCTGGTGCAAACCACCTCACATTCCACCAAAAAAGCATTGGCTAAGAGGGTTATCATTGAGTCAGTCCAGAGGGATGCATATTCAGAAGACTACACTACCGCATGGGAAAAGAAGCTCATGAGGATCAGTGGTTGTCTTTTTCTTTTTTTTCTGTTTCTTTTGAGCCAAAGGCCAAGAATTCAATCATTATCCCTAGCCAAAGCTGTGTAACCAGTCTTGATAAGTCATTTTCATACAGGGGTGAAGCACCAGGGGCTACAGTCCAGTGAGGGACCTTGGAGAGTGGTGCAAGATACTGCATGATTGGTGTGACGTAAAAAATTCTTGACTCCTTGTTACTATAGACCAAGCACGTTGACCTGAACAATGATGTGCTTTGTTTTGATATGTGCTTTGTCTTGAATGACAAAAGTGTCTAGTATCATTAACTATTAGTCGCTGTCACTTCAGATCCTTCTTCACCATTCTTTCTGACTACAACAATATTAATAACCCAAAAACCAGGAGGACTTGCTTCCCCTAGAGCCTTCACAGAGAAAGGTCCCTTCAACTATTGGTGGAGACAAGTATGAGCACTAGCAATGGAATTCTGGACCTGGTAAAGAAAATGAGCCTAGCCTAGGCACAAGTGGCACAAAGCACATTAAAATCTCCAAGCTGAGGATGTTGTCCCAATAAAACAGTCAATCATCACAAAATGAGTTCAACAACACCTTGAGGTGGAACATTAGCATGTGCTCTATAATTAGAAAAGGGACAATTCTTGTTATGGCAGCTCAGGAAGGTCAGTGTCTCATGTCCTGTGTTGATAAACTTCTACTCAGCCAACATTGCAAGCATGGATGGAGTTGGGAGGGGGGGCAATTGCAATTAAAAGGCAAGATCAGCATTGCGCTATGCTGTATGCTGGCATTTTGCACGTTTGCATATGAGGTTTGTTGGCACCCTATAGGTACAGAAAATAGTAGGTTTTATGTGTATTAATACATAAGGTAAGCAGGATGTGGGTTTTTTGCCTCCCCCAAATGCAAGCATCAAACTCTGCCTATTATTGCAAGTATCTTGGCCATCTTAATCCTTCCCCTCTGCCTCCTCCCTCTTGAAGACCAGGCAGTAGTGGTTGGTTCACACTGAGGAGGTCTTGGCTGTCAGCTACCAGCAATGAAAATACAAGTGCTAGGAAGACTGCCGTGGATCCCATCCACCCCAATAGCTACCTCTTTGCTAAACTTCTGTAACAGAGATGGCACAACTCCATTGACGCTTAGGCTATACACCACCTCCTCATCTTTTTTCCTGAAACTATCCGGCTCCTCAAGAAACTTCTATGAAAACAAAAGTATTATCCTTTTACTCCCATTTAGAAATCCCTTACTGTGTAACAAATCAGTTTTAAACCTGATTTCAGTTGTATTTGCACATTCATGTTTTTCTTGTACTTAACTGTTATGTTGTACTTACTTTTTATTGCTTGTTGTTGCAAGTTTGTTTGTGTATGTTAATTTGAAACATTTATGTTGTAAGGTAAACTATTGTCTGAAAATTTTTATATTATTATCCAAAGCTTCTAATTCTACACCATAACAACTAATTCCTCTATGCTCCACATACTGACGATAAATTCCTTTGAGTTCTATCCTGCCTGTGACCATTACCAGTGGTTAGATGATGTATTGATGGGTATAATGTTCAGCTGAATATGCCTGCTCCAAATTTCCTCAGTAAGAATACATTCCTTTTCTGATATTTAGAAAAGCCGAGTCTTATGTTTAACAGGTTTTTGGCCCATTTCCAAATGGAAGAGTGGACTTTGGAATTCCAGCAGTGCAGAGTATATAGGCATTTTTATAATTAAATCCTATTATAACATAATTGTCATATCAATGATAAAATCTAAATTGACCACGTACAGTATACAATTTCTGCATTTCAGTGGAATTTAACAATTCAATTAATGCAATTTTAATTTGGTTACCTATGTATTTACTTATGGACGAATTGTATGTATAAATTATAATAAAATGACTATACCTGCAAATGATACATTTGCCAACAGAGAGAGAGAGAGAGCACAAACGAGCTGGCCAGTAGCTGAGAAAGAGGAATGGTTTTTTTATGAGAGCTGCTCAGTTTGAATTTTGAGATTTTGACTTTGAACTTAGATCTATATTAAAGTGCCAGGGCCCATTGCATGTCGCTTAAATTAGGTGCTTCTAACCTCCGGCGGGTGAACGCTGGCGGTTTTGCGGAAGGGTTGGTAAACTATATGGACTACATATTTTCAATTCAGCGTATTTTTAACGCCCCCTTACGTTCGCACGTTCTAAATGCGTATATAAAATAGAAATAAAAAAATAGAAAACCTTTATTTCTTCAGATTGAAAGTGGCAAACCCCCTCGCCGTCGACAAATTTTACCCATACGTGAAATTTTGGTCCACAGACAACTCTATCTTAAATTACTGTAGTAGGCTATTGCTCCCATTGCTTCTATACTGTCATTTTTTTAATATTGTAAAGCTAATGTTACATTTTCAAACACATCTCCTTCTCAGTGAAACATTTCAGAACTGCTAAATCTATTATGGTCAATCATTTTTGAAATAAATTCTTACAGACAGAAATAAAAACCTATTAATTGGAATAACATAAAATATTAAAGCTAAATCAAACTCATAACACAGCCCGGCTATTCTGACCACTTTGTGTAAAGAGGTCTAGCTTGTTGGTTGGGGTAAATGGATTTTATAGACACTAAATAAAATAATTTAAATAAAATTACAACACCGTTTCCAGAAACATCAACGTGAAACATCATTAGGACATACGATAAGGGACACACAAAAAGATTGCTTTAGATCCTATGGTTTCGAATACAAAACAATACATTAAAAAAGCAATAAAATTCGACTTATTATTAATATTATTATTATTAAACGCTCGATTCTCATGCATTATGCACGTGTCTGTGACGTTCACATAATAGTTGTCTTCGACATTACACACGGCCACACGTCCACCGCAAAGATCTGTTACAATGCTACGTCTGCGACGAGAAGGTCAAGTTGAATAAGTTGCGGTCCGTGAAGTGGCTACTTCAGCGTCGAGGCGAGATGGACATGCTCAGTCGCTCCGCAAGCGGGTAGTGACATCACGGGCGCCATATTGAAGTGCTGCTGCTGCTGATTTTTTGTTTCGGTCGCAGTGCCAGCTTTCTGTTTCCTGTTGGATTAAGGAGGAGAGCGAAAATACAACAATTATGGAGATCGACACACTTCTAGAGGCTTTCAAAGGTTATTCCCGTTGTCTGGGCGTTGAGTGATTGTCAGAGGAAAGGGGTGTTTGAGGCTGAAGGAAATGCTATTAGAATTTGAACGGCGAAAGGCTAACTGGCTAGCAAGGGTGTTGAATGTTGCTAATTTTGTGTCAGGCAAATTTAAATTGAAGGGGTTTCCGTTTATTATATTACAAAGTTGTAAAACCGTGTGGCCGATTGGGATGGGCGCTCGCTGTCAATGTTTTAGCAGTCCGGGTTTATAACGCAGCGTACTTTACCCCGAAGCCGGTACTGGGTAGTTACTGTAGTTAGCTGGTTAGCCGTACGGGCGGCGTGTTGGTGGAGACACAAACGTATGAGCCGTGGTGACGAAGGGGACACCGTCACGTGATTACCCCCTCTCAAATTTAAGATAACTTATCGCTTAGTCTAGGCTCACGACTCCCCGTTTTTTAACTTTTTGTTGCTGCATAGAACAGGTAGATCGAATGTGGGAAAACGGTGTTATATGTATTTTAAAATGTCAATCGTATTTTTCAATTTTCAGATTTTGAAAGGAAAGGGAAGAAAGAAGCGTGTCCAGTCTTAGACCAGTTTCTGTGCCATGTCGCCAAGACCGGAGAGACGGTGTAAGTATATCCAGCAACAGCTAGCCGCGCATAAGTAGAGGCCTGTTAGCTACCCACCTAGCCGAGACAGCTAGCCACACCGGCGGCTGAATCCCTCTCTCTCTCCCCGTCTCTCTCTCTCTCTCTCTCTCTCTCTCTCTCTCACACACACACATTTTCTTCCTTCCATCAACAACCGGAGAATCGCAGTCTTTCTGGTTTCTAAATCTTCCCAAGAACGCATGCACGCCTCTGGTATTTCACAGACATATAACATTGAAAGAGTGGTACTCGTTTAATTAGACCAAACGAAGGGAACGGTTGATAGGCAGACACCTGTAGCAGACTCGCCAGTTGAGAACGGTTAGCAGACATTCCTAAGAGCCATGTAAACATTTTAGGTACACATTCCCTATAATACAAAATAAACCTTATTTGCTTTATTTTCACTTGTAGCTGCTGTCTTATGTAGAGTCTCTCTTTCCAGTGTACCTGAAATTGTGATTTTGCTGAATTTTGTGGTTAAAAATCATGGAAGAGTCGTGTAGTCATTCAGGTCTGGAATGAAGGGTGCATATTTCCTAACACATATTGGTGATCTGGGCCTTGCCTCGAGCATCATTGCTTACATGAGAAACAAAACAAACAGTGGATCTAAATGAGACATTGGGTCTAGATCTGGAAAAAATATGCTGCTTTATGGGAGAAAAAGCAAAAGCTGGATTTACTTCTCAATGTACTGCTGGCGTCTTGCTGCTTTGACACTTAAATTTTTGTTAACACTGCATTTATGATTTCTACAGTCATTCTTCAGTCGACAGGTAATTGAGTCAATAAATCCAGTATAAGGTGAGAGTTGCAGTAAGATGCTTAAAATTGTGGTATTGCTTCCTGAAACAGAAATAAAAATCCTTACAGAAGAATTTTAAAGTATCTGAACATTTCAGGAAATGTTATACCTTTTCAAGTTGAGTTATGGCAGCTGGTACATAAATATGTGTCATTGAGGTTTTGTAATTTTATCCTTCATTGTTTATCATAATATAAAGACATTTAGCATCTGAATGAGGCATTTTAATCTGCTTCCATCCCACTGGCAGAAAAGATAACTTAGTATATCCAAGTAGTTTGTAAAAGGGAGAATGCTGAAAATTGCTCTGGTCAGATTCTCTATATGTTGTGCAGTGTTTGGCTTTTATGAAGTAACTGTATGTACTCTTTCTTCGGTTTTCCTAGAGTTTTAATAACACTTATGTTTGACCATGTGTCACCAAGGTGTTTTTTTTTTCTTAAGTGTTTCCTTTGCCCCTGTCATTTTCTTGGATAGTTTTTCATTCCTGGCAGTAGTGAACAGTGAGACTTGCAAAGAAGGGTGAATCCTCTACTAGGAATGCAACAGTCCACAAAATCCACAGTTTGGTATGAACCTCAGTTTTGGGTTCACGGTTTGGTGCAAATTCAGTACAGCAGAGAAAACTGAATTTGTTTCAGAGTCCTTTAAAACTGCAAATATAAAACCACTAAGGAACAATTGTAAACTAAAAGCCCTGTTGTGGGATATTTGCTGTCTTGTGCCCGTGTGTTCTGGGATAGGCTCTGGACTCCCCATGACAATGAATAGGACAAGTGGGCACAGAAACTGGACGGATGTAACCCAAAGTCAGTGTCTGGCATTGATGTGTCTGAATAACGAAAGCCAAGGGACGCTTATTTGCACGTTGTAAAAATAGATATGTAAATTTAAAAAAATGAATAATAACCATCATGATGAACAAAAAACTGTATTGTCTACTACATAGAAGTCGCATATTTGTAGCAGTAAACGCCTTAACAGCCTTAGTTATTTAGTTATGAACATGCGTTCATTTTAATGTGCATGCAGAACTGAAAATTATGTACCGAACTGTACATGTGTACCGTTACAACCCTAGTGTCTACTTCTTCCTAAACACTTCATAAAACAATTTGTTGCAGAATCGCACTGTTGGCCTGGGTTTATTGTAGGATTAGAACCAGAAATTGCTCCTCGTATGGGAATTCAGTTTTAGTAAGTTAATCATTTAATACAGGTTTCCCCCACTATCTGAAAGTTGTGTTCCTATGACACCTTTCTTAAGTCAAAATTGCATAAAGCAAAGAAGTAATTACCATTAATCTATATGGGGGGAAAATTTTTGCGCATTCCCAGACCAAAAAAATAACCTAGCAAATAACACACAAACTCTAAAATAACACTAACATATAGTTAAAGCCGGAATGATATGATAAATACATAACCTATATAAAGTAGAAATAAATTATGTAATAATTTTATGTAGTTTCGCTTACCTGAATCAATAGTCATACATCGCTTTACAACAGGGATATGTTCTGAGAAATGCATCGTCAGATGATTTTGCTATTGTGAGAACATCATAGTCTACTTATATAAACCTAGGTGATATAGCCTATTGCACACCTAGGCTGTGAAAAAAGGAGCAGTATAGTAAATACATGAACCAGTAATATAGTAGTTATCATGTATTATATACTGTACATAATTGTATGTGCAATACTTTTATATGATTGGCAGCACAGGGTTGTTTACACCAGCATAACCACAAATACCTGAATAATGTGTTGCGCTATAACATTAGGAAGGATACGTCACTAGGAGGAGGGAATTTTTTATCTCCATTATAATCTTATTGTTGATCGAAATGTTATGCAATAAATATTATGATCACAATGTAAGTTTACTGTTATCAGCCATGTGAAACGATTTCTTATGGACCTGCCATATGGTTGAGAACAAGCCTAAATTTCTTAGCTGGGATTTTACATTTTATGAAAAAAATATATATTAATGTGTTTATTTCTCAGAATACAAAAAAATGGTTTGAGTTTGGATGACGTATGGTTCCGGATGTGGGCTAGGAAGGTCAGGAGTTTTTTGTTGCACTGCTTTGCATGTTAATGAACTTGAATGACCTTTGGGACTCAGGGCGCACCATTGTGCTTGGATTTAGCCCCCAGTGCCTTTGTGGATGAGTCGGCATTTAGTTTTCAGGTGTAGCTACACAGGGAGCTGAATCAAGAGACCTCCAATAGCACCCTGAAGAAAGCCCCTGATGTGTAATATAAAGCACACAGCTGAAACAAGCTGCCCCAGGAGCTTCAGACATTCTTGGGTAGATTTACTCCCTTGTGCAGTGCCTTTTTGGACTGCTGTATGCTCCATGTTGTCTTCAAAGATCTCCCAATCGTATATCCAAATGAAATGTGCATGTACTATTGAATAGCTTATTTTATAAATATATACCACAACATATCAAGAAGTTTATCCTTTGTGATCCCCCCACCCAATATTATCTCCACGGTGTGGTCATTCAAAGTATGGTTTGTCTATTTAATAACTTGAATGATAATGGTCCTGCCAATTCAAAATCCATCTCCCTTTCATCTAGGCTCCAGTGGTCACAGTTTAAAAGCTACTTCCTCTTCAAGCTGGAGAAGGTTATGGATGATTTCCGGGCCTCAAGCCCAGAGCAGCGTGGCCCAGCCAATCCCAATGTGGAGTACATTCCTTTTGAAGAGATGAAGGAGAGGATACTAAAGATTGTGGATGGTTATAATGGGTAAGTGATGTCATCTTCATAGCAGCTTCCCTGAAGAGATGTCACTTAATGTATGAATACTTTTTCTTAAGAGGGAATACACTGAGAAAATGGTGGTTTTAAAATGTGAACAAAGCTGTGTATTTGGGAAAAACACAAATGTGTGAAAGAAGGCTGAGTCATTTATATTGGTAACTGCTAACCAGTGTTTAACCCTGAAGTCTATACCATAATGTAGGGGTATTTAACTCTGGACCTCAATTCCAAATCCAGGCCGTATTTTCAGTTCTCCCAGGGAGGTGGTTTAATTATTACTGATTCTGATTGGCCACAGGTTTCACATATGACTCACAGGTGAAGGAAGGCTGGAAAATCTGCAGTGCTCAGACCTCGAGGACCATGAATTGCATAACCCTGCCATAATGGTAGACTATCACCAACTGGCAAACGCGTGGAAGAAAGAGCAGAGTATACAGACACTCTTCACTTAATGACGACTAGGTCAGCCTACAAATAGGTCATCAAGCGAATTGGTCGTTAGGCAAGGAGCTGCTCCTTACTAATATTTCAGGCATACTGTACTGGTAGTGGGTTTGCGTCAACCATCTTTAGATATTGTTTTAATGTCACCTTTGCACTACTTATAACATTTTTTGTATATTTCTAAATGTTTATACACAAGGGTACTGTATACTGTAATAAACAGTGTGCTGTTCCTGCTGTGTGTTTTCTCCGTATGTGACAGGTGAAAATCTATGAATGAAACTGTAATGCACAAAAAACAGAATCAGATCTCTTACCTAGCATCGCAAAGTTGCAGCAAGCTAGCTGATAAGTGTTAACGTTAATCAATGGAATTATAAATAAGTGATACGCTAACATATATAAGCATGTATTGCAAATTAGCATCACTGTAATCCAGTTAAGCACTGATAGCGTCCTTTTACACATTGCTGAACTAAAACGGCGCAAAGAAAATGTCACATATATATTAACTAAGATATGAAACAAAAAAACTTAGCCATTACTTTTGAAGACCTAAGAAAAGTATAAGACACAGGACATCTTTAATCTTGTGCATGTCCGTGTTTCATGTGCTACTGGAGGTTCCTTATCCTGCAATACAAAGCATTTGCATCAAAGTAAAGGTAACGTATCGAAATAAGTCGATCGCAAGTGCAGTGTAAACTGATATGGCATATCAAAATAAAGGTCAATTACTGTAAACGATATACAACCTTCCTTTGCTGACCCTAATAAATCAGAGAGCAGAACAAACGGAATAGAATAGAAATGCTGCGCTACCATTTCCACCACCAAAGTTCTTATACAGCGTACAATACCAACTGGTTGGAGAGTTGGTCGTAAGTCCGGGCGGTCGTTAAATGGGTAGGTTAAGTGAGGAGTGTCTGTATAATAAAATTTCAATAATTTTGTTACACAGGGCATGGTTATATATCTGCACCCAAATTAAAGGTTGGCTGAAACTAGGCTGAGGCATTATCTAATTTCTCATAGTTGTACCTTCCCAATAATGTACGTTAAGTATTTAGTCAGTGTTTTCAAAAGCAACTCTATTCCAGTATCTTGAAATCTTGGTGATTAGAAATTGGTTAGTAGGCAGGGGTGCGATCTCATGAAAGCCCCCCCCCCCCCCAAAACCCAAGGTTCAAGTCTAGTTGACAGTCCATAACTGTAAAGGTAAGAGGTAGCAATACCCAGTTGTTCTGCTTGCTTGTATCACACTATCGCGCTGAATCAGTATGGCCTGGCTTTAGTGTTTTCATGTGGCTTTTGCAGTAAGGCTCATTGAGTTTGTCTCTCCCAGAATTCCGTTTACCATTCAACGACTATGCGAGTTACTCACTGAACCGAAGAGGAACTACACAGGGACAGACAAATTCCTAAGAGGAGTCGAGAAGGTATGTGCTGCTCTTTGATGGATCATGTTTCACATTTTATTTGCCATGTACACAGACTGTACTTGTCTGTAGTGAAATGATTTCCACTTGCTTCAAGGATTGTGCTCAAAAGGGAAATATGTAACAAAGAAAGTGGTATAAATAGCTAACATTCATTCCTAATTTAATTCATCAGTATGTTTTAAAACATTCACGATGCACAACGTGTGTTCCTGTTCCAGACAGTTACTGGAGAGTGGGGGACACACAAAATTATATACTTACATAGTTAAAATGATTTTTGTAATTTTGCAGAATGTAATGGTGGTCAGCTGTGTCTATCCCTCCACAGAGTAAGTAAATAGTTCTCTGTAATTTTTCTCTTGTATGGTGTTATTTGAAAGTTCTAGCTTGTGTGAGTGGCTTGTGGTTGCAATAAGTTTATTTATAGAATGCTCCAGCTTATGTACTGTGCATTGGATTGCAATGCATTGAAACAGTGTTACACAATGTATCTTCTTAAAATACCTACTCTAGCCAAAAAATGTTATGAACATGGTAGGAACACTTCCTTTTGAAATGCTTTAAGAAAAAGGAAACGTAAAATTAGAAATTAGAATGTGGGCCACCTATACTAATAATAGTCACAGGTCCAGAGTTTTTTCTGTTATTGAAAATCTTTAATGCTTAGTTGCATAATTCTACTGAGCTTCAGCTAATTCCTATGAGCCTCTAATTGATTTGATGCAGGGGCAGTGTTTGTTTCATGTAAATCAGTATATTTACTTTAACATTAAATCATTATCACCTGTATGTAGGCAGTAGGTGCCATTAGTCTGAAGACTGTAAACATCAAGTGTCTTTGGATAAAGGGGTGTACTCAAAACTTGAACTCATGCCAAATGTCCACACTGCTACATTTTTTCAGTTTTCAAACAAAAATGATCTCAATCCACACAGGGGTTTTGACATTTTTTTGCAAAGGTTTTTCTATCCACACTGAAATTAATGAAAATGTACATGATGTAGCTATTTTCCTACAATGGGAATGCATGCATCGACAGAGTTACCGATGGATTAGTTTCTTTTTGTGCAAATATGGAGCAGTCATCCTGCGTAACGTGCTATTTACCTGGTAGTGACAGCACTATTGAAAGCTGCTCCTCCATATCCGCCATGTTGGAAAACTGTTTCCTTCCATGTAGGGTGATCAGGTGATGAGTCAGACAATGGGACTTCATAATTAACAAGATCAAATCAGGGAAGGACCATGTGACTATTTTGGTGCAGACCAAATAGGGCACGTTTAGTGTCTGCATTTTCAAAAATCTCCATTTTCACTCATCCACATTGCAACACAAAAATGGACTTTTCAGAAGTATATGACTGAGTGCATTTTCAAAATTCTCAGTTTTTGGGCATTGAAAACTGCGTTTTTAAACAAAAGCATAGCAGTGTGGACATAGCCTTAGAGGGCTGTTTTGTGTGCTTTGAAGGAAAAACGGGTCCAGCAGTGTCAGCAGGATGAATGGGGTCATGTTCCCAGGGAATTCTTCTGCGTATACGGACAGGTGAGGGTCTGTCTCTTTCTGCATTGTTCATTCAGCAACACCTTCTGACTGGGGATACTTTATTCTAACAAATATTGCTTGCTAAACATCTGTTTTCCCTTTCCTCCATTTCTGAAAGGAACATAAACGGACCCGGTACGCCCAGGCCCCTGGCCCGGCCCAAACTCTCACTGTGCAGCTCACTGGCCACCAACGGCCTCCCTGACAGCACAGAGAGCAAGGAGCCTACTGCTGTGCAGGGAGAGAAGACCATCAGGTATGGGGATAGCAGTGCATACAAACGTACTTAAAACATTCACTTCTATAAAGAGGTGAAGCCATAAGTCTGGTATTATTTGATCCCTATAATTATACAGTGCCTATAAAAAGTATTCACCCCCTTGGATGTTTTACCCTTTTATTGCTTTTATAAATCAATCATGATCAACATAATTTGGCTTTTTTGACAAAAAAAATACAGAAAAACCCTGTAATGTCAAAGTGAAAGCTGATTTCTACAAAATAATGACAAATAAAAATATGTAACATAAAATAAGTGATTACATAAATATTCACTCCCTTCAAGTCAGTATTTAGTAGATGCACCTTTGGCTGCAATCACAGCACGGAGTCTGTGTAGATAGGTCTCAATCAGGCTTGTACATCTGGACACTGCAATTTTACTCCATTCTTCCCTGCAAAACTGTTCAAGCTCTGTCAGGTTGCGTGGGGATCGGGTGTGAACAGCCCTTTTCAAGTCCAGCCACAAATTGTCTATCAGACTGAGGTCTGGGCTTTGACTTGGCCACTCCAGAACATCCACTTTCTTGACTTCAAACCATTTCTGTGTAGCTTTAGCTGTATGCTTCAGGTCATTGTCTTGCTGGAAAATAAATATTCTCCCAAGCCATA
>JAAGVU020000103.1:24055638-24092520 GCA_011763525.2 Mormyrus iriodes | reverse complement strand
TGTATATATATGCACACACACACACATATATATATATATATATATATATACAGTGCTGCTTGAAAGTCAGTGTTTCCCATCTTCCTGCATAAATATGACTTAAAACATCATCAGATTTTCACACGTGTCCTAAAAGTAGGTGGAAAGAACCAAAATGAACAAATGAGACAAAAATATCATACTTGGTCATTCATTTATTGAGAAATAAAATGATCCAATGTCACAAATCTGTGAGTGGCAAAAGTATGTGAACCTAGCAGGTAATTTGAAGGTGAGATTGGTGTCAGGTGTTGTCAGTCTATGTCATGGTTGTCAGGTGTAAATGAGCACCCTGTTTATATTAAAAAAAAAACAGTTCTGCCAAGGGCTTCTTCTTCAAACACGTTTGCGCAGTATCGGTGCATCATACCACAGACAAAGGATATTTCAGAGGACCTCAGAAAAAGCATTATTGATGCTAATCGTGTTGGGAAAGGCTACAAAACCATTTCAAAAGAGTTTGGACTGCAGCAATCCACAGTCAGATTGTGCATAAATGGAGGAAGTTTAAGACTATTGATACTCTCACCAAGAGTGGTTGACCAACAAAGATCATTCCAAGGGCAAGACATGTGATTGTCTGTGAGGTCACAAAAGAACCAAGGGTAACTTCTAAGCAAATAAAACCCTCTTTCACATTAATGTTCATGAGTCCATCATGAGGAGAACACTCAGTGGTGTGCATGGTGGGGCTGTAAGGCGAAAGCCACTTTGAATCTTTTCCAAATGTATATTCCAACTTAAACTCCGGATATGTGGTGGCCTTCAAAACTATTTTAGTGTCATATACATTTTCGTCAAATTCATAACGAACACCCTGTGACCCTGATCAGGATCTGTGATGGGCAGACATGTAGCCACATAGTAAAATTAGGGGTTAGAACCCCCTTCCAAATATGCTTGATCTCCCCATCACACCCTGGGATTTGTTTCTTGCAACACGCATGGTGGTGGGGAAGATGCACAGATAGGTAATGCAAACATTTCAGCTTGTATCTGGACTGTACTTTACTAAATAACCTTTAAATACCGCCATTACTATTTAATCCAGGTTTTTTCAACAACTGTTTAAACATACCTATAACTATGATAGTCTGCTGTATTGGCTTAAAATGAAGCAAACATGATTCAAAAGGAAAGAATCGATGTCTGTTATATATCTGAATACAGAATTATTAATTAATTAAATTAGTATTTTGTGGGGCGGCACAGTGGTGCAGTGGTTAGCACTGTTGCCTCACACCTCTGGGACCAGGGCTCCAGTCTCCACCCGGGTTCCATGTGTGTGGAGTTTGCATGTTCTCCCCATGTCGTCGTGGGGTTTCCTCCGGGTACTCTGGTTTCCCCCCACAGTCCAAAGACATGCTGAGGGTGATTGGAGTTGCCAAATTGCCCGTAGGTATGCATGTGTGTGCTCTGTGATGGGTTGGCACTCCATCCTGGGTTGTTCCCTGCCTTGTGCCCGCAGCCTCCGGGATAGGCTCTGGACCCCTGTGACCCCAAATGGGATAAGCAGTTACAGAAAATGGATGGATGGATAGTATTTTGCTTTACAAAATGATTCTCCGCATTAAGACATTTCTGACTTATTACGGTTCTTCGGAACTGGTTTGTATATTATTCACTGAGTTCCTCACAGGGGGATCAGGTAGCCTCACAGAGATCAGGCACGCCCCAAAGTACACATGCAATTACAAATGACAACGATGCATAATATTCTTAACGCATACGTTAATGCATTCGACCAAAAATATATTTCTACTGAAAGTGAAAGCGAGGGTAGAGACTGCCCCCTTCGGTTTTTAAATAGTTTATATGACAAACGAATGCCACATTTTTTCACACGCAAAGAAGCACTCTGTTAGAAGCTTTTGAATCTAATCTAAAACTTAATAAACGGTAATTTAATGGATACGGACTTTGGAAACGGCTTCAAAATCCTTTGTATTGTTCTGTCTTCCTTGTCAAACCTACAGACTGGATTTTCGGAGGAATATGGAGTACGTTACGGCACCCAGACCAATGTCTTTCCCCGGGTAAGCATATGGTGACATACCATGGTCTATGATACAGATGCACAAACCACTTATAGACAGAGGGCAGATTTCAGTCAGAGTTACAAAAACATTATAAACATCTAAAAATGGATAGAAGAAACATTGCGTATTTTATATGTATACGCATATTATTGTTCAAGGTAAACCACAAACATATGGCTGTAGACATTTTACAGATAACATTTAAAATTAGACCAACAGGACACTCGTTCGATTTATCTTTAACACAGTGACAACCAAGAAGAAGCAAGATGAAAAACGAACATTGGGATGTAAATAAAAATAATGTCCCTTGGTGTATAGCATATTCGCACATGCATTCTGTCATATACTAATTTCCCAGGCTAAGATTGGTAAGTAACAATGTATGAAATACTGTATAGCTTCCCAGACTTTTCTCCAGCGAGAACGATGTTTTTCTTATCAAAAATGTTGGTGTTTACTTGAGAGAACTTCAGTAGCTTAGTAACTAAGTTACTACTCCAGTACCATTCATTAACAAATATAGTAACTGCATGAAACGCATGAATCGTTATAATTGAATAATGATGAACGAACACAGGATCAGTAGGTAACAACACTTAGTTTATGGTTAATTGGTACATTAAGTAATAATGTTCTACTGCATTATTTGTGTCCCCTCGTAAAGTGTTACCAAAATGTTCATATATAAATGATCATTGCTTTACAGGTGGGATATCTTGGTCTGTTTAACTGTAAAAGGGTTTTTGTTCAGTATTCCAGTAATATTCTCTCATCCACTATACTGGTCTTCTGTGGTCTGCCAGATTGTTTGCAATTGCTTAGCTAACCAGTGTGTTCCAGCATTTTAATTGATTTTGACACACCTCTGACTGATTTCTTCTCATTTTTTTAGCTGCTTGATGGCTTGTTTCACTGTAAATGTCACTTCTTTGCTCCTCATGTTGAGACTCTCCAATTGCAAGTGTTGTATCTAAAAACGTCTCAAGATCTTTAACTAGTTCTTTTTTGCTTGAAGTTATATAATGTGATAGTCTGGGAATCAGTATGATTCAGTCTTTAAGCAATCCTGCTTGTCTAGCTTAACACATAGGTCAAGGACAAACTTCACATTCACTAAGTTGGCAGTAGTTGGCAAAACAGGTCATGGTTTGTGTGATTTATGGACATCCTGCATTTTGGGTTCTTGTCTGAATATAAATGTGTTTATTCTTTCCCCCAGAGAGTGAGACGTCAGAGCCAGTGGTCCAGTCCAGGGGTAAGTGCAAGACTTTTTTAGTCTCAGAATAGTAAGATTCCCGTGGTTCTGCATGGTTCCTTTCTGTGGTGTCATGAGCATAGCCTCCCAGCAGGTTTGCAGTGTACAGTGCTGCCATTTTAGTTTTCTGGTCTGAAACCCCAAGGTCATATCCAAGACTCGTCTGTGTCCATGGTAAAAAACTATGTAGGCTATGTTTTTAAATACCATGTCTGTGGTAAAAATTGCATGCTGATCACAGTGTCCACCAGAATTTGCTATGGTGTTGACCCCTGATTTGTCTGTCAATGAATAAAAAAACGTCCCTTGGACTATTCTAGGGATTTTTTATTGTGTGTTCATAAACATAGATTAAACCTGATATCGGGTGTTATTTATAATACTCTAGAATTTTCTGGGTACAAGCAATAAATGAGAAATTTCAGTTTGTGTCTGAAATAAGTGACATTGCAAATATGACTCAGAAGGTATATATGATTCAAAACCTCAGAAGGATCTTTATGATGAGGTTGAGCTATACTTTGATAGATACAGTATGTAGCATACTTATATGGGAGGCAGGGTTTGCAGCTCAGTGTGGATTTTTGTCGTTCTGTTGTATGTAGCTTCTGTTGTGTAGGTTTCCTCTTGCAATCTGTAGATGTGTCATTAGGATATTTGGTCTTTCTATTGAACCATTAAATGAATAAAATCCCACTTATACTCAGAGACTTGTCTTCATCTAAGCCATACATAAGCTTATTTTATTTAGTTTCAATATAGATATATATACAGCACAACTGGTCAGTTCCAACGACACACTAGTATGCCGCAGTACACCATCTGCCCTAGAGTATGATTGTGTCCGTGTCCCCGTGGTGGCTTGGCACCCCATCCAGGGTTTACCCAAGCCTTCTGCCCTGTGAGGTGTGGGATTGTCAACATTTAACAATGACCAGGATATGTTTTTATAAATGGATTACTTAATTATATACTGTTAGGGCTATATGATGCAAAATTACTTCATAAGTGGCAGTAAGTAGGACTGCTGACTAAAGCATGACTGGTTTGAGTGTGTCGTCCCTAGCTGAAGGTGACAGATTTCCATATATGCTGCAAAGTGGTGTCACGTTATGCCTCTACCACTGTGACCAGCTCTATATGGAACCAGCTATCCATCACCAAGGAGGCCGCCTTCGAAGTAAACCTACCAAATTCAGCCTTCGTCTCTAACTTCTCCATGTGAGTAAGACACTTCTTACCCTCTGTCTCATTCCCCTTCTGCATTCTTTTCACTGCTGGCTACCTTTCACTCCTGAGACACAGATGTAAGTTATGGTTGACTTTAGCCTGTGGACTCAGATAGAAGCTCCTAGGTGTAACTGGTAACGGAGAAACCTTTGAATAATCGAGAATATCCTATTTTTTAATGCTTTATCAGACTGTAACCTAACTGCAGGGAACATTGGAATATTATTATTGCCAGAAAAAGTAAAAATAAATAGGAAAAGTTAGGTAAAATAGTCAAAGGAAGGAAAGAACTTGGAAGTTTGTTTTTGTTACTAACACTGGTGCTGCAAACCAAACTACATTTAAAAAACGCTAAAAATAAAATTAAATAAAAAAAACATCACAACCAAAGGCCATGACAGAAATCTAGGACTGGATCTGGGAGCAACTGTGTGTCAGTGACGTGGAGGAACTTAGGGGAAGATGAATAGCACTTTGTACACAGAAGTCAAGAAGTTCATTGAGAGCATGACAGTACTGCTCCACTTAGAGTTTACCATGGCCCCTGGCCAAGACACACACACGCACACATACACACACATTTTTATTCATATCTTTGCCCCCTTCCCAGCCCTAACCTTAACCATACGTAAAAAGAAACAAAATACAACTCTTTTGGCTTTTTTTAGTATTTTGATTGCAGTCACTTTGTGGGAACCGAAAAACTGGTCCCTACAATGCCAAAATAATTTGTTCCCCACAATGTAATATATATATATTAACCACGCACACACTCTCTCTCACACATACACACACATATACTGTACAAATATGTACACATTCCAGACAATCTCTGCTGTGAGCTAGAAACACAGGGGTAAATATTTGTGGCAGTTCACTTTCATTAGATAAGTTTAGTCTTTCTTAGGTATCAGTGTTCCACTGCAAGTATACACAGTTACGCACATTACTTTTCTCACTCTGCCCCAAATATATACATAGACACTTCTGTTTTACACTTTCCACAGTAATGAAACTGATCATGTCTTTTTCAAACCCTTCATGTTTATTTTTCCAAAGATCTTTAAACTTCTAGCATATTTCTTATTAAAATCTTCAATGTTTACTCTGCATTTTCCCCAGACACCTTTAGGCAGAAAAGAATATTTGTGTGGAATGGCATAGGTGTGTTTTGTTACAGCTGTTGTGGAAACACATTTCCTGAGAAATTATGCTAAAAATTGTTATGGCGTAGGAACTGTGCCTGCTTTCAGTAGTTTGCTGGGACAACGTCACTACAAAACAATCCCTGCTTGTTACAGATATGTCTTGAAGGTCATATTGCTTTCATGCTTTTTATAGTCTTAAAGGTGATGTGGAATTTGTGCATTTATTTCATTACAGCACTCTTATAATTTGAGGGATTATGGATTTTTTTTTGTTTCCATTTACAAGTAGATTGTTTTTTTTGGTTTTCTTTCACCTGATGTGTCCCTCATTCTGAATATTTACTGCATGGACACATCATTTATATGGGATTTTTTTTTCCTTTAAAAATTTCTTTGTTTTTCCTCCCTTCAGTACCTCCAACAACAAAATGTACACTGCTCAGGTGAAAGAAAGAGGCGTGGCCAAGAAGATCTACGATGAAGCCAAAAGGAAGGGAAAGGCAGCTGGAGTTGTGGCCTCCAGGTCAGTTCTGAAATGTATTTGATACTGTGTAGGGCTTTTCAGCATTCAAAGTTTTTGCAAAATTTTTTAATTCAAAATCTGCAGTTTTAGAAATCTGTCAAATCTGCAGTTGATTAACGTTATTTGTTGTATAATTTCTGGAATAAGTATTGTCAAGAAGCAAGGGATCCAAGGACTTGGCATGCTGGTTACAGGAGGAACAACGCAAATTTATTTGCTGATTATTTAGAGCAAGACAGGGAAACGGCTAAGGTGGAATGCCAAAACAAAACAATGCAGAGGAGAACTAAGGTGTACATACGGCAGGAGGCTGTGGCTAAGGGAAGGGGAGGGGTCATTCATTCACCGATCTTGGAATCAAAAAGTGCTCTGCACCATTGGCTGCTCTGGCTGAAGCCTCCTTACGGGATTTCTTTAAGGAGACTTCTGTGACTCCTTTCCTGTCCCTCTCACTGTTTAAATGCCGTTCCTGGCAGACAGCAAGGGGAGGGAATTATAGCCAGCTGACTGTCAACCAGTTGGCATTTATTTTGCCCCCTGCATGTTTCTTGCTATGGCAGCCCAAGAGGCTAAAAATTCCGGAGGTGGCGGTGATGGATGGTGGGAGATCATCCACCCTATGACAGGATTTCCCCCTCCAACCACCCCCGCCCCAAGCACCACGCAACCAACTCCAAGACTGGAGCACAGGTGACAGGGGTGCCAGCAACCCATGGAGTAGTACTTGTGCAGAAGAGGGCAGCAAACCTTGGACTGTCCATCAGCATCCATGTATTTCCATCGAGTCTTGTGCAGGACTTTGAAGGAATAGTCCTGTAGGTCCAGGGACCACCATATGACACGAGGGTTGGTGTCCTTCACTGGGGTCATCCACTATAGAGGGGCATGGTCCGTGATGAGCGTGAAGGGTTAGCCCATGAAGCAATACCAGAGTTCCATCACGGCCAAGCTCATGGCCAAGCTCTTTTTCTTTCCATGGGGTTCAGTTTCTTGCAAAGATATGGAACAAGGTCCTCTTCTCCTTCAAAGTCCTGTGACAGCACAGCCCCCAAACCTACCTTTGAGGTATCAGTGTGCGGGAAGAACAGTTGGCTAAAATCTAAGTCCCTCATGACCAGGTCGAAGGTCAAGGTTGCTGTCAATGAAGTGAAGGGTCTCTCCCCTTGGTTGCTCCAGATGACCCACCAAAGCTGTCCCTTTCAGGTGAGATCTGACAGGGGAGCTGCTGAAGAAGAGAAATTTAGGACAAAGCACCAGTAGTTCCCCACCAGCCCTAGGAAAGTCCAAACCTTGGTCTTGGTGGTTACTGAAGGTAGTTATGGATGGCTTTGGCTTTCTTTTCCTGAGGTTTGAGCAGGTCATGTCCGATAAGGTAATCATGGAAGTGGACCTCTGTCCAGCTGTAGTGGCTTCTGGCTGGGTTGGCAGTGGGGCCCTCCCAAGGATGGCCTCCAAGATCTTCCCAAGGCAGACGACAGCAGTTGTCAGCGTGCACTACCACACAACTTTTGGAAGTTGTTGCAGAATTTCAGGGACTCATCAGTTTTCAGAGCCATCCCTATCACGCTGGACCAAGGGCTCTGGGACTCCTCAATAACCCCAAGCCAGTGCATGCTCTGTATTTCCACTTCTACTGCTGGCCGTCGGGCCTCCAGGATGCAATAGAGCCACTGCTGAACCAGGACCCCAGGGGTAGTCTCAATATGGTGTTGAACTACATATTTTATGTGTGACTGGGCATGGCTGAGAACACATTACATTGCCTCACAAGTTCCCAGAGCGCTTGCCTGTGGGACGCGGAGAGGTCAGGTCCAGTTGGGATCCTTCCTGTCAACCACTGTGTAGTGTCCGTGCCTCCTGGTTAAAAAATTGCAGGTAATGGTTAGGAGGAGTACCAAAATGTGGTTGCTAGGCTGAAATTCTTGGAACAGTGTAGTTATAGACAGTTATAGGCCCAAGCTTGCTCCCATTGAGCCTCTTCCATGTGCTCACAGACCAGAGGCATCACCCGCTCAATCCTCCCCTTCATCTCCCTCATTTGGTCTCCCACAGTTTGAAATAGCGTCAGCTGCTGCTCCCAGGCCTTGCAGGCTATGTAGAGCAAGCATTGGAGTTGTCTCCCAACAGGAGTCCGAAAGGGTTAAATGCTGTGGAGTCCTGCTTGACCTCCCTTACCCTGAACAGCACATAGGGTAGCATCAAATCCTTGATGTCCACTGTATCACCTGCTTCAACATGTGATTAAGAGATTGGCTAAAGTGCTCAGTCAGCCCATCCATCTGGTGGGAGGTTTAGAGGTGTTTTACCATCAGCAGGACGTACAGGTCTTTCATGGTATAGGACATGAATGCTGACCCCTGGTCTGTGTGGATCTCTTTGGGCAGACCCACTTGGCTGGTGAGGAGGGAGAGCTCCAGGTTGACATTGTTTTTTGACATGTCCTTACAGAGGGCCAATCCTTTGGGGTATTAGGTGTCATAGTCCATGTTGACTAGGATGAACTCATGATCCCAGGCTGACCTGGGGAGCAGTCTGACTAAATCCAGCCCGATATGGTTACCAGGGGAATTGATAATGGGAAGTGGGCCATCTGGGCTGTGTGGTGGCATATGGGGGGCAGTTCTCTGGGATAGTACGTGCAGAGGTTTTTTACTTTGATGGTCATATCTGGTCAGTAAAACCGATCCATATTCCCCATCTTTGGGTGCAGATGGGCTACCTCTAGTAGGGTGTCCATGTGGTGGCAGAGCACCACCAGGAGTTCCTTCCATTCCACACTCTGTGGTATCAAATAATAAAAAAAAATAATTTGAGACTAAAAATCTACCTTGGGAAGCTGGCCTTGCACTAGTTTCTCCCCTTTGACTACTGCAATTTGACTCTTGATCACTGGAAAATTGATGCCTTTGCTGGACCCGCTGGGATAAGTCAGGAAATGGATGAGGGTTAGAGGCACACAGCTCACCTTCCACACTGGCATTCCCAACCTCTGCCGCTGGAGAGACACATTCAGAGCGCCGAGGGCCCTGGTGCGGTTCATCCTAGTGGCAGCATCCACGGAATCAGGATCCCTTCAGTGGGGTGGTGGAGGCCAGTAGGGCCTTGAACTACTACCAGTCTTGTCCCAGCAATAGGTCCACAGGCAACTCAGTGCAATGCCAGTCATCAGAGTACACTCCCCAGGTACTCCCAGATGCAAACAGGGGCAGCGGGGATGGTACCGCTGTCACTGTTCACACAGGTAACAGATAGGATCCTCACTGGTTTGATGCCCAGGAGCTGGGTTGCATTTACCTGGGTCACAGTGCTCCCTGTGTCCTGGAATGCAAGCAGACGCAAGGGCTGGTGACTACCGCAGTTGGCCGTCCAGGTCTTGGTGACTGTGCCTACTCCCTGATTGTTGGGCATGGGCTCATCCTGGAGCAGGGTATAACTACCAGTACTGCGTGTGTGGGGGTCTCACGGGGGCCCCCAGGGCTCGGGATAACTGTGGGGAACCACCAGCTATGCCTCTTTCAGACTAGGGAGATGCAGTGGAGCCACAGCTCTCCCCCCCAGCCCCACGTCCTTAGACATGGCCGGGCTGAGCTGACTCATTCCAAGGCCAGGATCATCTAGACCAGGGTGGAAGGTCAGCTCTGACACATGGCCCACTGGTTGTTGCGGGAAGGCACCAGTTCATGGTGACCTTTTTAGTCACCTACGGGAGGTGTGCTGGTCCATAGTGACCCTTTCAGCCACCTACAGGTGGGTACGATCAGCTGTTCCAGCTGAAGACACCTTATGGGCTTTTTGTTCCAGGAAAGAATATCCAACACAAGCCTTCACTGACCTGACTCATTTTCTACCCCGGCCGTCTCTCTCTCTTTAAGTGCCTTTCATGGCAGACTGTGAGGGGAGGGAATTACAAATAGTTGATTTTCAGTCAGCTGGTGCTTGTTTTGCTTCTGCACGTTACTCGGGCCAGCATTCCGTGGGGCTGGTAATCCCCGAGGCAGCGGTGGATGGTAATATGTATAATACAATTATTCCAGTCATTGTTTAGTATTTACAATAATTTTTCTCAATTGCTTTTTACACACTACATGAAACATAATTAACATTCTCAGAACTGTAAGAGCATTTTTCAAAACAATTTATGCATATAGGCTGATAGTATGGTTAACCTGCGGAAGGTCATGCAATACACATTATGTTTTGGATTTTCTTGATTGCTTTGGTACATTTGTCAAATGACAATTAACATTTGCAAAACAACAAGAGTAATCTCCACACCATAATGCCACTTGTACACAGGAGAACATAATTGCTAAAATCTTTTACACAAGTCTGGCATAATTATCAAGTCATGTTGATCAAAATGGATTACGTAGTTTCTCAGTGACATCATTTTACACCCAAAACAATATATGTAAGTGATAAGCATCATTTTAAACATAAGAATCAAATTTCTCACATGGTTAAAATTATGTTGATGGTATCATTTTAGTGGTACTGACTAATTCATTGATAGAATTATCTGCTTTTGAGACATAATTATTTTGGGTGAGTTATGGCGTGTTGCAGCTTAACCATACTGTTGTGCTATATGCGTAAACTGTTTTGAGAAATGCTGTTATACTTGAGAGAATGTGAAGTAAGCTTCATGAAATGTACCAAAGCAATTGAGAAAAACTGTAAATACACAGATATTGGGTTTTCCTTGTTTCTGAACAGTGTACAGGTAAGCAGTGTCCATACTTATTGTAGAATAAAGACCTTAACTATTAAGGAGTGGACTTGGCTTCCTGACCTGGTGCTGTATCCCTCAGGGAACGAGAAACAGAGAAGTTCCGAGTGGTGGTGAGCATCCCACCAGGGGCAAGAACATCATTCTCCCTGTCCTATGAGGAGCTGCTCTTTCGGCGCCTAGGCCACTATGAGCTGACCTTGGGTCTGCGTCCCACACAACCTGTCCAGAACTTCAGCCTTGAGATTACGGTGATGGAGAGAACAGGCATCAGCTTCATCAAAGTTCTGCCGCTACGGACCAGTCGGCTGATGTCCAGTACGGTCCAAGGCACGAGCAAAATTTTGGTGGTGGCAAATGAAGATTTGAAAAAAATTGTATCCTCCCTGTGAAGTCCAGGATTTATAGTATTTTGTAAAAAATGGTCTGGATTGTATATCATCAGTAATGTTCTAGAGCAATTTCAAGAGGGGAAGGGTAATCGTTACAGTTTGTCTCAACTGCTTTTGCAAATTTTATGAAACAATATTGTCCTGATTATGTGCATTACTCAAAACAGTTTATGCTCACCAAAAACAATTACAGTTTTTCTCGATTGCTTTGGATCATTTCACAAATAACAATTAACTTTTGCAGAATAAGAAGTACAATCCCCACAACATGATGTCATTTCTGTACAGCAGGACATCATTTCACACAAATTTCCAAATATTTTAGTACATATATGCAAATGGTTTTATACAATTTCCATCATTTGGCATAATTTTCAGTTTCTTTAGTCTTGTTTGTCAAAATAGATTATGTAGCTTTCCATTGTAATAATTTTACAGTCAGAGCTATATATGTTTGTGATCATTGTGTTGGCCACTACATGCAAAACAGTTAACCAAGCTTTCAAAATGATTTACAAATCTATTCCATTCTTGAAATCTGAAGACGTTACATGTGCATGCCTGTGCTTTCACTTGCCAGTGAACTTTACATACCGTAATGTAGAGCCTTGCAATGTTGTATCTAGTGTCTTTGACATGAATCAGTGCCAATCAAGTATTAGTTTGCTAAAGAAAAATGATCAGTCAGTGACAATAAGAAAATGGGACCTGATTATCATTTAAATTTTTGGAATGCAGGAGTATACTTACATTGACATTTTGACAATATACCTAAGCATTTTGGCATTCATGGTTAAAACAATGCTGTCTGTACTTTTCATTTTGGTGGCAAAATGCTTAGATGTATTGTTAATATGTCAGTGTACGTATGCTCCTCAGCTCCACAATTCTGAATAACAATCCTATCCTACTCTCTCACCGTCACTGACTGATAATTTTTCTTTAGAAAACTGATAATCCATTTTGACCTACAAGACTAAAGCAACTGAAAATTATGCCAGAAAATGATGTTGATCATGACCATTTGCATATATGCACTGAAACCTTTGGAAATGTGTGTGATGCAATGAGAAATGATGTTTTATTGTGCACAGGTGCTATCATGGTGTGGGGATTGTACTCATTCTTTTGCAAATGTTAGTTGTCATTTTATAAATGCGCCAAGGCAATCGAGAAAAACTGTAATACTTGGCCCATCTCACTCCCCCACCATTTCCCAGCATCAGGGGTGACAGCATGGGCGGGAGGGGGGGGGGGGGGTTGGGCAAAAAAACACAGGGCAGTGAATTAGTAAAACTGAAGTAAAAATATGGTGTTTCTGTTACTCTGATTTAGGTGATGGAGCACCCCCTCCTGGGACGGTTATCGAGCAGACCTCTGGCTGTGCCTATATCCGCTACAGTCCCACCTGGCAGCAGCAGACTGGCATTTCTCCAAAGGGCCTTAATGGGGATTTTATCCTGCAGTATGATGTGGAGCTCAGTGATCTAATGGGGGACATCCAGGTATAAGTCTTTTCATTCAGAGGACTGGGACACTGGGAAGCATGGAGGACAGTGACTGGAATTTTAATAATAATAATAATAATAATAATAAAGGGGGCTGGAATCCCATGCCATCCCTGCCTTGTGCTTCTGGAAATTTCTCTCTCATCACAGTATTTTACTGGATGATGGACCTATTAATTGTAATCACAGTCATATTCATGATTCTGTTTTCAACAGCAATATCTGCTTCTTTTTTGTTTTTTTTCTTAGATCTATGATGGATACTTTGTGCATTATTTTGCACCCAGAAGACTTCCTGTTGTACCCAAGAATATCATTTTTGCCATTGACGTTAGCGGCTCCATGATTGGCACCAAAATTAAGCAGGTAGACTGACAAACCTTATAGAAATCTTCCAATGCAAATGTTATAAGTCTCTGAGGTTTTCCTTTAATTCTGACTAGTAGAGCCAATTATCACAGTTTATGCTCAAGTAATTTTCAATTGTTAACACACGTTTTTGAAAACAGGGCTCATTTTTTCAAAACAGAACATAATTCACAAAACCATACATGCAAAGGCAAAACACCTCAAAAATCCTGCAGAATGAAGCACTGCATTCAAAACACAAAACACTACAAAAACACTGATCAAAAGCAAACCTTTGCACCAAACAGCACACACTGCAATCATAATACAATTGAAGCATATTTAACATTCTTACCCACAACAGCATTTCTCAAAAATCATGCATATAGCATAACAATATAGTTTAGCTGCAAAAGGCCATATCTCAACTAAAACAATTAACTCATTTATCAAAAGCAAATTATCTATCAATGAATTACTCAGTGTCACCAAAATGAAAAGTACATTCGGCATTGTTTTAATCATGAGAATCAAAATGCTTAGTTATATTGTCAAAATATCAGTGTAAGTATGCTCTTGAGCTCCACAATTCTAAAGAATAGTCATTTCCCGCATCCATCATTGACTGATATTTTTTTAGCCAGCTAATTGTTACTCATATCAGACACCAGTTTCAATATTGCATCACAGTTTGTAAAGTTCACTGGCAACAGAAAGCACTCGCATGCACATGTGAACCTCTTTTCGAAATGATGTTATGCTCTGCACAAGTGACATCATGTTGTGGGGGTTGTACTAGTTTTGCAAATGCTAGTTGTCATTTGAGAAATGTGCTGAAGCAATCGGAAAAAAACTGCAAAAAAGAAAAAATTTTTGTTGGGACTCAGATGGTTGCTGGTTCAAATCCCTTGGTCGGCACAGTGATCCTACCTTTGGGCCCTTGATCAAGGCCCTTAGCCCCAATTGCTCCAGGGACTGCCTGACCCTACTTTCTCCTCTACACCATTTTCATGAGGTGGCCTCCTGGGGTGCGTTTCCAACTGTCCTGAAGGAGGTCTCACATTTGCTGAGCGCTCGTTGGCCACTTTTCCTTCACTCTCTGGTCAAACTCCTCCCAAACCATCTCTGTTGTGCTTAGGTCAGGTAGCCAGGTCATGTTATGCGACATTATTACTCTCCTTTGTAGGCGGCTTGGCGTGTCCAAAATTTTTACAATGTATGTTACGGGTGTGTAAACCAAAAACATGTAATCAAATTTATTTGAATCTATCAAATAAAGAGGAAACAACACATACAGGAAAAATTACAAAAAAGAACCTTACAGAGGAAAAAAGTACTCAGACTGCATGTTGTCTCCTAGTTGGCTCTGACCACAGCACCTCCTCAACATCAGAGGCAATATCCTCCTTGGCTAAACAGCAAGGGAAGAAGCACCTAGTGTTGTATCCAGCCCTGGATGGCACCCACATCAGGAGCATCATATGCCTCTTCCATTGCCTGCAGGAAGGATATGCACACTTAAGGCTGGCAGTTATACGCCCTCTACTGCCACGAAAAAAAAAAATTCTTCAATGGAACTGAGAAATGGAAAATCGGGAGGACGGTACTGAACAAGAAATTGTGAATGGTCAACAAACCAGTTTAGGATCAGGGCTACATGGTGGAAGCTGACATTTTCCCACATCACAACACATCTGTGCTGCTCTGCTTCATCCACCAGTATAAGAATGTTGTGCAGTCTATCCAAAAATGCATGTATGTATGGTCTAAGGATGGCATGTCAGTTGGAGGACACTATTCTGTACTGTAGTCCCTGTTGTACATACATCCACATATTCATGTTTCGGATCTTTGATTCATTGAGAATTTCTCTTAAAAAGGCACCCTGTACAGCTGCTTCAAGTGCGCTTGGTTTCAGTGGAGAAAACGGGCCAGTGTGGAGAGGCTGACTTGCTGGATATTGTTGAAAATTGTGTTGTCCCTTATAGTGTGGCTTTGAAACTGTCGCAGTCAAATTGCATTGTTTGCCAAAACTAAGTTGATTATTTCTGCTTCCTGTGCCTCACTGAACATTCGAACCACCCTTCCACCATTATTTATTTTTTTCTGAATCCTTTTGAAAAACCAGAGTAGTGACTGGTTAGTGTTGCCTAAAGACGTTTTAATTTTTTCCCCACTTTTCAGAGCTTTGTACATTCCCCAGTTATCCCAATATATTTTAACCTTCTATAAGAAATATTAAGTTTCTATAGTGCTTTGTGGGATGGAACTCAGGAATAAGATCTTCTCTAAGAAAAAAATTACACTCAATGTGATGTTATTCACAATGCTGCCATTTTTAGGTATAGGCTTGTGATATCAAAAAGAAAAATTATGAAACTCAAGATTTGCACAGTGTGTAATCCATACTTTCCATGCACAGACAAAGCAGGCAATGGCCACAATCCTCAGAGACCTGCGGGAGGATGACTTCTTCAACATAATCACATTTTCTGACACAATTCATATCTGGAAGAATGGAGGGACTGTGAAGGCTATTCCAAGCAATGTGCGTGACGCGCAAGAGTTTGTCAAGAAGATCACTGCTGAGGGATGTAGGTGTCAAGGAGCCAAAATAGCTATTGGGCTTACAGTATTGATTTAATGTATTGTTGTGATTGTTAAAGCATTGTTATCTGATTTTCTAGATTTTTTTAATGGACTTATAATAATAATTTCACTTTATTTTATTTTTCACTTGTTAAATTAAATGACTTTCAATTCAGACAGCTGAATATTTGGTAATGCTTTACATTAACTGTACCTGAATGTTCTGAGAATGCATTATAAAGGCATTATGAAGGTGCAATTAATGTAAAGCATAACCAAATATTTTTATAGTTGGGTCTGATTTTTCAGATAAGTACAAGAAAGTTTATGCTACTGCATTACTTCTGTGTATTATCTCTGCTATCATTTTTAGGGACAGACATAAATTCTGCCTTACTATCTGCGGGCCAGCTGGTGACATCAACAACTCAAAATTCAACGCGGAGAATCCCCCTGGTCATCTTCTTAACTGATGGAGAGGCCACGACTGGTGTGACGTCAAGTGAAATCATCTTGCGTAACACTCGGAAAGCCCTGGGCTCTGCCACCCTCTTCGGCCTGGCCTTCGGGGATGATGCAGACTTTGCATTGCTCCGACGCCTTGCCCTGGAAAACCGTGGTGCGGCTCGAATGGTATATGAGGACTCAGATGCTGCTGTGCAGCTCAAGGGATTTTATGATGAGGTAGCCAGCCCGCTGCTGTCTGATATCCAACTCTCCTACTTGGATGACCAGGCTTTTGATGTAACCCGCTCATTGTTCCCCAACTACTTTCAAGGTTCTGAGCTTGTGGTAACTGGTAGAATCAAACCTGGAGTCCAAGACCTTAAAATCTTCCTCAGTGCAGAGGATTCGAAACAGCATCTGAAATTAGAGAACAATGTGCCCACCTCTAGTTTCGAGAGCAATGTTACTGCATCACCCTTGGGCTGCCAGGGAGGCATGAATGGCGCATTGAGCTTTGTGCGGCGCCTTTGGGCCTATTTCACCATCAAGGAGCTTCTGCTGGCCAAACTGAATAGCACCGACCCTGCTACCCAACGCCTCCTTGCGGAAAAGGCCACCAACCTCTCACTCAAGTACAACTTTGTCACTCCTGTTACATCCTTGGTTGTGGTCAAGCCAGATACTGATGAAATTCCCCTTAACTTCAATGTTTCCTCTTCAAATACTACAGCTACACTTCCCATCACTAATACCACTAATGGACCCAGTACATCTTCATACTCCCTAACCCATGCTCCTCTTTTGGGCCCTAGGATACCTATTTCCAATGTTGCAGTCACTAAGAAGCCCAACTTGAATTCTAACTGCAAAGAAGTCAAACCCAAAATTGGTCTACCTGGGAAGCCTTTACCGTCCTGGCTGCACAACACAAGTCGGCCCACACAACTCCCACAGGGCAGGAAACTCACAAATCCATCAACCCCTGAAAGGACAAATCCATCTATGAAAGCCAGTCTTCTCAAAACTACATATCCACACTGCTGTGGGAAAAATTCTACTCCAACACCCCCCTACAGAACAATGCATCCAATCCGTCCTGGAAAATCCGTGATGTCTTCTCCAGACTCTGAGAAAGATACCACTGTGCCCAGTGCTGACCTTAAACCTCCAATCATACCTACTCACTTCCATAGCTTAGTATCAGTGCTGCCCCTTGTTACTGCTGCCCCCAGCATTGATACTGGAGGTGACATTGAAAATGCCACTCTAGTAGCTGCCACCTTTGTACCCATGCCAGGTGTCACAGAGGTGCCAAAGTCGGAGGATTCTGAGCTGCTGGGTACGTGCAAAACCCTGCTGCACATTGCCTTCAGGTTTCAAATGTAATTATCTTTGCATGTTATGGTATATGACACATTACACAATTTTCATATGCTTCCACTTATCTATACATACACCTCCGTCAGCCACATCAGGGCTGTAGGATAATCATCATACCATCCATCCAACTATCCATTCTTCTATCTTCAGAACTTCCTGAAAGTTGCGAGGTAATCAGTATGTGGCCTGTTATTGACTGGCATCCTATGCAAAGTATTGCCTCGCCTTCCCTCCCTGGATAGACTTTAAGCTCACTGTGTCCTGTATTGGACAAACAGGTGGAGGATGAAATAAAGATCAGCCAGCCTTATTTTTAGGTCTATATAGATTATATTCATGCATTAGATATGGCATTCTGTTTTACATTCCTTTCAATTTGTATATATGGTTTTGAATGAAGATGTACACTTACTGTTTGGGTACTACTATCATAATGCCTTTTTGTGTATAATGTCCAAACATACAGATTGGTTTGGAATTTTAGCCAAATGAATTCATTCTTCTTGTTCCCTCTCCAGATGTTCCTGTCTTCACTCAGGTTAAGAACAAAGGTGAGAGTCCTTCATAGCTTTTGAGGATAGTGCCCATCATAGTCTGAAGAACCTCTTTCCCCCAAAGACAGAGAGAAGATTTATGACACCTACTAAATATTGAGTTTATTTTTCAATCAGTTACTGGTTGTCCTATTTAAGCCATTGTCATTTGTTCTAAACACAAATGATGTTACCTTGAGAATGTAATGGACATTAAAACAAGAGACAGGCAAAAGTAATATCCCACACTGTATGGTATAAATAGCTAGGTGTTGATATACCGGCTCTGACTGTTTCTTTTCTCTTTTTAGATATGGACCAAATGGAAGGTGAGATCAGTAATCCAAGGTAAATTTAAGGGAAGAATGAGAGGTGAAAAGTGGCAACTAATCCTACTGTCTGCTATTGAAATGAAACAAAGCACTCTCACTTCCTTATATTGAAGCCCTGGAGGTGTTACACACTTCGGGGAAGAGATGTGTAATCCAGCCCCCTTCCTTTTTACTAGATTATGAGTACCTATATTGTGCTAGCAAACTTAATGGTAAGTTCAAAGGTAAAAGATACTTAAGTCATTTTCTGAAATGCGAAACTTCTATTATAACAGAGAACATCGAATCATAGTTAAAATATATACTGCTTAATAGTAGATCATTAAAGGTCATGTCCAGTAGTTATTTTCATGAATATCAAAACATTACTATCAACATCTGGAGTAAAATTAAAAACATACACAATTGTGTCATCACAGCTCAGGTACTTTGCTTGTCACTATAATTTTGACTGTGCTTGTCAGGATATAATTTGACTGAGCTGCTTGCACAGCACGGAAAAATAAATTGAAAGCAAGAAAAGCAGTACATTATTACACCTCTATAAGCTTCAGGCGTCATTTTGTCATGTATTCACATGGACATTACTTGTAAAGTGAAATCTGGAT
This sequence comes from Mormyrus iriodes, assembly GCA_011763525.2. Classification (NCBI taxonomy): domain Eukaryota; kingdom Metazoa; phylum Chordata; class Actinopteri; order Osteoglossiformes; family Mormyridae; genus Mormyrus; species Mormyrus iriodes. The sequence continues at coordinate 24,073,417 of JAAGVU020000103.1, read as the reverse complement.
GGGATAAGTAGCTTGTTGCTGATCTGACAGGTCTAACTGATTCTTCTCTTTTTTCAGATATTGCCCATGTGGCAGGTGAGATCAGTCATACAAGTTAAATTTATGGGAGGTGACAAGTGGCATCAAGTCTTGCTGAGTGACATTCAAATGAAAGAAAGCATTATGACCCTGTTCTAATATTGATATTCTGGCAGTGTTGTAGGCTGTTGAGATGAACTTGATGTACAACACAGCGCTACTCTTTTTTTTCTAGATTATGAGTACTTATATTATGACAGCGAACTTGGTAAGTCCAAAGGTCAAAGAAAAACATTCATTTACGTCACTTGCTGATTAAAGGTTCACTTGCAACAGATGCTTTATTAAGCAAATTTTAAACAAAAGCATAGCCATGATAAATACATAATATAAATTGCTTAATACTAGATCATTAAACATTATTGTCAGTAGTTATTTTCATGAGTATTAAAGCATTTACTGTAGACATTCCTAGGAGGCAGATACAACTAGATGCTGTCAGAATGATAATAATGTATTCCCGAGATGGCCCGGTCACCCCTCCCCCATCTAATCCCTACTCCACACCCCCCAACCTCTACAATCTCCAGCCCCCTTGCATAGTTTCCCCACCTCTCCAAAATCAGTTGCCTCAATGTAATTAAAAGAAATGCCCCGATCAATCAGCAGTGAATTTATCCCGATTTTGCAGAAGATATACAATATGTGCGGTGATGACCTAAAACATGTGCATGAAGTTTCAAACACAGCGGTGGCCCTATGTTCACTCTGGTCTGGCAGTTTTACCAGATATATATTTAAGACGAAAGATTTGCAATTTGCAACATATATGCAAAAGAAACTGCTCATGGATGGTAATCTACTAAAGCACTGAACACCATGAACCTTATCAGACATTTGTATCTTATCAGAAGCCTCTACCATCCTGAGCCATGAGAGACCTTTCTCCTCTTCAGGTAAGACCTGCCAGCTTCAGTAGACAGAACAGTTTCGATGTACTCTGTGTCAGTGTACACAATCATATAATAGCCAGTCTCTATCTTCATGCGGCTCTTTATTGGGTTGGCAGTGGATGGAGACCCTCACTTCATTGTTCAGCTCCCCAGGCTCAATCACAGCCTGTGCTTCACTATAGATGGCCGAGCCAATGATGTTCTGAGGTTGATAGAAGATCCAGAGAAAGGTATTGTGGACCTAGTTCTATTAGGCAGAAATGTTACCAGAATGGGAGTCAGTCTGACTGAGTGCATGTACTGAGCTGAGTCTGTCTACCTGCACCTTTATACTTAGGCATCATAGTGGATGGACGACTAATGTGGGCACCGCCCAAGTTGGGCTCTGAGGACCGTGCCAGAACCTATTTTGACCAGCTGAAGTTCTCCAAGCCTGTGGGACTGGCAGGTGACTTGGTGGTTACAGTGACCATGGACTTAGTGGTGGTAGAGGGGGAAGGCCGTGAAACTCTGCGCACTGATCAGCCCGGGTCAGTGCTGAGGCGGGGTCTGAGAGTCACCATGGACACCAACCTGCACTGCTGGATAGTCCTGGGTCGTGGCCTGCGCTTCCTTGTGCTCTTCCATCATTACAAACACCCCAGCTACCTTCAAATGGCACATCTGGGGTTTTACCTTGTGGATGGCCAGGACCTGTCACACCGCACACAGGGACTACTCGGTATGCCCTCATTTAATGATACCATATTTTGTCACAACAGATTCCTTAATACTGGTTTAAACCTTCACATACCTGACAACCTTTATATCTTTATATTTTGCTCGAGTAATTGTATAGATGCAATTTGCTTAAACATAATAAGTGTCTGCTTAAGTACATTCCTCTGAATCATTTTATACCATATGGATTGCTTGCAGTCACCTCATTGATCTGTAAGGGTCCAACAGCTGCCACTTGGCAAGTTTTTTCAGGATAATAATAGCACCCATTTGCCATATTAACTCGAATTCTCCACACTTGCAGGTCAGTTCCAGTACGCACATGTAGAGCTGGTGGAACCAACAGATACCCTGAGTGCTGAGGCATGGCAGCACAATACTGCCAAGCTGAGGATGGGGGCATCTTGGATCAGCGTCTCCCTTCAGGATAAGACTCTAAAGGACTCCTTAAGTAAACAACATCTGGACATGTGCTGGGTGGTGGCCAGGGTGGATGTGGAGAAACTTCTGGGAAACTCTTACAATAGCTATGTGGTCAACCAACTCTGAATACCTAATTCACATTCCTATTACAATCATCAACAACAGTTTCATGGCAAGATTGCAAGAGAGGGGAATATCTTTATTTTTTTGGAAACACCAAAAAGCACAAACATGATATGGTATAAGAAAACCCAGTAACCAAGTTTTAGGAAGTGCATGCGTGGACTTTTGAAGCTCATAGTTTCTATCAAAAAATGTATAGATTTACTATGACTTGAACATACAGCTAAAGTTTAAATTAAGTAAATGTATGTAAAAAAATTTTAGGCAGCACCACACCACCTAGTGTGCAGTGCACAATAGTTGTCACGGGAAAGCATTGTACTGTATAACAGAACAACCATCCCCACCTCACAAACATCCCCAGTCTCATTCTTAAAAGTCAGTGCGATTATAACATTCCAACATGCGTCCATTTCAATGTACGACCTCTCTGTCGGAATGGTATCTAGTCCTCAGTCTGGGATATTCTGTACTGCTCTGCAAAGGCAAAACACAATAATTCTATACTTTATCAAAATTGAGTTATGACCATTTGGGTCTCTTAGGCTCAGTTGTACTGAGTGACACAATATCTTATTTGAACTATACCCAGTTTTGGAAAAAAAACATATATATATATATATATATATCATTCACCTACCTACTGCACATATGGATGGACAGTTAAAACTTTGAAGCCCTTTTTCTGTTTCAGTGTCAGTGTAGTTACTGTGTTTTACTTTTGTAGGGCAATGAAAGTTCAGATAAAGTGAATGGCCTTTCTCCTGGAAACTACTTGCTTGTCTGCTATAAACACCTGTATATTCTATATTTTCATTTTTCATAAAAGCCAACCAGATATTCAGTTTCTCACATATTCTCTGTAATAATTTAATAATATTTCTTTCTAATTTTAAACAAAATACAAATTGCAAAGGGCTTTTACAATACTGAATTTTTATTCTGCTGTATGTTTTCTTAAAATATCCCCAAGCTGTTTGACTTTTACTTCGTTTTATTGTAAAGTTGCACTTGAGTATTTAAGTAGGTCTATTGATATGATATTTTACTATAGAGAATACACTAAGTTCATTAATTTCTATATGGCTTGTCCAATTTTGGGTCACAGGGGTCTTGAGTCTATCCTGGAAACAACAGGTGTAAGGGACACAGACACCACTCACACACACAATCACATCTACAGACAACTTAGCAACTCCAATTCACCTTAGCATGTTTTTGGCCAGTGGGGGAACCCGCAGAACCTGAAGGAAACCCTACAAGAGCATGGGGAGAACATGCAAGCTCCACACACATAGAGCCTGGGAGGGAAATCGAACCCTGGTCTCCATATATTTAATATTGAAAATATATTTCCCTTTATAAAATGTTCATTCTGGATGTATCTTAATTTTTGACACTGTAAACACAGTTTCCTTTCCTACTTCTCATAACATAATTTAATGCAGTGTTTGGTGAAATTTAAAGTCACTTCAGCACTTTCAGTTTGCCGTGTGCCATCTTTTATTTATTTGAAGTTTATTTGTTGCACAAGACATTATGTAATGTTTACATACTAGTGTTCCAATTAAGACCACAAGCCAGCAACTCAACAGCATAATTTAAAACAGATTTAAAGAGAGGTTTCAGTTGTTGTGTGTTCTATATTATCCAACAAAAGAATGAAACAAAATGGACACTGAACACGTTACAAAAGCATTTGTTTCAAATTAAATAAAAAGGAGGTATGATACGTAGATGAAGAATGATAAAAAATCCCCAAAGCAGCTAATCCGATAAGTAAAACCATAGTATTCCAGTTTCATGGAGTGCAAGTCACTGAAAACAATTAAACTGTGCAATACAGTAAAGATATGCTGTTTTTAATTTATGACTGTTACACTAAGGGAGAACCAGTAATTATCATGTAGCTTCAAATAGGGGATAGGCTCAGGTGGAGATGGGGATGTTGTCCATTGTCACTTTTCATGGAGGAATAAAATCGCTGTTCATTCATCCTATATCCTAGACTCCATGTGCTCCATGTACAGTTATCTGGGTAGGTTCCAACCTTTTCTCTCTGGATATCACACTGTTACTATAATTAAGGCCAGGTGATGAGGTATGGAATCCACCAATCAAAATGGCAGCAATTTCAGCCCTCAGACCAACACATCCTTCCCAGGAGCTAAGGCCACGGACATTGATGCATTAGACCAACATTAATAAATTGTGGAAAAATGGGACGGATCCTTCCTTGACATAATAATATTGTTTTGGGACTAGCCCATCACATCTCATAACTTTATTAAGACCTTCCTAAGACTTTCCTAAGAGCTTCTTTCATTAAATATAAAAAAATCCCAAGTAAGCCACAGAAGAATGACCTGCTCCTAGTTGCCTTGCTCCAAAACTCTATATAAACCAGTGTTTCAACAAAGGTTATGTTGCCCTTGTTACACTTCATCAAACACATCTTAACACTCAAAATATATAATTAATAAATTATATGTAAAAAATTACATATATACTGGTAATGTGGTTTATGTCTCAGTTACAATTACTCATCCGCAATTTAAAAATCACTGGCCCTAATACTTTCGGTGCTTTACATTAACTGCACCTTAGTGCCTTCATTATGCAGTCATAGAACGTTCATATGCAGCTTGTAAGTATACTTTAACATCCTAACATATCTTAACAGCTTTAATATACATTAATAACAAACATTATATGATTATACAATAATAATGTTTGTGAATGAATGTTCTATGAATGCATTATGAAGGTGCATTGAATGTTCTATGAATGCATTATAGAGGCATTATGAAGGTGCAGTTAATGTAAAGCATCACCATGTTTTCTATACAAGCCTTCAGTTTGTAATTTTGCACACAGACGAAAAAAGAGACCACTCAGATTTTACTGTCCTCTGTCACACCTCTTTCTCTGCTGAATAGGTGTCTTTGTGCCTTCAACCTGAAAGTCATCCACACCATAATACAAAATGAAAGTATATAATTTCAAAAGTTGCCAAAGTCTCTCTGTATCTGTATTTTTTTAATGAAAACAAAATATTGAGTTTAGACTCCAGAAATAACCGAGTTAATATTCAATAAACAACTTCTGCTGGGAGAAGTTAGTTGCCAGTTGGCTTGTTGGTTACTGCAAGAAACAAGAAAGTATTTCAAAGCAGGGGAACTAGCAGGCCATTTGTAGCGATATACATTTTAAAACATCCTCTCCTCCGGCTTTACGTTTTCAAAGAGGGTATAAATGCATATAGAAATCACAGAGGTACTGACAGTGTTTACTTAAAACTGAGAACACAGGGTTGACTGGAATGATCAATAGCAGCTATTTTAACAAAATATAAAGAAGGCACACTGCCAGGATGTATTTTTCCGTCCGTTTATGACATTAATCAGCTATTTCTGGTTTCTGTCATTTTCACCTCTGCCCCTCGCACTACTGCACTATTATGGTAAATGTACAACGGTACCCCCAAGTAAACTGTATTTGATCCAGTTTTTGCAATCAAAAATTTATCCAAATGTCGTACGTGGCTTCATCGTAGTTTTGTATGAATGGTATAACCAAACATCAGTTATCCAGATTTTTCTTGACCTGATCAGTTAACTTGTCAAAACTAGAAATGTTCTTGTACTAATTTAAAAATGGCAATAGAATTAATAAATACTGCCATTTCTTTATAAAAGCCTAAGAAATGTCACTAAGGTATACACAAAAGGATTTGTTTGCCTAGAAGGCAGTCCTAAAATAAAAATGAACCAATAACATGAAGTACTGTTTGTAAGTGTCAACCCTGTATTTCTGAGTCATTGCGTGATACAGAGGAAGTAAGAGAAGGATATGTATATGTGTGTGTATGCAATGCACCTAGGATTAGGAGACAGAGGTGGGAGAGGGAGACAACAGGTAAACCAGAAGGACTTTTGAAGCTAAGATCTTTCCACGTCCTCTCCACACCCCAGGCTCTACTTCTCTCCTTGACTCTACCTAGCCTTGCCTTACCCTCTCCCAGCAGCCACCAACACTCTTCACTGTTCATCCTCCCCAAACACGTCATTCTGTTTACGTTTCATGTTCTCAAAGTCAAAATCACTGCCAGTCATCCACTTGTAGACGTCCTTGATGTCGTTGCAGGTCGTCTCAAAGTGGGTAGTGGCATCATATGCCCGGGAGACAAATATCTGTGCAAAGCAATATTCAGACATCAGAATCACCACACAGCTCCTAAATTACCTGATGGTTTATAGGACTCCAAACATGTACACATATAACCTGTGATTTAAAGTATGCATGAATGTTGGCTCAGACCCTCCTTTAGATACAAGATTGGACTGTATGTACAGTAAATCCATCTACTACCATGGAAGAATTCACATTTATCACTCTCTCAACAATGCTCTGACCTGGCCCACCACGTTCCACCTCCAAAATCTACAGCCATGTCTACAAGCACCCAGGCTCGAATTAGAACTGACCTGACTTTCTGTGCCATCGTCAGTGGGCTCAAAAAGGTCGCTGATGGCCACAAACCTACAGACACAAGCAGACAAGCAGAGTGTGATCAAGCATCCCAGTGAGATATTACACTTCACTCACAATTTTGCCTGATCTATTGCAAACTCTAGGATCCAAAAACAGATAATACTTGATTAATGGTAAATACGGATTTTAGGCTGTGATAATATCAAAGTGGTCTTAACTGTTAACAGAAAGCATAAATGCTTGCAGTACAGGTCTGAACTGGTAGTGGACAGGTCAGTGGAAGAAACAAAAAATAGACTGACTTCTGGTCAATGGGTTCCAATAGCTCCAATGCAGGTTCGATTTCAGCCTCTGGCTCACTGGTCTCCACAGTGGTGCTGACAATGGCAATGTACTTTCCCTGGGCCGCCACATTGTGGGCATAGGAGATCATACAGACATAGATGTCTGTTGGTGAGAGAGATGGAGAATTGGACAGTGTGCTTACACAAGTTTGACTTTGGGTTCTAAAAATCAAAAACTCCCTCTGCCTAGAGGTTAGTCTATGAACCTCCATTCAAATCTTAAAAAATACCCTTTCAGGGTTATGGTGATCATTACAGAAGAGCTTTAAGGCCACTGAAGAGAAAAAAAAAATATTTTGACATTAGAGTCAAAAGTGCTGAGATTGTAAATTCAAAATAAACTTTTGAATAAAAAGTCAAAATAAACTTTCGACATTAAAGTGCAAAAAGTTTTTTTTCCCCCATTAGGTGGCCCTAATACTCTTCCCACATATCAGAAATTTATCATAGGAAAAAAAAAAAACGTTAATCAATTTTTAGAACAAAATCATTTAAAGCTGCAAAAGTATTAACTTAAATCCTGTTTTTAGTACAACCCCAATTCCAAAAAAGTTGGGTCGCTGTGTACAATGTAAATAAAAACAGAATGCAAAGATCTGCAAATGATATAAACCCATATTTAACTGAAAATAGAACAAAGACAACATGTGTTGAAACAGAGAAATTCAAATTGATTGTATATTCTTCATAATACAATAAAACTTAGTTTCAAAGGACAAAATTACATTAAAATTAATAATCATTATGTGTATTCTTTTGCTTTTATACGCTGAAACCAGCTTAAACAGGACTCACCTGAATTCCGGTTTACTTGATTCTGGGGGATGATAATCTGGCAGGAATTGGCATCATTCGTGTTTTTTATGGGGTGACTAAGCACACAGATGACTCGGATGACCTGACCAGACTTACGAATCCGATCCGGAATGTAACTGGGGTCACAGATCAACTGCTTGCACCGTGCAACCTGCAGGAAAAGGACAGTGCAGAAAAAACACTGATCCTCAGTGATATCATTTATGTGATTTATTAAACTGGCCTGGGAAATTTTTGCAGATACATGATACGTCTCAGAGAAATAGTGTTCCTATATTTTGAGGATTTTGAAGATGCCTTTCCTCATATGGATGCTTAATGTCATTGCTTATATAATGCAATCAAAAACTAATATATAATACACAAAATTGCTACTAGCAATTACGTAACTGAAAGGAGAGGCACAAAATATACATATAGATTAAATGTATAATGGTCACAAATTAAATTTTAAAATAGATCATGAAACACTCTGTCTTATATCCATTCTTCCATCCATCTTCTAATCACTTATTCACAGTCACAGGAGCCTGGAGCCTATCCCAAGCAGCACACGGCGCAAGACTGGGGTACACCCAGGATGGGATGTCAGTCTGTCACAGGGCACACTCACATACACCAGCATACTCTGCAGGCAATACATAAAAACCTAACTGCAAGTGTTTGAACTGTGGGAGAAAACTGGAGTACCTAGAGGAAGCCCATATGTCATGGGGAGAGCATGCAAACTTCACACAAACAAAGAAGAAGTGAGATTCCAATCCAAAACCATGGAGGTTTGAAATTTAGATTTTTTAGAGCGATAGGGTCATGTTTTTATTTTCATTTTACCTCTCCCTCTGACTTGACTCCCACTACATGGCCATTCTCCATCACAATCTCTTCAACTGGCTTGTTCAGCATATATGTTCCTCCATATATTGCACTTAATCTGAAAACAGATATGTTTGTCATACACATAATATTGTCATTTACTCAAGGTGAAAATCACACATTTTTTCTTGTGTGCAGTCTGAGACATGTGTAGCACATCAAGGACGAAAACTCCTTTCTGCTTTATGAAGAAAGTACAGGTTTAAGGTCAGTGTTTCAGCTGTTCGCCTATAGAAGTGTGCACACCTGGCAAATCCCTGAGGGAGCTCCCCCAGGCCATAGAGGGGGTACAGATAGGGGCTCTTCCCATAGCGAGCCAGGGACTCACTGTACAGCTTGATGCGATTGATGGTCTCCAGGCAGGGCTGGTCCATGTAACTGCAGTGTTGAGAGAGCAAATAGATCCAGTCATATTAACCAAACACTTCCAAAACAACCACAACTGTTTGTGTCTCTATGCGCTGTTATGCACAACTCACTCATCTGTTCTGTAGAGGGCAAGAGCATGGCCGGTGAAGTCTGTAACATCCTGGCCCAAGTCAAACTTCTTGTAGACATCCCTCATGGTGGTGAGTTTGGGATCAACACCCTCAAACGTTTTAGGGTCATTCTCATCGAAGTTGGCCACAAAAACTAAAAACTTGCGAAACCTTCTCTTTTCAAACATCCCCATTAAGTCTAAAAGCAACACACATGGGGACACACAAAAACAAAACATCAACAGGTAAAACTACACTGCACAATCTACACAATCATCCATACAGTTATCCTTTTAGTTTCTTTTTTTAATGTTAGATGCTGCCTTACTTGATGCAAGTGCCTCAGACTCAGTGGAAGGGACTTTGTAAATCTTTCCTCCCTTGTAAACAAAGCTTCCCTCCACAACTTTGAAGTCCAGATACCGGGTCACTTCTGTGTAGAGGAGCATCTTGACCAGCTGACCTGTGTTGTAAATTGTATTTTCTAAGCATGAGTATATAATATTTATCAAGCTTTTAAAGTCTTTATTCTTTTTAAAGTAAAGCCTTTATCCATTTCTATCTTTTACTGGTTGTAAGTGGTACTATGTAAGGCATTAATTACCATTAGCCATGAGAAATTTGGGAATAAGGTCAACATTCCAGTCTCGTCCCCTTCCCATTGACTCTGGTGGGCCTTCTGCCAGGCCAAAGCGCTTGTAAAGCTGCAGAAGTTAAAATGCAAAGAAGTGACATCCCTACTAAACTGGAAATTATACACCATTTTTGTCAAACTCAGAGGGCATAAAAAACAGAATTCTACTGAAGGGTGTCAATGAAATGGAACCATTGAGATAAAAGTTGCCAAAAAGGGATGGACAGAAATACGGATATTTCAGTAATTTATCTAGCACTATGAATCTGCTTTGTTTCTTTCTGCTTCTATCTTCTATTTCTGCTTATGCCCCGCACCCAGTCTTCAGTTTCCCGCCTTACCTCCTCTAAAGGAGTGATGGAGGAGCTCTCTCCTCCATAGTATGGATTCCTGTCCATGTGTAGAACCTTCTTTCCATTTACAGACATTATCCCCGACAGAATACATTCCTGGACAAACAAATTTACAGGTTAAATATGTAGAGTGCTATATATACTATAGACAATGTCATTCAAAAAAATGGAATATACTTTCAGTAAAAAAGTAATATTAAAATGCAGCACAGAACATATTCTGACACTATTTTATACAATAAAGCATAACTGGATTATAGCTAGTGTTATTATGTATTGATAAAGGGCATCCAGCCATATGGATTTGCTATTTTTTTTCCATTTCCACCAATACTCTTACTCTTAATATTTAAAATGAGTTGTCTTATACACTAGCAGACATTTATTTGTCGCTGCCCGTTATATGATCGCAAAGCTCAATATTTTTGCACGTTTTAGAGCAGTCTTTTCAGCGTGAAATGATACAATATTTCAAGTTACCATTCCAACGAGGCCATGCCTCTCCTCCCCAGAATGTGTCTAAGCAGAGCTTGTGAAAGATGTAGTGTGAGTCTGTCTGTCTGTCTGTCTGTCTGTATGAATGTATGTATATATACAGTGATCCCTCCTCGATCACGGGGGTTGCGTTCCGGAACCACCCGCAAAAGGTGAAAATCCGCAAAGTAAAAACCATATGTTTATATGGTTATTTTTGTATATTTTTAGCCCTTATAAACCCTGTATATTCTCTTAGATATTAGGTAAGATTCGTTGAAATTATGTATGTAAACACATTCTTTATCTACTACACACAAATATACGTATCGTACGTCATTGAGGAGGGCTTTGGGGTGACTCTGTCGTGAAAGGCGCTATATAAGAATAAATTGTTGTTGTTAATACATAATACAGTTGTAAACACATTGTAATAATACAAATTTTAACAAAATAATTTAATATTTACTATAATGTAAACACAAAAGTTAACACTTTACACAGCGAAACACGTTGATGCTGAATGAGTGAGACGAGATGAATAAATGAACGTTACATTTATATAACGCTTTTCTGGACACCCAAAGCGCTTTACAGAGCCAATGGGAAGCCACTTCAACCACCACCGCTGTGTAGCACCCACCTGGATGATGCGACGGCAGCCATTTTGCACCAGAACGCTCACCACACAGCAGCTAAGGTGGTGAAGGAAATGCTGGCTAACGCAAAGCGGAATCTAATGCTGCTCTCCTTCACTGAGCCAATCAGCACCCAGGATACTTAACCGCGTGCTCTGATTGGGTAGCTTCTCAGCCATCCGCCAATAGTGTCCTGTATATGAAATTAACAGGGCAAACCAACTGAGGCAGCATGTACCAGATATAAAAAGACCCACTGTCCGCAGAAATCCGCGAACCAGCGAAAAATCCATGATATATATTTATATATGCTTGCATATAAAATCCGCAACAGAGTGAAGTCGCTAAAGTCGAAGCGTGATATAGCAAGGGATTACTGTAATATAGTTTCTAATAAAGAATAACCCTAACCTGGAGTATTACACTTCTCAACTAACTCATGTGTCAAAAGCAAATCATTCTATCAATGAATCAGTCCGTGCCACCAAAATGAAAAGTACAATCAGCATTGTTCCAACCATTGTTCCACTTCTCAATGATAGTCGTTTCCCAATCCCTCACTGTCACTGACTGACAATTTTTCTTTAGCATACAAATTATTAATTTCAAAGATACCAGTTTCAACATTTCAACAGTATGTGAAGTTCATTGGCAAATGAGAGCACTCGCATGCACATGTAACTTCTTCAGATCTCAAGACAGTTCAATGGCAAATAAGTCACACAGCACTGTGTGACACAAAAACAGCAAAATGGCAATACAAGAACAATAAAATGGCAACAAAATCATATACTGTGGGAGTCAAATGGCAATTGTACAAGATCATTTGCGTGCATTGAACTAAAACAATTGCAATTTGTGTGAAACAGTGACAAATGGTTCAATCGGCATGGTTCCAACCATGAGAGTCAAAATGCTTAGATATATTGTCAAAATGTCAGTGTAAATTTACTCCTAACCTCCACAATTCTCAATGATATTAATTTCTAAGCATTTCATGGTAGTTTTCATTTTGGTGGTACTGACTGATTCATTGATAGAATTATTTGCTCTTGATACATAAGCAGCTGTGTGAGGAGAATCGGAGGTACCCGCATATCTAATTTTTCATTATTTTATTACCGTAATTCCACCCAAGCCTTGACTAATAACTTTAAAACTGTTAATAGAAGTTTGCCTGTTTCACTACACTGCTTGCATTTATGTTTGTTGCAATACTGCCTTCTCCTGGTCTGGTGGATTATCACTGCTGCTTGCATGCACCGAAAGCAACCATCCGCATCCACAGCCAAATGTAGTATGAACACAAGCTGCCACGCAGATGACCGTCCACAACCCAAAAAGTGCATGAGGAAAAGTATAGTTTGAACTAAGTTTTACAGTACAAGAGTTGTGAGCTTTATCATGCTTGAATTTATTTCAACACAAAGGTTTAAGCCCTTGCAATGGTTTGCCTTATGGTCCATCAAAATCATGTTCACTTATTTTATGGTGACTTTTTTGTTCCAATGTAAAATCCTTTGATTCCACCAGCTTCCAGCTCACTTATCAGTATCAGTTTTTTTCTCTCTTATTTCTTTGCCTATATATTTATGAATATGTTGCATACGACAACTATTTTTTAAATTGCTTAAATTCAGTATTATAATGGAACACACAAACATGGGGTTTTCAGTCTGCTATACCATATTCATGTCAAATTTGATGTTTCAGCATTCCAGCATTACCTTGCCCTTGGTCTGACATGTTTAAAACCATGCAATGCTATATGCTGGTCATTTTTTAAATGTTCTTTGGCTACCTGCTATAACAACATGTATCATGTGCATGGCATAAGATCCTGCACACGTCAGTATACTGATCTGATAATACTAGTATTCTCACTGATTCTCTGTATGTCTGGATTTCAGTAGGGATCTCTGGTTAAGATATTTCTATTTATGCTCTATAATTCTGGTGCAAAATTTTGGGTGTAACCCCATTCGTACTGAGAAAGACCAGTCCTCCTACAGCTGGCATCAGGATAACCTTCGATGAAAGAAATTTTGTGATATTGTGTGGAGTGGCTACAGCTGAGTATTGGCAGTCCAAACATATTATTATTATTACTATAGTAGTGTCTAGCTCACATGTGCCATGAAACTATTGTAATTCTGACTAGTTTTATAATTCACTATCATTCACCAAAAGTTGGAATGGTTTTCCTAATGGCATAATAATCAATATTTTAATGTGTGGTGGATTTTAGAATAACAGTAACGTTATTCTATCCAATGCAATACGTACTACATAATCCCAGCGCATCCTGAAGTAGGCACCCCCAACAAATTCAATTGAGACTGTAGAATTAAATGGATTTAATATGTGAGACTAGATAAAAAATATAACAAGGTACACACCCGTAGTAACATAGAGTACGTGCAGGATATTCATACGACGTACAATTTCGCATTTTAAAGCAGCCTTAACTGTGAGAGACAGGTGATTTCCAGGCATTGGTGGTGTACTCTAAACATTGTTCTACTTCATAATCACATATGCTTTTTTAAATTGTTGTTGCAGTCAACAAAATTTAATTTAATTGATGAATTTTTGTCAGCAGCATCATAAATTTGAAGAGCGATTCACCCAAACTATTGTTGACATTCAAGAATTGAAGAACAGGATCACGCTGAAACTTTTACGAAAGGCAAGGTTATTTTATATAATATGCTAATTACATTTTATAATATACTACACATTACAGCAAGATTAATTTCAATGTCTGTTTATTGGATAAGCTCGGTCATAGACATCAAAGTAAAAATAACACTTGAAAAAAAGCTGTTTTCTGTATTGCATGCACGTATATATTTTTTTCCCATGTAGAACTACGTAAAGTGTCCACCCTCCCTGCATCAGGAAATAATTACATTTTATATAATATATACATATTACATTTTATTTAATTATGTGTTGCTTTGCATTTTGTTTTCCCATTTTTGGTTCTCAGATTTTATGAACTGGGAATTACTACATTTATTACAGTTCATTTTATTTTCAGTTACCTACCATATAGCTTTTTTCACTCAGTTTGACCCCGTTTTGCATAATTTTGCATAATTTTGTTTCCTGTGTGTTTCAGGCAAGCTTCTACCAAAGTGCCCATGTGACAAAACCAACTCAGAGTCTCAAGAGGTCCAAGAACGAAAACATCTGAACAGCAATGATGCCTAAACATCATAATCAGTTAGTGTTGGAACTGAGAAGTTCCACTTCTATTAAAGTTCGTTTTGTTTTCTGTTACCTACCATATACTAACACTGCCTGTTATAAACAATGATAAATGTGCTATACTAGCTCTGAATAATAATAATTAGGATATAATGTATGAAGAAACTCAGTCAAAGGAATACATGTAAAATTACTGGTTTTACTTTAAAATATTTTTACAGTTATTTGACTAATGTCTCTTCTTATTTTTGGATTAGGTGTTAGAAATACACTTGCTCAGAAAAAAAAAAAAAACTCTGGAGACCATGGGAAAAGGCAGCAGTTTGGCATTGTTTAGACAAATGTAGTGTTTTAAGACCTTTACACAGTGCAGAAAATCTCTATCCTTGGGCACTGTTAGAAATCGATACCCTTTGCACACAATGTTTACCATCTTATTTTTCCCCACAGTAATGAATATCCTTTAGACTTTTATCATTACTAAGGGCCATGCGTACCCTTTCTCTGAAATTTGTTTTTGAACCACAAGATGGCGCCAAGGCTTCAACATAACTATAGCTGTTGTCACCCTAAAATAATTTCTCATGCCAAAAAAGTGCCAACTTGCGCAAAAGAGACGAAATATTATAAAAAATGTAGAATAAAGACAATGCCAGGGCCAACAAGGCTGAGTAAGGCAAAAACAGATGACATTTTATCTCCATTTCAACTGTTCATTCCAAAGCGAATGGAAGATACAATTATACACATGACAAACTTGGAGGGGAAGAGGAGGTTTGGTGGCTACTGGCAAGAGATCAGTCACTGTACTTAGTGCCTACCTTGGGTGACTGGAGTCTTCAAATCAAAGGGAGAAGCAGCTGCCAGCATGTGGGATTCCATTATTGGCAGACCCATTTTACTGGCAACTATGTCCCTGGAGAAGTTCTCAGCACTCTCCGCAATTTTGAGATTCAACAATCACGAAATTACTTGTCCGGAGAACGAAAGATAAGCTGGTTGTTGTCAGGGACATTTGGGATGTCTGGCTGGAGTAGCTGTCTTGTTTATATGACCCGGGACATGATGTGACAGTGGATGAGCAGCTGATCCCATTCACTTTGGATAAAAGTAGCGACAGAAAACCAATACACTAAGCCAAAGTCACAGTCAGGAACTGAAACAGGGGTCGAGAAGGCAGAAAACTTAACCAGGGGGTTGCACAGTACAGCAGGCACACATGCAGACATGGGAGAAGCTGGACACACACACGTTCAGAAAGAAGGAATGGGACCCATGCTTACAGGATGGGGTATCAGGAAGACACACACAAATCCACACAAGTGGAGATGCAGGAACTTGGGAGAAAGCAGGGTAGTAGAATGCTTGGAATGTGAACAGAGTAATCTAGGGATGCACCGATACCGGCATCAAGTACCGGGCCGATACTGTGCTCATATACTGATACTCGTAAAAATTGTCCAATACCAACAACCGACACCACTTAATTGCAACATTACGTTAAAACTCAAAGCCACGGCACTTTGTCAGACTGTAAGGTCTGTACTGCTAAAGTGTCAAGAGGAAGGGACAGCATGTCATTTAACACAAGCACTTTGGTCGAACATGTTTTTCACTGTTGATTCTTCCTTGCCATTACATTGCCATATTGTCCACACATGTTCATATCTGCATTTCTTGCACTTTTCTGCTGCTGCTATAACCTTGCAATTTTTGCACATTTTTTAACTTGCACATCCAATAAGTATTATTTACATTATCTTGTTGATGTCAGCTGCACTGTGTACTGTGTACTTGTATTTATTATGCTGTGTTGTATCTTATTGTATTGTTCGCTCTTGTTCGTTGCACTTGTCAGTTTGTCATGTGCACTTGTGCCGTCTCGTGTGTTTTGTTTCTTGTATTGCACCATGGTCCTGGAGGAACGTTGTTTCGTTTCACTGTGTGCTGTGTATATGGCTGAAATGACAATAAACCTACTTTACTTGACTTGACTAAAGACACACCATAGTGCAGAGTACATGGAGTTTGCTAATGCTAGCAGAGAAAGACCGCAACAACAAACTTTAGCGCAAATTACTAGAGTGAGAGAAAATGAAACTTAAGCGTTATTTATATCTAACATTAAATAACTAAACATATTTGATGTTAGATATAAATAACACTTCAGTTTCAATCACCAATATAAGTACACCTGGGTATATGCTGTCTTTGCTCCTATAAAAAAAAACTAATGCTACCAGTCGGACCAGTCACAGTTCTTCTGGTCTGCATCGTCACGACACGTAGTTACATTTCTGGGGAGGTACACATCAGGCTACAGTGAATGCCACAGCATGGGGTCCACAGCTATGTCGTATTTACGGTGTCAATTCGACGCATAAGTATAAATCAGCGCATACAGTCAAGACCTTTCAGGCTAAGAATCCTGGCTGAGATATAAATGACTGAGTTGAAAATTCAAATTTCAAGTAGGGTAAATAAATACATACAGTGGAAACCACTTATAGTTATCAACCGCTTACAGTGCCCTCCACTATTATAGGTACCCCTTGTAAAAATTAAGAAGGGTTAGAAAAAAAAAAAACACCGTTTGCTGAAGTACCTTCATCTTGCGAAGACTTTTATCTGACTTTTACTTGAATCAAGTTTATTCAAAGAAAAACAAATCCCTCATCAAGAAATATTCTTAGCAATTGTTGGCACCCCTGCATTTAATACTTTGTATAACCTCCCTTTGCCAATATAGCAGCATGAAGTCTCCCCTTGTAACCTTTTATATGGTTGGAGAATACAGAGCGTGGTATCTGAGACCAATCATCTTTACATAACCTCTCCAGATCATCCAGGGTCCTAGGCCATCTCCTGTGTACTCTCCTCTTCAGCTCACTCCACAAGTTCTCAATAGGGTTTAGGTTAGGGGACTGAGATGGCCATGGCAGAACCTTGATTTTGTGGACAGTTAACCATTGCAAGGTTGATTTGGATGTGTGTTTCAGATTATACTGCTGGAAGATCCAATGAAAACCCAGTTTTAGTTTCCTTTTGGAGGCAGCCAGGTTTTGATTTAAAATCTCCTGATATTTCATGGAATCCATGATGCCATGTACCTTAACAATGTTTCCAGGGTCTTTGGAGGAAAAACAGCCCCACAACATCACAGAACCTCCACCATACTTTGAGTGTTTATTGCCAAAAAGTTCAATTTTTGTTTCATCAGACCA
>JAAGVU020000103.1:24043924-24055538 GCA_011763525.2 Mormyrus iriodes | reverse complement strand
ATATATGCATGCATGCATTACATTTTGTTTTGCAAAGTTTTTTTCTACAGCTTATTAATTAAACACTGGTTTACTGAATCGGTACTCTATCGACTGATACCCAAAGCCCAGGTATTGGTTTCAGGACAAAAAAAGAGGAATTGGTACATCCCTAGAGTAATCAATACCTTGCAACAAGGAAACCGACTACACCAAGAGCAGGACACCCTGATCCTGGAGTGCTGGTATCCAGCAGGTTTTCTATCTTATTGGATGAGTTACTTTGAGATCAAATGTGTTACATCGGAAAGAATGTAGGATGGAAAAATCTGCTGGAAAATCTGCTCCAGATTCAGGGTTGCCTACCCCAAGACTAGGCGATTAACACTGAGGAGCAGCTGTCAGAGTTCAGGAAGGGGGAGACCAGGGGTGGGGGTGGGGCAGCGGTGCAAGATCAGAGATTGATTTCACAGTCACTTTGGACAAAAGCAACTGCCACATCTGTAAATGTATAACAAAAATGCCTATACATTTAAAACTAGGAAAAACATTATTGAATACAGTAATCAATGCATTAAATTCTCAAACATAAAATGACTGTTTTCTCTGCTGAATGTTCAGGTTATTAATTATACTGCAGACTGACAGATTAAGCTCCATTCTATGTTAAACCTCCATTATTCTTGGTTGATTATATCGTACGTGGGTGTGGCCCACATTTTGTATGAAGTGGCTCTATGTCTTTGTGCTGTGATGCCCTCTACCACACAAAGCCTTCCTGTATACTTACACCTCGCCCTCTTCCAAGATGTTTACATTGCTGGTGTTTCATTAAGGTTTTAAGTATATAAGGTCACATACACGTCATAAATTTTTTACATAAAGTTACCAACATAATCTACGCATAAATAGATACGACGCCTCCACAATCTGCTCCATTCCTAAAATCGTTTTCCCCGCAAAGTGCTAGACAGCTAAGCCTAAACACTGCGCTGCACGCTGGGATATCCATCTTCAAAACCCCACCCATGGGTAGCGGCACAGTACTCAGATTGTCTACGATGAAAACATCTAAATTATGAGAATTATACGGAGTACACAATATGTGTATACAGAAGTAAAGCATACTAACATTTTAAAAGTTAAGCTAATTCCTTTTTAATGTTACTATAACTTCATAATTGTGTTGTCGTGTAAACACTTTCGTTAACATCTTTGATTAACGTCATGCTTAGATATTATTGCACCTGATTGGTTTCTAGCTATCAAAACAACTTTTTTATGCAATTTTGGAATACGTAAGATTTAAGCCTAAACATATTATTAGAGATGTGGCGTGTCCGTGAGTGCGGGCTCCCGTGTAAACGTGTGGGCGCGTACGCCCGCGCGTGCGCTGTTTTTTTTGTTACTGGCGTCTTTATTTGTCGTTGGTTGTTTGCTTCAATGCCACATTATACGTTTTTTGATTGAGGTATAGCTATTTCATGCATGTTTATAATATGCTCTATCTTTATATTTCCTGGTGTTAATTTGAGTTACCGTTTTGAATTTCAGACGGGGGGTTGACATCTCCTCACATCCTTGGCACTACCACTATTACTACAATGTAATCTTCCGCAGAAAGCATTTAACCTAAAACAAACATGTATATTTTCATTAGAATTGTCCGACAGAGTGTTTGTTTGTGTATGTTCTGGTCAAATCCATACGTACATCAGGAAGCTGCAAACCGGATATAACACCTTGACGAAAAAAACAGTCTTTCAGTATTATTATTATTAATAATAATAATCCATAATAATAATAATAATAAAGATGTTTTTGGCTTGTTGGACCTATGGGCGATACTAAGAGCCACTGAACCCATCGCCACGCTTTGTGGATCAGAATCATACGTTAAAAAACGTGAATTCTACAGGCCTTTGGTCTATGAAAGTTGTCAACATAAACTGACCTTGTAGAATATAAACATACAAATTACTGTATGTGTATAAGTCATTTAAAGGTTTTACTGACTGACTGCAACTGCATGTATTGCAAACAGTGATGCAAGAATATCCATACCGAGGCCAGAAGTACAATGAATTAGAACATTTTACGTATTTAAAAGGCTAGAACCATATCATATATACCTTACATACACTCATATATAACCTATACAGTTATACACATACAAACATACATAGGCATCACATACGCACACTAATACAAAAGCGCAGAAGGAAATACTCACTGTAAGTCCAGTGCCTAATACGATCACATCATATTCCTCATCCATGTCGAATATCCAGTTCTACAAAATCTTATTAAAAATATATAAAGTTTGTGCAAACCCAATCTTTAAGCCTTTTTTCTATTAGAAGATATCTACTACAATATTATAATGTTTTTTTTAATTATTATTAAATGAAAATGAACTATTTACGTACTATCGTAACCGGCAAGAAAGTCTAAAGATGGCCCTCTCCGCGCAGCTATTTCCCTAAACCATACATCCGCGTCGGGAAAGAGTGCCACGACCTAAACGTAACACTCTCCACACTCCCAAGTTCATATGTATGTTTCTCGCACAGACTTAGTAATGCTAGAAATATATTTATATATATATATTTATGGCTATTGTCAATTTTATATTAAGACCAATAATAATTGTCTGTTCCCTCATATTATTCTTTGCCGAAATAAGTGCTGCCTGCGACCTTGTGCTTAGGCTAAGTATTCCTCCGCTGGCTGCGGTTCTTCTCCAACTGCAGTCATCTATGCCACATCCGAAATGTTTATATTTATTACTGATGAATGGCAACATGCTGTTAACTAATAATTGAAAATGAATTTACGGTTATTCGATAATACAAAATAACTGCATACAAGCAGAATCGTTAATGTGCATCCCTCTGTATCCATTCTATACCGCAATATCTAAATTATTGTGAGACAATTTTAGTTGTATTTGTTATTTTCAGTATTTGCAGAATCGCTGTTTTCAACGCATATGTTTTCCAGTTGTATTTCGTTCGTCAGTGATTCATTAAATTAACGAATTAAATCAAATACATGTTTCCTGTTGGCCATAAGACAATTTAATAACTTGACAATAATCTCAAACTTTTCTGAACGGAAGGAAGATGTGTTAACCTGAAGGTATATATAAGTAGGACTCAAATTTTACGTAAGTATAGAGAGCACCACAGAAATATACACTGGTTGTATGTTCAGGACCACGGAGAGCGATTCATTATGACTATATAATACATGTACCATAAACATAAAAAAACAATAAAATTGGATTTTTTTGCTTGTTTGTTTTTTAGATTAGAGAATACCTGTTGTGCTGCAACCGGCCCAGACACCGGGTCAATTCCAGCAACCAGGGATGACCTAGTTGTGCTTTAAATATCAGCAAATTCTGCCCCAAAGGTAATCATTCCAGATCAGGTAGCCATTGTTAAAGATGTTCTAAACCCTGTTCACATTCAACGGCTAGAAGTTTAAATGTACGTTTACTCCATTCCAGGCCCAGGTATGATGTCTGAAAGAGACAGTGCGAGGGAGAACCTGTCGCAACACTGAATTTCGCGATGTTTGGTATCTACTTACAGGGCAGCGTCGATGTAATTAACAGTTACATTTATCTGGTGGCAGTCAAAGTCCATATGGCACCCTGGTACCGGCAACGACCCTCACCCCGCCACTATCCAGATAAAAAGTGTGACGCGATGGCACTAGCAGGGGGGCAATCAGCACCATGTGGGTCAATGACAAATAAGGTATTCACAAAATGAAAAATGTCAGGTGATGCAGCCAAAAAATATTTTACAATTATTTTCTCCGAATCAAAACCTTCATAACGTAACAATTTAAGTGTTTACAATGCATCAGACAATAATTCTTATTTGTTTTTCACATTTATTAGTGGTCATTTTAATTGCAGCTGCGCCACCTGACTTTTCAAGCTCATTTCAATTTAAACAGATGACTGCATGGACACCTGAACAAACTTTTGTCCTTGATATCATGTTTAAACACTCATGAATAAAGTTAATCAACCTGTTTGTCTAGACCTATCAAGTTTTGTACTCTCACACAAACTTCATATTTAATGATGTTTCTATTCCGAGCAACAACTGGGACAGCGGTTCAGAATGATTAATATTATGCCACTACTGCACTGCAATAACAAAAAGGTGTTCAATTGTAATTGAGGTTTTGCCGTTTTATTGTTTCGCTTATGAGTACAAATCATCTTTTGACTGAGCATTGATTCAACATTGGTAAGAAAATAAATGGTGTTGCCTGGACTGGCTCCCTGTCTTCACATCAAAATGGTTAGGCACAGTAGATGGGTGGTGGAAAAATATTATGGGCATTTGGTAGAACCCTGTTTATTTTTTCTCAAACAGCTCCCTGCATAACTGCAAAACTATATGGAATATATTGTTACATAGTAAAATGGATCATAAAAGAAGACGATTTTGAGTATGCATTGTACTTGCTGAAGCAATTTCATGCTATTTCAATTCATATAGACTACACCAAATCCCATGACCAATCCATCTCGCAAATTCTCGGGAGAAGCCGTTTTTCTTGCGCTCACGTGCGCCGGCGATAAGCTGGTGACGTAATCATCGGACTTCAAGATGGTGGGTTCTGTTGTGTCCAAGATGACCGGCGCAACGGTTTTCTTTGCTATTTTGTTTTCTGTATTTTCTTCAGGGAGCTGCAGCGCCCAGGTACCTCTGGTGATGTGGTCAAGTGAAGGGTAAAACTGACTCGTCGCTAATGTTAGCTACTCCCAGTTAACACATATCATTTTCACATCTGTATTCCTTCCTGGATTAAAAATTAGTCTAGGAGTGCCGATTCTGTTCAAAAGGGAAATTATTAACCATAAAATGCTGTTAATTAGCTAATACGTATGCTTGAAGACAAGAATTGTTTAATAAATTCGATACGGAAACCTGTTTATAGATGTCAGATGTCGGCTAGCTTGCCTGCGTGTTAGACGTTTGTTTTCTAAGGTCATTCCATTTTAATTATACAAATGGCCTTTGCATCACCATTTTTGATTTTGATTAAATTTGGTGTGTGACAAACTGCGGTGTCCCGTGTTTAACAATCAAAAATCATACGCGATTTGATTGATCCCGTTCACAAGAATAAGCCTCCAATCATCTGATCCTTCGTTTTGCTGTCACTAAGCGCCGATGCTTCAGTTGAATCGGTGAGATTTGTCTCAAAATTTGAACAGGTCTAGATCTATTGATAAGTGTGGACCATGTGGGGCAAATGGGACAGAGTCGGTGGGTCTCTGCTGTGTCCCCAGGTGTAAAGAAGTTTTGCGACATTGTTGTCAGTTGCGCCCAAAATGACAGGTCCCCTGGCATTATCTGCCAACCTTTCCAGATCTGTGGATCCCTCAGTATGATTATATCCAGAAAAAAAACTAGGCAAAAGTTACGCTTTTTGTAAGGTGTGTCCGCAAGTTTAACTGCAAGCGTTATTTTGTATAATAATAATAATAATAATAATTAATAATAATAAAGATATAAGTATAAAGAATCTTTTTTGATGGCTCACAGTTTTTACCGAAATTTTCCGTCACGCACCTTCTTGTTTTCAATGCAGTTAGGTTGACGTGTGATATGCCGTTAGTGTATTCGTTACAGTTCTTACTCTCATGGCATGGAAAATGCTGGTTATGGAGCAAATGAAAAATAAATAGAATATGAATATGTACATATATAAAGAATATAAATAATATAAATGACATTTTAAGACATGGACATTAAGACATACAGAAATAAAGAAATACAGTTAACCACTGGTGGGGAAAATATTGGTGTTTAAATGGAATGTGCAATAAATGAATAGGTGTAGTTTCAGAGTTATATGTCATGACTAAGTCTTAGGACATATGAGTAAAAAGACATTTTATTGATTTGCACAAAAATATTATGGATTAATGGTCAAAATAAACTTAAACAAATGTAATGGGACACTGTTAGCATCACAAATAGAAACCTGTCTTTACACAGCCATCAGTGAATGATTTAATATTTTAAATGGACTTACATGGAGTGTTGGCAAATATGTCAGTGCCAACAAGTAAATTCAGTGTTCTTTTTCTGTGATGGTTTTCTAGGTCCTCTTTGCCACAGCAGGTTGCACCGCTAGCCGGACACATCATATCCAGTTCCCAGCTGGTTTCCTACCTGAATACTGCACTCACTTCTGGCCCACAAAATGTTCTCCTGTTCCTCCAGGACAAGGTCTGTTCTTTTTTTCTCTATTCCAGTGCTATAATTTCACCATGTTCAGTTAGTGAAGAAACTATCTTAATTTGCATAGCAGAGAAAAGTGAATTGGTTGAGGAGAAGTCTGCTGCGGGTATCGTTTGCCTGTGATAACATTTGTGTGGCTTTGTCTGAAGATTCTCTGAGCAAAATATAGTGAAGATCTGAAAACTGTGATCTATGAAAACGTCTTTGTATTACAAAAAAATTCAAAACAGCCTAAAATTTCATCATGGGGTGTATTAGATTCGTCTTGACCCAGGGCATCAGAAATATTCGAAAAGTCCAAACAGTTCAAAAGTAGAAATATAAGTACAAGTGTGATCTGTTGGTGGAATTAGACTTATGACCCCAAAATTGTACTTGTAGACATTACTCTGCCTTCTCTGTGTGCCAAATTTAATAAAAAGCACGCATGGTGTTATAGGAGTTGCCATAGACACCTAGCCATAATAATAATTATAATAATAAGAAGAAAAAGTACAACTACGATAGGTGCCTTGCACCTTTATCCCCTAAACACAAACAGTTTATGATGGAAGCTGTTCCCGAATGCTAACAGGAGATGCAATTTTTTTTTGTAATGTGTGTTTTCACACCAAGGAGAAGGGTTCTTTCAAAGATATGCTTAACACATTTGACTGTCAATATGAATTCCTGAGCCGAAAGTACTATGCAAAAACTGCTATTCAAATTTATCGCAACAAAGTTTCTTAGGAAGTAGAATCAGCTATTGGAAAGGCAGGTAATCTTTGTCTAAGAATGGATGTATAGTCATCCACCCTTTTTACAGTGAGAGCTACTTTACTTTTACAAAGAAAATAATGTGGCAAGCTATCACATCACCACTGATTATTTAACGTACCCAGGTGCAGCAGGCCCTTTGGTAGATTTTTCCCACCTGGGTGGGGGCTGGTTGACCCCCTTCCATTTTGCACTTTGTGAAGGAGACAGTAAACATTGACTGGTTAACTGCCTTACACATCCATTACAGCTCTTTTCATAAACTACAATCTACATTAATCTGTTGGTAGTCCTTATTGATTAGCTTCATAACAAGTTTCCGTTTATTTTTCCTGGGGTCATACAGCTGAGCATGGATGACTTCACTGTGTACGGAGGAGTTTTTGGGAACAAGCAGGATAGTGCTTTCCCCACTCTGGAGGTAGGATTGCACCCAGCGTTTGCTTAAAATCTAGAGTATGTTTGATTTATTTATTTAGTTAGTTAGTTAGTTTTTTTTCATCCAAGTACTTGATTGACCATTTTCCACAAAAAGCTAAAACAAGATTGCAGCTGCAAGGGAGGTTTCCTACCGCACCAGGTAACATCTGTTTGGTACACAATACAGCCGCCGTCATAAAAAAAGTTACACACTTAGAAAACTATGAAAAACGAAGTAGAAAAAATTAATAATAATCTTTGCGTGGACAAATGAAGAGACCCGAGCTTTAATTGTGATACTGTAGAAAGAACAGATACAACAAGCATGGCATGACAAGAAATAAAACTGTTTTTTATAATAAACTAGGGCAGCACGGTATTGGAAAATCTTCAAATATTCTGATGTGATTTTTGTGTAATAAATATTGGGGAGTTCAACATAAATTTCTCACAAACAGCAAGGATGGAAATGATTATAATTGTCTCAGAGAACACATGAGAACACTCATGAAAAACCAGCAGAAGCATGGGCGTTGTTAGGTCCGATCACTCTGGGCTATAGCCCTGAATATTTTAAACGTAGCCCTATTTTAACCCTGATGCCAATTTTATTTTAAAAAAATTATAAATTCAAGCCCCAGGTAAACTTGACTTAGCCCCTGATCTTTTCAATAGCAAGAAACTCCCCTGAGTGGAGGTAAACTTTAAGCCCTGTAACACACTACATCATTTTTTGAATTTAGTACATAATACCCCGCCTTGCATTAAGATGTCATTCAGTGCCGGTACCAGTTTTTATGCCTCACTTTGAAGTACCACACTTTTGGTGCTTTCTTGAAGTACTAAAAGTACGGTACCTGGTGCGATGGAAAAGCGCCCTAAATAAAGCAGGCGTGGGCAGTATTATGATATGGTATGCCACTTTCTTTTTGGTATACTGTGGTGTTTTGAAATCTTAGTGACAGCATTAGCCGAGCAGGAGGTGGTGATCTTGCATGATAAAATTTGCCATTTGGTGATAAACAGTTAATCATCATATCATGTTTTTTTTGATGATTGCAACTATTTTTGCTGACCATGATCATCCCCTATTTAAATTTGTTACTAATTCTTCTACTCAAACATCACAAAAACTGCTGACATGCCACACCAAACAGCATACCTTACCGTTAATAAACTTACCTGAATATATCTTAAAGTTACCTGAGTATATGTCCAGTATATGTTATGTTAGTTTATATATATGTAAATGTTACTTTCTGATTGATTTAAATATCTGTTACCTAATTGGAACATTGTTTAAAAGGCATATCTGTTTCCCTGTTTCTTAACAACCCCTACACAAAAACAGTAATGAGTTTAACTAATGATGTTTATTTGTTGGTGTCATTTACAGTAGTTTAGTGCTTAAGATAGCTTTTTACAATTAATATGTAAATATTTAACATAATATCTCCCCTTGTTTTCTGGCTCTCCAAATATACTCCTCATGTGGAGAAAAACTGTAGCCTACTGTAACGTAGGCTACATCAGAAACAGACATAGGCTAATTGCTGTTTATGCAAACTATTAGACACGTTTGCCAAAAAAAG
Source organism: Mormyrus iriodes (assembly GCA_011763525.2). Lineage (NCBI taxonomy): Eukaryota > Metazoa > Chordata > Actinopteri > Osteoglossiformes > Mormyridae > Mormyrus > Mormyrus iriodes. Next base: position 24,046,510 of record JAAGVU020000103.1, on the reverse strand, counting down.
ATGCATCATTTCGATGATTTGCTTTAAATTGTGCAGTTTTGGCTGAAGAAGAGAAAATGGACTTGGTTGCTAAACTAAATACAAGTTCATTGCTGTGAGTACATTTTGGTTTAAAGCTGAATGAAAGGGGAGATCCCAATAACACGGATGAGCCGATATGTCGGATTTGTAATAAAACAGTGACTGTCAAAGTGGCTAATACCTCAATCAGAAAAAGAAATCATTTACGGACACACCACCCCATCCAATTTGCCGTATTTTGGAAAACAGCAGCGGTTGCAGGTCTTTTGAGGCAGTTGCGCATTGCATATTCTTATGGTAGACAGACAAAATATAAGCGCCACAGTGTTTCATGGCACAGGCTCACAGACAGTGTAACGCGGTATATAGCAAAATAAATTCAGCCATTTAGTACGGTTGAAAAACCAGCATTTTAAGAATGCTGCAGAACTTTGTCAAGCAGTAGATATTGCCAAGAAACACGCATCTCAAAAACTGCCATACCAGAATTTTTCATCAAAGTGAAGGATGAAATTATCCCCAGAAAATAATCACCAAAACAACCGTCAGTATCAAACCAAACTAATAGATTTAATTTTGTCATCCATCACTCTTTACTAATTACAATGACACAATCATCAGAGATGAACGAGTCAAAAGTGGTGTCTAATGATTACATATCTTTGTATTGTTAACTATTGGACATTTTGCCTTTTTTGATTTAAAACACGTGTTCAAAATATTCACAATGTATTTGAATAATATATATTTGTTTTTATGTATTTCATTTTGGCCAGATTAGAGATATGACTGTTTAAAAGAAACTGAAAATAGAAGGGGATGTTTCTGTTATTTTATTACGCTGTTTACTGACGCTTCAAATAACACTTAAAATGACCCCACACTGGTTATTGTACCTGTTTTTCTTCACATAGCTAGTAGCCTACATTGTGATATATTGTCCCATTTAGAACACTGGTAATCCGGATTTAGTAATCTTAAAAAGTTTGTATCTGGAACAGGGTGATCTAATCCAGTGTTACTTTGAAAAAACGATGTAAAAGTACATGATTACATGATCCTAGATAGCAAAACATAAGATTTTCAAATCATCATCATTATGATCCAAATTAAGCTTTTTGAACAACTGGGCTCAGCATTTCAAACTACCAGAGTAGCATTGCTTCTGAAAATACCATACACTATGCATAATATCTGGACAGCATATAGTATGATAGTATGAAATATTACATACCATGGAAGCCTAGAATGGAGATTTGCTGTTCTGCTGGAGCTAAAGAATATGCAGCTTTTGCAATATGTGGTTGAAGTACATACTGTTTTAGACATTTGAATGAATATTTGTGCAATATAGTGTTCATTCTGGTACCATTGTTGTTGTCTGTCCTTCCAGGCAGAGCTGAGATCTTCTGCCTCTCCTCTGGTCCTCCCAGCCCTGTCGTGGCCTGATTCTGGTGCTATCCCACGGATACTGCAGGAGCAGTTGGGCACCTCCCCACTCTACCTGGACCCAGAGACCTTGTCACAGCTGCGCCTCAATGCCTCTGGCTCTTCTCTGCTGATCTTCCGTCTGCCCTACAGCACAGAGTAATGGCTCATGTGCCTTCATGTGATCCTTTGTATTCTTAAATCGCCTTTTTGTTTTAAGTGTGCATTTAGGGAGAAGTGTGCAGTTAGTGACTTTTTTTTCCATACAAGCTATGGTCCAAAAAAGACCTCACCTGGCTGAGGGCTGGGCAGGTGGAGTTTCTCCCAGTGGGCAAGAAGGTTAATTCTATGCGACTGCAGGTTACAGAGAAGAAAACTCTTACTATTGTTTGAGGGTTAGGGTTAGGGTTAGGGTGTGTGCCCAACTTTCCTAGAGAAAGTGGGTGAGATGCTTGAAAAGGTACCATTTGATGCTCCTTTTGGGAATCTTCAGTGTTCATGTGAGGGGTGTGATTGGGCAGAATGACCTCCAAGATCTAAACCTGAGCAGTGAATTGTTACTGTATTTCCCATCTGGGGAACAGATTTCCCTAAAATTGAAGCAGCGCCACATGGCCAGTTTCAGACATTGGATACAGTTATCACAATAACTCAAAAAGTATTTAATGAATCTTTTTTAAACTGTGATTTAATATTGCGATAAATTGCCCCAAATCTAAAGCATTGTTGTATTCCCATACCGCTGAAATCTCTAAATTCCTGAAACCTAATTGTATATCACAGCAAAAACAAATTTTCTATTCAACACACATTTCTCAAGGACAATAAAGGTAATTGGTTGGCTAATGAAAAATTCATTGGCACAAGGACTGACAACTATTGAATGTTACTATCAACATATAGGCTACAGTTATATTGACACATTAATGGTAAGGATGCTACAACAATACAGCAAAGATAAGACTTACAGTAAACCCAAACAGTGCAGGCTAAATAGAACAGAACTGGCAATCTGTACATTTCTAGGTAAAACAAGATGATGGCACATTAAAACACTAACTACAGTTACACAGAATATAAATGAGAGACACCAAATATATATTTAGGCATTTAACGAATATCCATCCATCCATCCAT
>JAAGVU020000103.1:24007447-24035475 GCA_011763525.2 Mormyrus iriodes | reverse complement strand
ATTTTAACAACTCTGAGTTATTAGTTAAGTTCTCCCCAAACGAGCTTGATAGGCCGAATGGCCTCCTCTCGTTTGTAAATTTCTTATGTTCTTATGTTCTTATGAAATAATCTCTCAATTTTTGGGCACTGACTAGAGTTATAAGAAGGGGTGTGCGATATTATATACAATGTGTAATTATATATAAAATATTATATTTCGATATTTTCGTGGATTTTGTCGATAACGATAATTTGACAATATTTTGTATCCTTCAAAAATGTGTTTATTAAAATCTTATTGTACTAGCTTGCTCTGTTATCAGAATATTAATTGTTGCTTACTAATGATATTAATGGAAACAACATACAACAACATAAAACAGGTCTTATTTATTTACATAAAACTTTCAATGAACTTTCAAGCATTCAAGTAAAACAATACAGAAACATGGAAATCACCAGTCCTAGTATTATTCAGATCAAACAGTGATCTCATCACACAGTATGAGTAAACTGTTTCAAAGTGGCTTACGGGACATACGTTGTGAAAAGACCAACAAAAACTTACTGACTGTGGCTTGGTATCAACAGAACCCCTCGTTTTTCTACTTCTTTATCAGAGTTTGAAAGCTGACTGGCATTTTCACATATATCTCTGGATATGTACCTATTTCCTCATTTGGTGGACAAGTCAACACCTTGTACTCTTTTTTATTTTCCTCAAAGCATTCCTGAACAATTTTTGCAGTGTGGCAGGGTACATTATCCTGCTGAAAAAGGCCATCAGGGAATACCATTGCCAAGAAGGGGTGTACTTGATCTGAAACTATATTTAGGTAGATTTTTAAAGTAACAAGCATATGAAGGTTTCCCAGTAAGGGCGTCTATGATCATGTCGCCGGCTCACCGGTTGACCTTCCTTAGGCCATTTTTTTTCGATGCCGACCATTGCATACCGGGAACACCCCACAAGACCTACCATTTTGCAGATGCTCTGACCCAGTCGTCTAACCATCACAATATGACCCCTGAGATGATCACAGGTTTCACTCACTGGTATTACTGGTAAATCTCTCCAAAAACTCCAGATAGCCCAGAACTCTGCCACCTGCCTCACCCCCACTTGCTCTTAGTAGCACATCACACCCACACTTCAGAGCCTGTTCTGGCTCCTTATAAAAGAATGCATCCACTTTAAAATCCTTTTTCTAAATAATTCTTAATAACCAAGCCCCATCATATCTTTCTGAACTGCTTCTCTTCTACCAATCTCAATGCAGTCTTAGATCCTCCACTTTTGGGTCTCTCCTCATCCCACCTTTCAAACTCCACAGCTATGGTGACTGTGCGTTTTCCTGTTTAGCTCCCAAACTTTCACAACTCCCTCCATCTGCTATTGTCACTCAATCTTGATGTCAGATTCCAAAATCAAGCTAAAATCCTTTTTATTTATTCAAGCGTGTAAACTTTCCTATCCATAATGTTTTATCGTTTTTATCCATTTACTTTAGTCTATGTAAGTGTCTTTGAGATCATGAAAAGCGCAATATAAATAAAATGTATTATTATGACAAACCTGCCACCCACACTCCTTATCCCAGCATGCACATAATAATGTATTTGTCAGAAACACAAGCATTGATATATATTCATAGCACAAGCACTGTTTCCTTCCATAAACAAAGTAATCTGAGATAATGTAAACATTCTTGAAAAATCCAAGCTTTTAAATGATTAACAGTGAAACAGTGGTGTATTGTGGCTTTTGTATCTAATGCTCGAGTTTGTTGTGGTTGGGCTGCACATCTGCTCCAAAAATGCTATGAAAGGCATTGGAAACTAGAAACTTCCAAGATAAAATCTCACGTAAGACTAAGAACTTCATGATGATTCACTTTTTTTTTCACAGCTTTGATATAGTGGTTCACTTCGTGGTGCATTACGTTTATCTGACGTGGCAGGATACTTATACATGAAACTAACTAAACACTTATTTACACAAAACCACTAGAAACGAACAATGTTTTACAATTTAATGTTTCATAACACTTATTTCTGGCTGATCAGAGATAATGAGGCTTGAGAATACACACTGTGCATGTGACTGGTCAGCCATATGTCAAAAACTTACAGCAAGGTCAGTTTGTCTCTCTAAACTCCCATGTGGTTTAAGTGTGTTTGTCTGTCCTGGATGGACTGGTATCATTTCCAGAGTCCCCTACATTGGGTGCTGTACCACCAGGTAGGATCAAGGTTCATCCTGACCCTGCACTAGATAAGTGATTATTGATGAATGGAAGCACGCATCATGCTTTTCTAAATATTCCTACTTTGTACTGAGGTCAACCAAACTACTTTCTCCTGTATCCTGAGTAGAATCAACGATACCCTTTTTAATATTTATAATTCAAACAGCTTTATTGGCATGACATTTCTTGACAGTGCCCAGGGTGCTCTAGGGTCTAAGCAGCATGGAGGGATTTCCAGCGATCCAGGGGTCCCCTATTGGGGATGTACTTCACTCCACAGCCATCTGGGATCAGCTGCTTTTCCTGCATCATTTCGTCAAAGTCGCATGCGTTGAATTTGGTAAAGCCATACTTCTTAGAGATGTGGATCTTGGGACAACAAGAAGAGTATTTATGAGTGCATATTGTAAATCAGTGGTAAATGCCCTGGAACAAGTAAATATGTATTTGGGTGACCTGTACCTTCTGACGGCCAGGGAACTTGAACTTGGCTCTGCGTAGAGCCTCGATGACATGTTCTTTGTTTTGGGCCTTGGTGCGCACAGACATAATGACCTGCCCGATGTGGACACGGGCCACTGTGCCCTGGGGCTTCCCAAAGGCCCCGCGCATACCTGTCTGGAGTCTATAGAGAAAAAGGATAGCCAGATTAAGGAAGTGCCCAAGCGGAAATTCCTCTAACTCCCACATGCAATTCTGCCAAGGTCACTACATTTCTAACTACTTGTATAAAAAAAATGTTGCATTTCACAGCATGCTTTTACAAATTATTATACTGAAAGTGTATTTAATAAAAACCATCCCTGCTTGCCTTTCCATGATGGAGATGTGAATAAAAACCAGATGTGTTTTTTGGACCTTGATAGCTGAAGGCATCACTAATTAAGAAAAGTTTGTTTTTATGATGTGATTTTTTATGTTTATTTAGAACTTAGTGATCTATACATTATATAAAGAATTTAAGAATATGCTCGCATAAAAAGAAAATAAGAAACCCACACTGCAGTGCATTGGTGCTCATGACCACCCACCATGGAATATCAGCACCTTATGGCACATAGCAGTGGGTGAGATGAGGCTTTCTGAAGCACCTCAGGTTTTCCACCCCACTGATTCACCAAAAGGCTCATTACTTAAAACCACATTCAACATAATATACACTAATGCCACCTACTGGCGAATATATAAATCATCATTTACAGCTCTGGAAAAAATTAAGAGACCACAGCAAAATTTTCAGTTTCACTCATTTCTCAATTTATGGGTATGTGCATTTGTAAAATACACATTTTTTGCAAACTCCAGCCTAGATCTTACCTGCTTCGCATTGATTAAAAACTTCTTCCTTGCTTTTTGAGTCTTCAGTCCTACTTCAAGGAGCAGTGCACTTCACACCACTTAATGTTATCCTGCTTATTTCTTCTGCGTTCTACATTTCAGCTACAACTACCGAATGTTAGCGTACCATCAAAGAGCACTTTTCCACTGCACCAAGTACCATACTTTTGGTACTTTCCCTTTTCCATTGACTTCTGGTCGAGTACCAGTACCATAAGTGTCAAACCAGCTGGAACACTTCTTTGGTACTTCGGTACTTTAGGGAAGGACTTGAAACGCTTTCTTTGTTGATTGGTTATGCAAATAGTCTGCCTCTGAACACAACATAAACGCTGCCTTGAAAACGGATACAAACTCAGAAAACAACTATAAATGAAGTTAAAATAAATAAATTATTATTAATAATAATAATAATAATAATAATAATAATAATAATAGCGATCTGGTCAGAAGAACAGATACAACAAAAAGATCAGAACTACATGGCAAGAAATTTTAAAAGTATTTTGTTTAATATATTAGGACAACACACATATGGCATGCTGTCCTGGCCATGTGATTTTGTTGTAATAAATATTGGGGTATTTATAAAGGAAAAAGGAGTTAATACATCGTCTAGGAGTGATTTAAACAACAAGGACTACAATTGGCTCGGACAAAGCGCTCATGCAAAAGCAGTGGTGGTAAACTTAAACCGATTTTGAAACATATATTAGATTATCTACAAAAGGAATAATATTTGCAACTGCAAATTCTGTGACAGAGTAAAAATGTTTCAGCGAAACGCCTTGCGCTATAATATCTATACAGAATTGAAAGTAAGAAAAAGCCTGATCTTAATCCAGCTGACTAGCGATGCAAGAATTGAATTTGCATAATGTGATGTTGATATTAATATCGCACATTGTCTAGCCATATAATATACTACAGCCAGTTTTAGAATTCAGTACAAAATACCTTGTCTTACATTGTGATGTCATTCGGCGCTGGTTCCAGTACGCCAGTGGAAAACCAGCATCTTGAAGTATTGTACTTTTGGTTCTTTCTCAAAGTACCAAAAGTACAGTACCTGGTGGGGTGGAAAAGCACCCTGATATATCCCAGACCTTCACACGCACCACTTTTTACTTGCTAGTCAAGATTGCTCCACATGGGGACGGTCATAATGCTTCTGCTCATTCGTATAGACTGTGCTGACTCTACTAGATCAACAGGATGTCCGTGTGGGAAGAGCGGCCTCATTTGTCACCAATCACATGATTCTCTACGAATGATATAAGCCTTGAGGCAAGGCTTCAGCAGAAACTACCCTTCATGCTCAATACACTCCTCAGATTCAAATGTACTTTCACTAGCACACAGCCACTGGCTTTCACAAACCGCAGCTCTAAAGGGAGGTGTAGTTCACTCTCACCTGTCAGCCCCAGCACAAGACAACATCTTGTTGATTCTGATGACATGGAAAGGGTGCAGGCGGACACGGATATGGAAGCCATCCTTCCCACAAGTTTTCACCATATACTTATTGGCGCAGATGCGCGCAGCCTCCAGTGCTGCTTGGAGTTAGACAGAAAAACTATGCATGTTACAGGCAAAAAGGCAATGTTTCTTAAAGCTATCAACTACTAAATGTACACTTGTGGAAAGCAACACAGAAATGCACAAATAGTAGGATGCAGGAGGACTGTGAGACTGTTTGCCAAACATTTTTCCGCAGAGATTAATTAAAACAGTTGCAACTGTAAGAGTTTAAAGAAAAGACAATTAAGACAAAGTGTATTGCAAGCTGCTGCAACACCTCACAAGGACTCCATCTTAAGCTGGGATAATTGGGAATTACATTTTTGGATCATTTTACTGTCACTGAAAAGCTGGTTAAAAATATGCATGATTGTTGGTAAGCAGAGTCCCTCCGTATACCTCACCTTCTGATGAAAGTTGCTCGTACTCATCGGACACCATGTGACCACACAGCGGGAACTCATCCACCTTTGCCTTCTTCCTGCCCAGATCAAAGATTCTGATTTTTGGGTCTGAGTGGATACAGAAAAGAAACCTTAATTATAAATAATGAAAAAATCCTACTGTTCTTAATGATCCATAATGCACTAAATTGGATTTCCAATAATATACATGTACACAGCCCAGGCAACTTGGATATTTACCTTCATTTAGATATATGACATTAAAAAATATGTAATAAAAAACACATTTCTGGACTCCCACATTACAGGATATTGCATGTATAATTTCCGGCCTTGCATCAAGGCTGCCGGTGTTTTAGTTGCTGTTTATGTCTTTTCTACTTGCACAAATGATTAACTTTGGATGAGAAAGTGAAATGTCAGTAGGAATTACTAGCTTATTTTCAACTATAATATTAAAAGATACATAAATATATATGCAAATTATAAGTAATGAAAATAAAGAGCATCAAAACACCTACCAGGTACACCCCGACAGAAACGAGACTTGGGGTAAGGCTTATTTTTACAGTATCTGTAACTAAAATGAAAATATATTAAATCATAAATGTTACATAGTAAAAGTATAAAAGTCCAAAATATGAAGAATACTACAAGCCAGTCGTTTAAAATTATGTAGCTAAGAGTTAAGCACTAAGAGTTTGGTTTACTTGAACAGAAAATCACTAAGCTTCATTTTATATCAACACACTACTCCCTCTAACACACCACTCCTTCAAGAACAACGCGCAGAACCGAATAACGAGTATTCATGTACACCCGGGCTTGGTAGATTAAATGGGCTTCAAATAAATAGAGAAGGTACCTTCATTATCAAAAAGATTAAAAAACCTAGGATGTACAGATGCGACTTCTACCATATAATATGGCATCGCTTGTAACTAGAAACCACGTTAAATAGCAAAGGTGGTATCCCAAGAGTAGTGAAAAGTTTACTAGTTACTGATAAAATTATAAAAGCCTGGTTCAGAAATATTTACTAGCTAACCAACAAAACTTTTAACACCTCAGTGGAAGGTGTTGGACGATAAGCTGCACATGGTCTTTTATAGTCCTTAAGACCTAATCAGCTGAAATAACTTACCAACGGGCTGGTCGTCGGCCCATGGCTAGAATCTACAATTATAATCAAATATAATGTATTAATACACACATTACTTTGGCAAATTAATAAAATAGGTTAATTAAAGTATCTTTACCACCCACGCTCCTACTAGAATCTCACCTAATGTCAGAAAGAGAAACGACAAGTATTTCCGGGAAACGTCACTTTCCTTTTTCCTTAATTTGTAATTGATGTTTTAATTTTTCACATACTAATATTAGCATGCAATTATTAAGTTCTATAAGATTTTAATTTTAAGATAATTTTAATTTTAATTTTTGTTTAATCACAAAAATATATGTTTTCGTATTTAATACACCAATAAAGACAACACACTGTGAAGTGCCGAACAGGGATTCTGGGTAACGGAGTTCATCGTTAGAGATGGTGGCTTGGGAGATTCTTTTCGCTGAATCGGATTCATATAAGCACGTTCAAATGAAGTATTCCTTCGGTATCTTTCACGGAGATTCCTTCACTCATAACGCCTCCAGTCACCGAGGGAGCGAATATTTTTCTTTTAATCTGTATTAACTAAGCAAATTAACACCGTAAACTTTCGTTATGTTGTTAATCATAACGGTTTCATACATTCAATATGGGGTGCCTATTTTGCATATCTTAATTATTTCAATTTATTAGTGTCGTGTAATGTAGACAGACGTATAATGTGTTAAAAAAATTTCAATAATTGCTCCAGTTTATCAATATCCACCCTACCGTCAGTGTATCTGTTACAATTCGTGCTTTTATGTCACAGAAAATTTTGGTCATAGTGCAAAAGAGAAATATAAACGTTTAAAAATATTTAAACAAATAAATAATATAAATTTCAAACATGGACAATAATCATTCATTCAGTTTCTGTAACTGCTTGTCTGAGTTGGGGTTACAGGGGATGTGGAGCCTGCAGGTACAAGGCAGGGAACAACCCAGGCTGGGGCACCAACCCATTGCAGGGCATGCTCACACAGGCACTTTGGCAACTCCAATTGGCCTCAGCATGTTTTTGGACTGTGGGGGGAAACTAGTGTACCTGGAGGAAACCCCACAATGATGCAGGGAGAACATGGAAAATCCACACATGTTGAACCCAAGCAGAGACTTGAACCCTAGTCCAAGAGAGGTGAGATAATAGTGCTAACCACTGCTCCACAGTGTCCCCCCTAATGTTAGTCATACACTAAGGAATACAAGTAACCACATTATTGGTGGGGAAAGATTCTGCAACGTGTCATATAAGTGGCATGTGCAATAAATTGATAAGTATACATTCAGACCTATATATCACAACAAGGACTCACAGCATTCAGATAAAAACACATTTGTTAACTTTTAAATTTCCAGCTAATCCATCCAGTCATTCTAGAAATTGTACAAGCTGGGAAATACAATGCTACCGTTTCCAACGGCATCAATTTATTATTATCGGTAAATATGTATTTATTCCTATAATACTACAATATTCTATTTTCAGGATATTCTATTTGTGAACTCTATACTTTTTGTACTTGTCTGCACCACTTTTACCTGTTTGCACTATCTATACTGTCTTTGCACTTTGTCTGTTTTGCACTATGTGTGCTCATCTGTGCAGTATGTTCTTGCTGCTGCTGCTGTATGCACAAGAATTTCCCCCTGAGATAAATAAAGTCTTAATCTTAAGAATCTGACTAGAAAATGTTATTCATTTTATGTTCCACCCATTCTTAGTGTACAAAAAGTTTAGTCTAGACATTTAAGGGGGCCATAGAGGGAGGCGGGACATACTTGTTGTCATAGGGGCTATGGGTCATAGTAGCCGATATGCATGCTTGCTCATACCCATCACTAAGATAAAACACCTCAGACTAAAAAGCAGGGAGACTGAAAATAGGTTTTCCAAACGTATTGTTCAAAAATGTTTAAAATCAGACTATGTTTAAGAAACAGCCAGCTGATATATATGACTATGATCACTTGTAATTGTTGTGATGAAAATTTAATTAACCTGATAGATTAACATCTTAAGGGGTAACCAGTGGGATCCAGTTCCAAAGAATTTAATGCATAAAAATTTTGACAGGATTTTCTGTAGTTACATTTTCTAATATATTCTAACTTTTAAAAACAATATATAAAGAAAATATGGGAGTGAAATCAAGTTTAAATTTAGAATGTCATTAGTAGGGGCAATTCACCCCCCTGAAGAACGATGTGGTTTGCTCCAAGACACAGTATTTGTGTAATACCATAATATTGCATTGTAGGGTTTAAAACAAGTTAAAACGAGAATTAAATCAAGAAAATGCCCATAATATACTTCATTTTAGAGAGTAGAGGATGGTTTGGGAGGGATTTGATCGCGTATAATGTTCAGAGAAAGTAAAATCCAAAACCTGCTACAAGAAATCGGTTTTAATGCAAGTTCAGAGTGATAGGGCAGTGCTTGAGGTTTTGCAAAATGTAATGTAGGGTGATGCTCAGCCTTGTGGTAGCTGCTCACAAACCAGGAAGGAAGCTCTTAGGTCATTGGGTGCCAGCAATCTGCAAATTCTTCGTTGCAAACAAGTAGGAGATATTAAAAAATTATATGCCATTAAGTTGGAAAAATGAAAAATAAAACTTATGCAAATACATTTCTTGCTGACAGATCTGAAAGAGGAAGACGTGAAAGAAACAGAAAAAGCTAAATGTTGTGGAAAGAGGATGTACAGAGGAACTAAAAATCTTATTGCTGATGACGTATGTTGCATGCATAGGTAGGCTAAACCACAAAGGATGCGTATTTAGTCCGTGTTACCTCCGCTGCAGGCGCAATTGTAGCCAAAACAACGACTTAAGTCTCTTTTCAATCTAATGTTTTTCCATTTCTTTGGATGTACAACTTTGGAAATGTAATTTTCTTTTTGATTAACATAATTTTGACTAAATACCTCAATACCCGCATACATTTGGTTGTTTTTTTGCACCTCTTTTTAACAGGAAATCACTTTAAGAAACGACAGTGGTAAGACTAAGGCCTCTCTCCGTCTCGATAAGTAACTCCACAAAAGTGTCAATTTAATTATTTCACAAGGAGCTAAGATTCCTTATAATTTTGTTTGTACTTCCATGATGGTAGATTATGTTGGTTAAAAAATAATCTTATGCACAGTCATCAGAACATTGACTTATATTACCTAACTGTTTCAAGAAACAATATGTCCAAATGAAATATCCACCATTTGCATATAAAGCAGCATCAGTGTTGCACATTTATCCTCATATGTTATCATAAAGCTTATACAATTCTATTAGTATAACTATATTTTTAGGTGCTTTATTGTTAAACCTTATTTCCATGGTGTAATGACAAGCATATGATCACTCAATGTACATAGTAATTAATAGAAAGTGTATATTTTTAAAAAAACAATTGCAATATTAGCAGTAAGGAACTGTAATTTGACTTGTTAATATTTCCTGCAGATAAAAATGGAGCAAGATATTGCTGACCTTTTAAATGATGCATTCTCAGGCAAGACTTAATTTTCACCATCTTTCCTAGACCTTTTATTAAATTTTGTCATATGTAGCAAAAGTTGCACGTGATGAACCAAACCATCACCCTTTACTATTATTTCAGTTTTATATTAACAAGATCAATTAAATTAATGGCAAAGATGCGAGACGTTCACTATATGGACAAAAGTATTGGGACACTTAGCCATTGCACCTACTGCAACTTTTGGCCTCAATATGCAGTTGGTCCCCCCTTTGCAGCTCTAACAGCCTCCACTATTCTGGGAAGGTTTTCCATATAATTTTGGAATGTGTCTCTGGGAATTTTCCGCCATTCATCCAGAAGAGCATTTGTGAGGTCAGGCATTGATGTTGGACGTGAAGGCCTGGCTCGCAGTCTCCATTTCAGTTCATCCCAAAGCTGTTTGATAGGGCTCTGTGTAAGCCAATCAAGTTCTTCACTCACCTAACCGTGTCTTTATGGACCTTGCTTTGTGCACTGGGGCACAGTCATGCTAGAACAGAAAAGGGCCTTCCCCAAATTGTTCCCACAAAGTTGGAAGCATAGAATTGTCTTGGCATGCTGAAGCCGTAAGAGCTCCCTGCAATGGAGCTAAGAGCCAACACCTGAAAAACAACCTCATACCATTATCCCTCTTCCACCAAACTTCACAGTTGGCACAATGCAGTCAGGCATGTAATGTTCTTCAGACATCTGCCAAACTCAGACTCGTCCATCAGACTGCCAAACAGTGCAGCATGATGTGTTATTCCACAGAACACCTTTCCACTGCTCCAGAGTCCAGTGGAAAAGTCCAACACTTAGCATTGCACTTGGTGATGTGAGGCTTGCATGCAGCTGCTCGTGCATGTAAGCCCATTCTTTGAAGCTCCCAGCGTGCACTTTTTTGTTTTGGGATTAATGCCAGATGATGTTTTTGGAACTCTGCAGTTATTGAGTCAATAGAGCGTTGGCGACTTTTATGCACTATGTGCCTCAGCACTCGGCAACCCCACTCTGTTACTTTATGTGGTCTACCACTTGCTGGCTGAGTTTCTTTTGTTCCTAAATGCTTCCACTTTGCAATAATACCACTTGCAGTCTAGCAGGGGAGAAATTGCACAAACTGACTTATTGCAGAGGTCACTCCTATGACAGTACCATGCTTGAATTCACTGAGCTCTTCAGAATAACCCATTTCTTCGCAAATGCTTGTAAACCTGACTGAATGGCTCAGTGATTGATTTTATACACCTGTGGCAATGGGTCTGAATGAAACATCTAAATTCAGTGATTAAGAGGGGCGTCCCAATACTTTTGTCCATATAGTGTATGTCTTTACACAGCAAAAGAAGCTCACTAAAATGGCTGCGCTAGTCTGACAGTTCTACAAGGTGTCTGAAAAAGATGATAAGATTGCTACATGGAGTGTGCCTGAAGCACAAATCCCTCATGGTGGAATGCAACAACGTAGGGTGAAGTTACATTTTAAATGAAAGGTCCTCATCCATCCCATCATCTAGAATAAATGGCATTGAAAATTGATGATTGCATTGATCTGAAACTTTACATATAAGACTAAGTGTGGTATTTTTATTATAGACACATTTCTATCACCTTACCAAGACGAAGACCTAAACTTTGACACTCTAAATTTTCATGAAGGTGATGAAGAAAGAAATGAGACAACTGGACACAACAAGCTTTCAGTGTTGACAGAGGTAGATGAAAGTGAAGAGGTTTTGAATAGCATATCCGAGGAAGACCACTGTTGCGGGTTTCCAAAAGGTGAAAGCTGGAATGAAAGCAGAATTTCGCAGAGTCCGAATGTGGATGCAATGGAGGAAACTAGTGACAAGAGTGATTCAAGAAAAGAAAGAGATGAAGATGATATACAATTAGGCACCATTGAGGAGGTGGACTCAAAAGAAGACAAATATGAAGACACTGTAACGGAATCTCAAAATAAGGAAGATTCAAGTGAAGAAAAGGATAAAGGTGATATACTGGAGTTGCAAAAAATAAGTAATGAGGAGATGGGCTCAGTAGAACGTAGAGAAGTGGCTGTTGTACAAAAAGATACCCTGAAAAACTGGGATTCCAGAGATGAAATGGAGGTAATGGCTGGTGAAGAATCTAGCAATGAGAAGTTGGATTCAACAGAAGTTAAAGATGAGGTTGCTGGAATGGATAAATCCACTGAATACCCATCTGAGGTGATCAGACAACAGAAGGAATATTTTCAGGATCAAGAGGAGGATGGTGGTGGAATGGATCCTTCCCCTGAATACTCATCTGATGTGATAAGAAAATGGAATGAATATTTTCAGGAACAAGAGGAAGACATAGAAAATGCACAAAGTGGAAAGGGTTGTTATGTCACTGATGAGGAAGAGGAAAATGATGCAAGTAGAAGAAAACATGAGGAACTGTATCATGGTCTCTGTTCCCTTCAGGCAGATAGGCAAGAGAATGGGGGAAAAACTCATGCAACTGAGAGCAACAAAGAAGAAATTTATAAAGGTGAGAAGGAAACCATGACTGCCACAGGTATTGGAAGCACAGGTTTTTCTAAAGGATTGTCTGCTGTAGAGAATGAGGATGCACACATCAGTCTTTTTGAAGGATTACTTGAGCCACAATCTGAAGATGACATAAAAGAGTTTTCTGAAGATGATCTGGGTGTTATTGGGGAAGACTATGCAGAGTACCCCTCAGAGTGTTTTCAACAAAAAGATAAAGGGGAAAGATCAAGAAAGGTGGAGGACATGCAGGTTGAATCGACATGGAAGACAGCAAAGCTTGATTTGGAAGCGACTTCACAACTGGGAGGAGGAGAAATATTTGAATGGGAGCTTCTAGAAACGCACACAGAGTTCCATGATGAATGTAGTGAGACTGAAGAGACAGCAAGAGATATTCCTGATGAGAAACAGAGCATTGTTATGAAAAATTTAAGAGATATAAATATGTTTTTGGAGAAACAACATACTGAACCACAAGATTCAGTAGAAGACTTTTTAAGAAAAGAGGACCAAGGTACTGAGGAAAACAGACCAGTAAAAGATGAGACAGTTGAGGGTATACAAGAGGAAATAGGGCTTACATATTCCTTTACATGGAAGAAGACAGACTTGGGAGATTCTGAACCCCAGAACGACACAATGGTATTTGATATGACCTACAGTGACTTTCTTGATGTGCAAATTGAAAGTGGCAATGAATTTCAAATTCAAAATAATTCAGTGGCAAAATACTGCAGTCAAGAGAGTTGTGATAAGCAATATGTCAGCTGGACAGCTGGCAATGAGAGACAAAGTGAGAATGGAAGGTCTCCAGAAGGAAATGAAGGACTTCCAATGAAAACAAGTTTGATGGAAAGCTTGTGTGACTTGAGTGCAAAAGCCATCATGGCATCCTCAGACATGAATAGTGGAGTGGGAGATTTAGAGAACAGACTTAGCCTAATAAAGTCTTTTGAAACACCAAGCATGCCAACTACCTGGTCTCATAAAAAGACAGGAGTTGTGGACTCCAGCAGGATGACAGAAGATTGTGAGTACACAGGAGAGATGTCCACATGGATGGTGACTCCAAGTGAACTGACTTTGAAGGTCAACTGGGCTGAAGATCCTCTAATTACTGAGACCAGAAACAGTCAAAAGACATCTGCAAAAGTGTGGTTAGCTGAAACTGGGAGGCCAGATAGAGATCTCGGTGCAGAAGAACAAAGCCTAGTAGCAGAGTCAGGGGAGGAAATGGCCACAGATGTTTTATTTCAATACGAAACAAATAATGTTATAGATGCTCAGAAGCAGAAATTTCTAAACTATGACGAAGAGGAGGAATGCAATTCTGAACAGGGTAAACAGAGAACTGAAGCATATTATCAGAAATACAATGATGTCCAAAATGAATGTGGTGACACAAGGCAAGGAGGTGAGTGATGTTCAGATGATCTTTTATTAAATACTTTTAGTAAGTTTTCTTTTGTGGTGATATATAGTGTATGCATATTCATCTTGAAATCATTATATATAATTATGTAAATTTACATAAAAATATTTGCCATGTAACCATTCAACTTAAGATGAAATCAGATTAAAAAAAACTTTCCAGAAATCTGACATCGGTTGCAGAATTGTCAACCAATCTTTAAAATTCACTTATGTACTTTTAAGTGGCAAGGTGCTGTCTTTATAATTACAATGGATAAATGTAAAGATTTCATTTTATATAAAATTGTAGTACAAAAATTAAAGTAAATTAATGAGATGCATTAGAAGGTTTAGCCATCTGCAAGTATTAATAGAAATCCAGGATGACAAGGGCTGAAAGAAAAGGAAGTAATGAAAAACCAAAACTAGGAAAGGGAGACATGAGGGGAAAATACTTGAGCAATGGCAAAAAAGGCGATATTGCTTAAGGGGAGATTAAAAGAAACTGTGATAGAACATCAAACACCTTCATTGTGCCTTGTTCTTGGCTTTAATGTCACTGTTTACATTTCTAGTGGCTCTTTCAGTGTGAGTGTTTATGCCTTCTTCCTTTCTTCAAACACCAAATGTCCTGGCAACCCCAGGAAAGCATTCACCTGCAGGTTCATGCATACACACGAACCAGGCATACTTACAGGCTTACACATACAAACAGTGCCCTCCAGAATTATTATTACCCTTAAGAATTATTACCCTAAGTAAAAATTAGCAAAACAAGATACCAGGCAACAACTGTTGAGGGCAGTGTATGAAGCATTTTTGTCTTTGTAATGCATATTTGATTTAATTACTTAAGATTATTGTAGATTAATAATATAAATTATAATAAAAATAGTATAGTATATTAACAGTATATTATTGTTTTTCAATATATCTATTTGTTTATTTTATATAATTAAAAAATGTGACTGCCAGCAAAACGAAACACAGGCTGACATCTGTCAATGCTGTATTCTACAGAAAGGTGTTGCAGGGTGTTCTTCTTTGATGGATTACTTCTTTTACTTTGAGCATGACCATCCTCAAACCAGATGCTAATTGATCATTTAATGAAGTAATTTCTCAAATGAACCCTAGATTGCATAACAAGTAAAATGTCATTTTTTAGGTCAAGACTCCAAGAAACATACTATTAGATTCTGCCTGGAGCCCAGCTTTCAAAGAGACTCAGGAAGGCAAGCAGCTCTGCACTGACACACTAACCTACAAACACAGAAATAGTCAGACAAGTCAAGCTGAAAAGTTGTGGACTAAGAACAATCAAAGCCTCCACACAAAAGGCTCTTTTTAACAAACCTCTCTGTTGATTTGGATATTGTTGGAAAATCCAAATAAATTCTTTTGGTAAATATTCTAAGCCCATTTGAGAAGAATGGCTCCCAGTATACTCAAGTACATGTGATATCCTCCATTTATTTTTCCTAACATCAGATTTTGTCACCCTTTAAATATGGAACATAATGGTGTAGTAGGTTAATGCAAGGAAAATTCCCGTAAAAAAAAAACTTTGAAATCATGATTTTCTGTATACAAGGTGAAATACCTATATCAATACCCACTATTCGTTATTATGATGTGCTTATATGTAACAGCAAAATATCCAGGTTAGTACCTTAAGACTGATTAATTTATTTGATGTTAAAGTTTAAATAATACTCATCCATATTTTCTCAAATGGTGCCCAATGAAGTTTCCACTCTTGTTTCAGCTTCAGGTTCATTGTTATTAAGCTATGTACCATTACTTTTGCCTGCAAAGATTCTCAGTGTTGACCTTGTGACTCTGCAGCAGTGACCAGGGAGATGGGGTTAGCAGCTCTTCAGATAGTACAGAGGACTGCCATACATCACAAACCAGACAATTCTTGGACCTAGAGGTGAGGCTAATAAGGCATCTTGTTGAGTCTAAACCAAGGTTATTATTGTTAATAAGTACTGAAACAAAAATGACAACAAAAGCATTTCCATTCGTCCGTCTGTCCATCCAACCATCCATCCATTTTCAGTAACCGCTTGTCCTATTCTGGGTCACGGGGGGTCCAGAGCCAATTTTGGAGGCCACAAGCACAACACCAAAAGCATTTTGTTAATCACGATACAAAGGGGTCAATTCTCCCAGGCTATAAGTCAAAAAAGCGCGTAGCTGTGCAATTTTTCACTTAAGCATTTTCTCCCATCTACTTAATTCTAGGGTTTAGGTGCACTTAAGGCTAGCTACACACTTTGGGCAGAAAAACACCAAAATATGGCCGTGTCACATGTGAGTGACCCTTGTGGGCATACTAGCATTGACTTAAGTTTTATAATTATTTAATTCTAAGAATTATATAACATAATAATATATAGAAATATATATTTATAAATAGCCTATATTATCGTTATGAAGGATTCAAGTGACTTCTTCTTGTCAATGTGCCTCGTAGAAAATAGTTCAAAGGAAGCAGTGTGTCTTTAAAAATTTCCTTAGCGCAATATAAAATTCATCATAGATATGAATTTACTACCTAAACAAATCCCAACTAAATGCTAATAGCTTGTGTTTATTGAGACAGAGAGGAAATACTTCATATTAAATTTTGATTAGTACTGTGGGGAATTATATTATTTGGGTACACTGGATATAATTTTGATCAAAATCTATGGAGAAAGGCAAATGGAAATTGTCTGATGCACAATAGAAGTCGATTTTAAAATCTCTTCTCAGTGGCGCCCCCTGGAGCTAGTGGCACCCATTGCAACTGCCAAGTTCACCTATGCCTAAAAACAGTCTTGACCACCAGAGCTAAAGAGAACCTCTACAAGAATGGAGATGATTGGATAATCAGCCATCTTCCATAGTGGAAGACAAGGGATTTTATAGGCTCATTCACCATTTAGAAAAGGTCTCAAAGTCCTAGCCAGTGACATGTTCATAATTCATTACTAAATTTTCAGAATAGGAAACAATCATTCTGCTAATCTGCTCTGGTAAACTTGGCAAGTATCACCCTCAGCAAATGTAAGAATTAATATGTACCTATTGTGGTGGTTGATGTGTCAGATGTCAGCATGAGATAAAGGATAAACCATGAAAAAAGTATATCGAAGCACCCTCCCACCCCTCCTGCAATGATTTGACCCCCACCATTCCCTTTGAAATATTTTTACAAACTTGACTACTGGGGATGACAAGCAGGTTATGTAAATTGATGGCTTTTATGCTGCTGGTCATTGCTAGACTTAATTTGCTCCTTGAACAGATGGACACGGCTACAACACAATTGAGAGAACTGTTAGAAATATATATTTGTATGGTTATGCTCTAGGGCAGAAGTACTTAAAAGCTAATTTTAAAAATGGAACTAAAATGACCTTGGTCTGAACACAGGCTATAGATAGTCAATATACCAAGAGTGTGTGGATGTGTTTGTGTTTTAGGAGGACAGTGATGATTATAGACGCAGGGAGGATCGCACCCTTCTCCAGCAGAGTTTGGCCACTCAAAGGGAGCTGCTGAATGTAAGCAGAGAGCTAAAGACTCATCATCAGAAGAACACGGTAAATTTTTATGCTGTTAACTCGCTAATACTTTAACATGTCCGGAAATTGAGTTATGAACCACAGTAGATGGAGTAACAAATAGTTAATGAATAATTGAGTCCATTTTTTGAATAGGCAATTAAAAAATAATGAAATTCACTGGAATGAAATATAATAATGAAATTCAACAAAATTTATCAACCCCAGAGAACATACTCCTTCTATAAAAGTAGTAAATAAATGCCTTATAGGATTTTCATCTATTCAAAACTGCCCCATTCACATGCCACATAGCCCTCTTAATTAGTATGTCTGTACCAGAAGACAAGACGAAGAAAATCAGAATATCTTGTAGACATGAATGAATGCATTTGAATGTATTAGGCCAATCAACATTAAGGGCTGGAACTGTACACTCTTAATGCCCTTTAAATCAAATATCATCTGATAAAAACATTGTCACTATACAAATACACTGCAACATTTTGCCAGCAAAATAGTTTTAACTGATAAACAGCAATCCCAGGGGCAGAGGAGAGATTTTTGAAGTGGGGGAACCAAACAGTGAGAAAAAGGTCTCAACTCTTAAGCTTATCTAGCCATGCTCAATGAGGCGTGATTTAATACACTAAACCATTTGATTGACACTGGCTGACATACATACAATGTCACAGTGTTGTCTTGTATGGAATTGCCAATCATCCAGAAATGGCCTATTAGACAGCATAAACAACAGATTTCTCTACAGTTTGTTGCAAGTTCCACTTTGCAGACCACGGTCCCTGTATAACTGGGGGGGACGTGTCCACCCTGTCCCCCCACCATCTGCGCCCATGGGTAATCCAGCATGTTACAAAACATGATGAATCCACATTATAATGCACTTCTAATTTCCATATAATGTTGCAGTATTATGTAGGTCTAGAATATCTAAGGTAAATATTGCAAACTCAGATTTCTTTGTCATGCCTCCATCTGAAAATTATTTCATTGACATTCTGCTGTTGTAATCCTCCATTTTAATCTGCTAAGGCAGGGGTGTCCAACTCCAGTCCTGGAAGGACAGGGCCCTGCACATTTTTGGGTTTTCCCTCATTTAACACACCTGATTCAACTCCTTGCACCTCCTTGTACTAATTACCACACAGCTCTTGAGCTGAATCATTTCTGGCTGAACAGGGAAAAAACTAAGCTACACAGGGGTCCGGCCTTCCAGGACTGGGTTTTTTTTGAGTGCTGTAGGTGGCATGCATTTGTAACAATCTGTTAACATATTGAACCATAGTGTAATTAATGTAATCCAGTGACCTGATCGTGCTGTTTTTCCGAAAAAGCCTACATGCCGCCAACTATTGTCACTGGGCAGGGGGGCAGGAGTAGCATGCATGCGAAACCACACAGGAGAGGGATCAGGTGCTCAGGAAAAAGCAGGGCTAAGTAACGCTCAGTAACTGGATGTGAGTCAACAATTCTGTGCAATGATGAAACTGGCTAGACCATTTGGTACCCTAAAACACGTTGAAAACCAGTGAGATGTAGGGAGGAGTGACACATGGAATTTTGGGCATACTCAGCCAAGGGTAAGAACTGGTCCCAGTCAGTCTGGTTGTTCACACAATATGAGCACAGGAAACTTCCTGTGTCCTGGTTAAGCCCCTCCCACTACCTGTTTGCCAGGGGGTGGTACCCGGAGGACAGCTCAGCGAAATGTCCATCCTGATGCAGAAGACTAGCCAGAATGTAGCCGTGTACTAAGGTTCGCAATCACTTGGGTCATCGGTTAACCCATATGCTTTGAAGACCTAGTGGAAGATGATTTCCACCAGTTCTGGAGTAGATACCAACTTGGGCTGGGGAATCAGCTGGCACATCTCTGAGAACCTGTCGATTACAAGAATCATGGTGGAACCCTGATACTTCGGCAGGTTAGTGATGAAATCCATAGAGATGCGCAACCAGGGATATCAAAGTATCAGCAGTGGTTGGAGCTGGCCAGACGGGAGTGTCCTGGGGACCCTTGACTGGGAGCAGATAGGACAGGAGGAGACATAGTTTTGAATATCATCGTCCACTAATACCAGTGACTCACCAGCTTTGTGGTCCTTCAAATACCTGAATACCTGAAACATAACAAAGTGTACGTGCATATTCACGAGGGTGGTTAGTGGAACGGGACTGTGTTGAAGCATGTTGCTGATCTTATCATCCTGGTCCCTTTGGATCGGTGCCCCAAAACATGTGAGACATAGAATGGTATCTGACAAAGTGTGAGGTTGGTTGGCGTCAAATATTTGTAAGAGGGCACCACTTTTAGAGTTCTTTTCCCCAAGAAAGTAGGCAACAATGAATCTTAGTCAGGCAAAGAACATGGGCCATCAGCCTCTTAATACTCTTTTAGTATTCTAGAATATTGTAGTCGGTTATAACCTGGAAGGATGCTTGGCCCCTTTGAGCCAGTGTCTCTGCTCCTCGAGGACTAATTTGATGGCTAGCAGTTCCCGGTTACCTACATCATAATTCTGAGCCAGACAATTCAAGTGAGAATAAAACACATGAGTGCAACTGTAGAGGGATCCCAGATTGCTAGGATAAAACTGCTCCCATGCTGACATCTGACGCGCAAACCTCCACAACAAAGGGCAGCTTGGGATAAGACTGACAGAGAATGGGTGCCTGAACAAATGCTTGCTTCATTTTCTGAAAGCCAGTCTCTGCGTCAGGGGTCCAGGTAATCAGCTGATGGGGATTTCTGGTCAACGTGGTGAGGGAGCAGCTACTGAGCTGAAATTCCTGATGAACCTAAGTTAAAAATTGGCGTAACCAAGAAATCTCTGTAACTACTTCTTGGTCTTGGGATAATAAGTCACTATGATGGTCTTAGTTTGATCCATTTAGACAGCACCTGGGGAGAGAATGTATTATACACACTTGAGATGCTGCACATGGAATTCACATTTTTCAGCTTTGACATACAGTGAATTTTCACAGAGCTGTTGCAATACCATCTAGTGTACATGATCAGAGACAGAGGAGGAGTAAATAAACAAATTGTCTATATACAAATCAGTTCAGGAAATCTTGAAAAACAGAGTTTATGAATGACTGAAACGTGGAGGGGGCGTTAGAAAGCCCGAAAAACATAAACAGATATTTGTAGTGTCCATGACTGGTTTTGAACGCAGGGACTCCCAGAGGTTATTTTTCCTGTAGTCCATGATATCTGGGGGTTGTGGTAAACTAACCAGTAGTGACCAAGAACAACAAGATCTCAAGGGGATTTGATTCTAAAAAATTGAACCTGTTCCTTATGGAACAGCTCCAGTTGAAGGTGAAGTAGTGTTGTGCACTGCAAGATATAACCCTCCCCCAAAGACGGCCTGTTCAGAGCATGTATGTTGAGTATTGGATCTACAGGCTGCAGAGGAAGATTGAGATGCAAGACCAGGGGGACATCTGTGAAATTCCTGGAATTGAACAAGGCTGCTACTAAATGAACACCAGAATCAAACTGGAGAATGAGAAGAACAGTAAGCTGTTAGTACATGATGTATTAAAATACTAAGGTTCTGACCTGAGCAGTACAGGAACATGGCTCGGGTTGGGTTGGAAGGGATAGGCACTGGCTGATGAGATATCCAAGTTGACACAGTAAAGAGTCCCAGTAGCTTGCGCCGTTGATGCTCAATGGGGGTTAGGGGAACTCTCCCTAACTGCATGAATTCTCCATGGCTGGGACCAGGAGAAGGAGAGGCAAAGCTTTTTTGTGAGGGGCAGCTTGAAGACCTGGATTGGATGACCTGGAAGGAATGTTGACATTGATGATCACAAAGCAGATTATTCAAACACATGGAGAGCTGAATATATTCTTCTAAGATGAAGTCCTCTTCTTTGCATGTCATCTTCTTCTGCAAGTCTTGATTTAATCCCCTACTGTATGCTATCAGAAGAGTCAATTCGCTCCACTAACTTGATGCGGCCAGGCTATGAAGTTGACATTGAATTCCGCTGCCAAGTGCAGCCATGATGGTGCTCACACAGCTGGTTGCTGACTTAATTCCCTTGCAGCAGATGGTCAAAGACATCCTTCATGTGGGTGAAAAACCTATCAAAGGAGCAGAAAACTTGATTGCACTGATGGAACAGCACAGTAGTCTACTCTCTGGCTGTTCTGGTCAACAGGGAGATGACAAGTCAACCTTGTTGACTTCAGTGACACACTGGGCTACATTATGCCAGAGATGTAGCTTACATTACATTAGAAATCCCTGGCAGCGTTTGTGTCACCCATTATGCTGTTCAGGTATGGGATACTGACGGGATGGAGCAGGATCTGGTGTGGTAGTAGCAGTGGCAAGGAGGGTGTTGAAGGTTGAACCAGAGTGGAAGATCAGGCGGATGAGGTATCCTCTAGGTATTGCTCTAAATGATACCTCTGGGGCAGCGGACCCAAAAGCAGAGTTAGTAGAATACCAAAACAAGAGTCAGGTTCAAGGACCGAAGTGGGACAAAAAGCCAGAAGATCTGTTCAGAGATGGGAAGATCGGTGCACACACTCTGAATTTGAACAAGATCAGAGAACAACTCACCAGAGCAGGGATTAGGATTAACATGTACATAAAACCACGCAGGAGGGGGATCAGATATTCGGAAAAAAAACAAGGATAAGTAATGCTCAGTAATTGGACATAAGTCAACAATTCCTTGTAATGGGGAAACTGCCTAGACCAATTATGTAGTCTGTTATAGAACAGTTAGTGAAACCGAAACTGGAATACAAAAAAGCTGTTAGAATTCAGGTGAGAGAGATGGTGTGAGGGGGCATGGCTGTAATGAGAGGTCGAGATCCATCCTCACAGCAATACTCAAAAGTCTAGACTTTGTCCTGGGGAAACATCAGAAATTTATTGCACAGTTTTGGACCTCTTATCTCTTAGTGGTGCAGAAAGTCTCTTTCACCTATCACCCATTTTACCCCCCGGTTATATGTATCTCTTATACATGTTGCTTGCTATCCATCAATCGACAGTCTAGATGTGCTGTTGCACAGCCACTGTAGCATTTTGTTTCCATCGAAACTCATGTAGGCATGGCTGCATGTGAACACTTGGCTGTTTGTTTGTCTTTGCATGTGTGTCTGGTTGTGATCATATAAACATAGTTTAAAAAAACTGCTGCCAGCAATGGGACAAGTGTGTGTGGGTTGGGTGGGGGGGGGGGTGTTAGGAAGCCTACAGAGCAGTCACAGTCATTCATTGTTGCCTCTATCTTGACCTTTCTGCATTCCTCACTCCAAATATGGAAAAACTGCTGTAGCTCTAGCCTCTCTCTTTCCACGTCCTTGTCATTCCCTCTCCCCCCCTCTGATGTAATGCTCCTCCCATGGGCCCATGAAGGTAAAAAAGAAAGAGCAAGACAATAACAGAAGCAAGGAGAAGAAGAAGGAGATTGGTGACATAAACCATGGATAATAGTGAGTGTGCTGGGACAATGTCTGTGTAAAAGCATTCAGCACTTTCGCACTACCTTATTGAGAGTTGTATACAAGAGATATACTGAGATTGGATTTATGGTTGAAGAAGTACTTTGCCCTTAAAACAGGCAGATGGAAGCAAATAAAGTTGGAATATACATTTTATACAGAAGAGTGACAGTTTAATTACAAACTTAATCAGGGCTGTCATGTATATCACACAAAATAAATAGATATTCATTGCTTTAATCTACATTATGTTATGCTAGCAGATCTCAATGTAAAAACACATCTGGAATGAACTGAATCATGGCTTCACTTCAACAGCCATGAAGAAGGGACATTTTGCTCACGTATTTTGTCTGATAATTTGGCTGATGTGTTTCAATTAATTCAGTTCTTTGTGGTTATGTCACCTGACACATACCTTAAAAGGAAACTTGAGCTATTGTATGTTATGCAGTTGGTTCATTATTATTTAATTTCACAGATATTATTACTTATTAGATACATCTTAGAAAAGGGCATTGCAGTTGGGCATATATGCTTTCATTTTGTAGTTCATCAATATGTTTAATGCATATGAAATGAAGGCATACAACATAATCATCAAATAATGCAAATTTTGTGATTATGGTAAGAATTATGGCACCAGCAGAACTCAGTGACCCAGTGAGTTAAGGTCTGTTATGTTTTTATGTCTTCCAATTTTGTTTGCAGCAATTATCCCGTTTCACACATAGATTTACAAAAGTTAGCTATTTAAGTGTCTTTCTGAGAGATGCAGTGCTACAGTTGTAGCCTTGTCTGTCTCTTGGGAATACAGCTCAGTATTTTTCATTGTAGTTGTTTAGAACGTCATGCGACATTTGCTGGTAGCAGGCTAACCTTAAAAGGCTTTGTTGCTGGAAGAGGCTGAAAGCCAAGGAGCCTCTGTGAGTTCCAGGGAGACCTGGGGGGCATTTCAGAGAGATGGAGGGCTTATAGATCTTCTGAGCCAGACCATAATTTGGGAATAGACAAGGAGTGTGTATTTCTGTGTGCGTCTTTACTTTTATACTTAGGGCTATGAAAATTGTATTTTTGCACCATTTAGAAGCTGTCATGATAATCATAATCACAACCAATAATGACAGAAATATCACAAGCAAGAAAAGCAGATTGTCATTCTCAGAGAAACCTAGCAGCAGTCATGGTTCACCTATAGCATGGATTATACTCGTGCAAATTAGTTAAGAAATCTTTACTTCTGAGAAAGCAGTTTTGAGATATCTTTATCAATTTCCAAGATATCGCCTTTATTCTCCATTACTGATTGTTACCTTAGTTTAAAATGTTTTATGAACCAAGAATAACCATTGTTGTGCAATCAAATTATTAACCTGTGAACAATGTTACTTTGCTGAGTATTATCTTGAAATTCCTGGATTAACACTGTTTATCCTGTTTGTATCAGGACAATACATATCATTCTATACTGCAATAGTAAAATGATTTATCCAGCATAATGGCTAGGATGAAAGTTGGACATTACAAAGAAGTTAAAAATGTATTTCATGTTAAAATGACCAGTTCAGGATTGGTAATTTCATAATACAGTGTAATGAAGACTGATCAAAAATTCACTTTGAACACTGCGGTGGTAAAAATTTCCATGACACTGGTTCAGAATACGCAGTTCTGTGTACATTTTGTGTTAACATATATACTTTATTCTGTCATGATTATATGAATCACTAGTTTACATGAGCATTCCTGACTATTGAATCTAACCGCGACATTTCATAAAAGTTTATTATATACTCAGTGACGGATTCATCTAGTGCGAGCTTGACAAGAAACTAAACTCTCACACTGGAAGGTCAGTCAGCCAGTGGTGTGTACACATGTTTTAGCTGCTACAGTCTGCAAAATAGACCATGCCCCAGATTTTATCTCTTGGCAGCTCATAGGTATTTTGCTAATAAGCCCTTGAGAGTATGGGCACATGCAGCAGATAAGAAAGAAAGAATTGTGAAAGACAGAATGGTTCTCCAGTTGTCTTAGTAGAGAAATGATCAGGAGAAATTCCTATCCCCTTATTCACCCTTCACTCCTTCTGGATTTACCTTTTAAAGCCAGCATGAATCTGTCTAATGTGAGACTTTGAGTAGCGCACCCACATAAGGACAGGCACACATAACCATATACAAAACAATATGTGTATGCTAATACATATTTATTAAGTATAAGCATAACTACAGACCCATAAATTCTAAGCGGTACAAATGAATATAGTGTATGAAGTGAGAACAGAGGAGTAAACATTGTTAATAAGGCAAGTATGGGGAATACAGGGAATGCATATGGTTTTGGGACCGACCTGCCTCCGCCGACACTTTTTGAATTAGTACGATAACTCAAAAAGCATTTGATGGATCTTTTTCAAACTTTGAAATCACATTTTGGATGGATGACAGACTGGAAGTGATCAAATTTTGAGACAGATCACATCAAACATCAAGCAGCGGCATATAGTGATAGCAAAGAAAAGGGCAGTTTCAGACATTTGATCCAGTTAGTATGATAACTCAAAAAGTATTTGATGGATCTTATTACACCACCTTATACAACAACATCATATGCTTACCCCCAGAACCGGGTGGGGATGGGAAGTCTTTCTGGCAGAAGGAGGAGCTGTGATTAATGAGCTATTTTTTTTTACCTGTAGAAACAATTCTTTAAATTTAAATGTTTTAATTTACTTAATATTGTTTATATTGAATAAATTCCTATCAGACTAAAAGATGTGTGTGTAGGTCTTGCACCTTGGCAGGAATCACTAAGGAATGAATATTGAGGAATCTTATCATTGGATGTTGGACACGATGCCCGGCCATCACAAGACGCAGACATTCACACACTGACAATCTTGGGCATTGTCTTTTATCCTGATTGTTACAGTAGTATTTGCAGCCTGGAACTTTGCTCTGTCAGTTTCCTATACTTCCTTCCACTCCGTACCCCCTCCCACTTCCCTCCACATCCCTCCACTCTATCTGGGGCTCCCGGGGGGTTTATAGGACCTGGCCAGAACACACACGTACACATGCATAGACGTATAAACCGATAGGGATGACTCGCTGGTCTCACTGTTTGCTTTCAGTCTTTAAAAGGATTTCCTAAATAGGCTTGAAACATTTAAAGATATTCACCACTATGCGGTGGGGTGGGATGGAGAGAAAAATGGAGTATTACAGTAGGTAGTAGGGGAGACTATAATTAAAGGGCCTGGGAATATGCATTCATACCCAAACTAAACAATGAAGTTTTACTTTAAAGCCACTCCAACAAAAAACTAAACTATTGTTACTAATTTAATAATTCCTTGGTTAGGAATTGGATAGTACATATAGTACAATTACTTACTATACTTTGAAAAATGTGACATAACCTCAAAAATCAAATCAGAATGAGCCTAATAATGGTTTGAATTGTGCAATTTGTATTTGCTGAGTATTGCTGAGCCAGACCTAACCTGTTATATCCTTAATTTTGCCTAACCATCCTGTTCAGGCTTATGGTAACATAAAGGCACAAATGTGTCAGTACACCTTCCTGTTGAACAAAGAACAACCTGAAATAAGACAGTTAGTAATCATTTAGTTGTATAGTGAATCATTTTATCCAATACATATTGTGAAGTTTTATCTTGATTAAATCCACAGCAAATCCACGTTTTCTTATTCAGCCTGTTATAGTCATTTCTCCTGAACTCCATTTAAATGATCACAGAATGATGGAATGATTACAGTCCTCATCACTCGCAATGTATGTGGCATATTTCTCCCTTTTCCGTCAGATTTCAAAGATGGTGAAGTCCTTTCTGAAGATATGCCTGACAACTATGGTAGGAGTCTTCCTCTTTTGGTGGGCTACAGGCCAACTGGACTGGATGGACAAACCCAGCGTCGACTGAAAATGTCCAGCTTTAGAGTAAGGGGAAGCTAATTGTGATTCTAATACATGAATACTTAATCAGATAATCCATTTCAAATGCTAAAACAGGCTAAACTGCCACAGGTCAAAATTATGTTTTGCTAGAAAACTATAACTTGGCCTGACATAATCTCTCCGAAACTGTATTGTTTGTTTTGAGTAACTATAGCTAATCTACTGTTTCCTTTGTACAAGCATATGTTAAGTATGTTATTTTTTTCTATATGGTGAAATCTGCCTAAACAACACATTCTTTATTGTTTCTTTTTTGATTAATCTAATAACAAATAACATTTTCTTTGAATGTTTAATGTTTACTAATATTTTCTATGCAATCGTGCCAGTTTGAAGCATTGAAATGAAATGAAAAACTTAATTAAATCTTTTTGTTTTCTTTTACTGTATATTTAGAAGAGAAAATTAATGTGTATTTCTACTTATTGCTATATGCATAGTTATATGTCTGGGTTACTACTGTTAACAGTAACTTCAAAAATCTTTTGAAGCAGTATTAAAATTTTATGCTATAAAACAATATATTTTTAAATGTTAAATATTCAATGAAACTACTAATAAACGGCTTGAACTAGTTGCTACTCCCATGCCGTCTTTTATTAGCCATAACATTAGCCATTTATACCCCGTACACAGAATTATTATTATGGACTGTACCACAGTAGTCGCCTTCTGTGCACTCCAGTGTACAATAAATCTCCTGGCGTACAATATATATGCGGGAAGGTACTGGAAACCCCATGGAACTTCAACAGAAGTACTAGTATCTCGAAGAAAGGAAATTCACTGTTGTGCATAAAGGCTCAGTTTAGGGAAAGGGTGAATGTTTTTGTGTGTGTGTGTGTGTGTGTGTGAGTGAATCAGGATACCCCAGCAGATGTCCTTTGTGATCGCATGCCACTCGGCT
>JAAGVU020000103.1:23973658-23984205 GCA_011763525.2 Mormyrus iriodes | reverse complement strand
TTGCTTAGTCTTGATTCTGGGAACACTGAGTAAACCTTTACCAGATGACCTCAAGGGTCTCGATGTTTTGTAATGTTTTAGTAAATCAGAAATGTATGAAAGTTGTGAAAGAATGTGAAAGTTTAGCACATGCTCCATCCAAAACTAAGAGAAGCTGGGGAGGTATCTAACAGTTTCCTCTGGGTTTCAGGTAAAGGCATATGGTCCTGGCCTCCAGAGCAGTGGGATAGCTGTAAATAAGCCTACTGAGTTCACTGTGGATGCCAAACTTGGTGGCAAAGCTCCTTTGAAAATATATGCTCAGGTATATGAGAAATTTGTCAGGCACCAACCGTCAACAGCACTTAATTTTCAAAAATTGAGTCCAAATTTTGACTTGTTTGGCTTTACTTTCCTAGGATGGAGAAGGCAACCCAGTGGATGTGAAAGTTAAAGACAATGGGAATGGAACATATAGCTGCAGCTACACTCCCAGCAAGCCTCTTAAACACACCATTGTGGTGTCCTGGGGAGGGGTTAACATCCCAGAGAGCCCATTCAGGGTCCGTGACTGGATTACTTTTAAAAACTGATTAATTAGCAAAATCAGTATTATTTTGATATTCTAGTTAGTATGCATCAGTAGCTCACACAATTAAAAATTAATTTATAACATTCCTGATGGACTTTTTATGAGCAGGTGAATATTGGGGCAGGATGCCAGCCAGACAAAGTGAAAGTCTCTGGACCTGGGGTGGCAAAGACTGGCCTGAAAGCCTTTGAGCCCACCTACTTCACTGTGGACTGCAAACAGGCCGGCCAGGGTACTAATAGCAAACCTGCATTTTACATTTTAAATACAACTTTTTCTCTATCCACATGTTGTTTATTCCATTTCTGTTAATTGTTTGTGTTTATTAAGTTATTTATTTGAAGAAAACGTGTTGTTTAAAGGATACGTACCTTTAGAATAGCGGTGTACCTGTGTCTTTTTTCTCACCTTGCAGGGGATGTCAGCATTGGGATCAAGTGTGCTCCAGGTGTGGTGGGGCCTGCAGAAGCTGACATAGATTTTGACATCATTCGAAATAGCAATGATACCTTTACTGTCAAGTACACACCCCCAGGGGCTGGAAACTATACTATCATGGTTCAATTTGCGGATCAGGTGCGCAGTGAGGAGAGGGTATTACTGTACCAGCTGTGACATTTTGTAGTGACTTGCTGATGATGTTTATGGTGAGCATGTTAATCAGGCATTGATTTTTGTTTTAAGCCGGTCCCAGCAACACCCATTAAAATCAAGGTGGACCCCTCACATGATGCCAGCAAGGTTAAGGCAGAGGGACCTGGACTCGAAAGGAACGGTGAGGGAGCAAATCCCAATTAAAAAGTTGAAATTCCTTACCAGTAAATATACAATGGAAAATTCAATTGCTTTGTTGTTCCTGTTTTCGCTGGCAGGTGTGGAGCTGAATAAGCCTACCTACTTCAATGTGAACACTAAGGCAGCTGGCAAGGCCAAACTGGATGTTAAGTTCACTGGGCCCACCCAAGCTGAGACAGTTCGTGACTTTGACATTATCAACAACAATGATGGCACCCACACTGTGAAATACACACCTCTGCAACAGGTAGGTGGAATGAGCTGGAATACACAGACAGGTGTTAAGCAGGGTTTGAGTTAGTAAAAGTGTTTTGTCCCATCAGGGCAACATGGGTGTAAATGTAACATATGGAGGTGATCCAATTCCCAAAAGCCCCTTCCCTATTGTGCTGGCCCCTGCTATGGACCTCAGCAAGATCAGAGTTTCTGGGTTAGAGGACAGTAAGTACTTGGAATGAGGGTTTTGACATCTTTGGCATTCCTTTTGTGCTTTAACTTACACTTAGTCCTTAAGATGTCTACCATGGTCTTTTATATAAACTTTGAATGTGTTGGAATGTATTCAGTTTTTAATGAAGTGGTGTTTTTGACCCCCTCACTACCTCTCATTATTCAGAGATTGTGGTGGGGAAGGAACAGGAGATTGCAGTCAAATCCAAAGGGGTTGGAGGGCAAGGCAAAGTTGGAGCTATTGTGACTGGCCCCACTGGCAGAACTGTACCTAGCAAAGTGGAGACAGGTCCAAATCCTGAGACCAGTCTGATCCGTTTTGTCCCCTGTGGGCCCGGTCCACACAAGCTAGCTATAACATATGATGGGGCCCCCATTCCTGGAAGCCCGTTCGCCATGGAGGCTGTCACTCCCGTCGATGCTTCAAAGGTAAGAATCAGAATGCATATTCAAGTAACATTCATCTGATTGAGCAACTAACAAGTATTAAGGAACTTAGTAGAAGAGAACTTAGAAAGTAGAAGATTATAGTGCCAAACCCAGAATGCCTGCGTGCCTTTCTTTTGCATTTATGAAATGATGGCGCTCTTACAGATATGTCACTATGCTTTTGTTTACCATAGGTACGTTGCTCCGGCCCTGGCCTTGAGCATGCCAAGGTGGGGGAGACGGGGCAGTTTGTGGTGGACTGCACCAGTGCTGGCCCAGCTGAACTCACCATCGAGATAATTTCTGACAATGGTACTGAAGCAGAGGTGCACATCCAGGACAATGGTGACGGGACCTATTCCATTAAATACATACCCCTCCACCCTGGTGCCTATACATTCACCATCCGCTATGGTGGCCAGGATGTACCAAATTTCCCTTCCAGACTCAATGTGGAGCCTGCTGTTGATGCAAGTCAGGTTAAGGTATTTGGACCTGGAGTAGAAGGAAAAGGTATGGGGGAGTTCTGTTTTGTTCATTTTCTTCTTTTCAAGTAGGGGTAAGATACTAAAAGGAATTGTATTATACTTTCTGCAGGCGTCTTCCGGGAAGCCACTACAGATTTTGCTGTGGATGCTCGTAGTTTAACTAGATCTGGAGGGAAGCACATTAAGGCCTGCATTAAAAATCCCTCTGGCAATTGCATAGAGACCCTTATCCAGGATCTTGGGGACGGTACTTATAAAGTGGAATATACTCCTTATGAAGAAGGTAATATTTTGGTAAACCTTTTTTTGCTTATAGGTGCATGCATGCACACTCATATTTAATGCAGCTCTCTATTGGTCACTTTCTGCCTAGGCACGCACAGTGTGGCGGTGACCTATGATGATGCTCCTGTGCCAAAAAGTCCATTTCATGTGAGTGTCAGAGAGGGCAGCGATCCCACACGTGTCAGAGTCCATGGCCCAGGCCTCAAGTCTGGGATTACAAATAAACCTAACCAGTTCACTGTGCAGACACGGTAAGTAACAGTGTTGGGGTTGTTACAGTACAAGTAGAGAGGCTGGTATATAGTTGATAGGCAATCCCTTGTACTCTTTGTTCCCTTTCACCGTTTCAGTGGTGCTGGTACTGGTGGGCTAGGCCTGGCAATGGAAGGGCCCTCTGAAGCTAAGATGTCCTGCACTGACAACAAGGATGGCAGCTGCTCTGTAGAGTACATTCCCTACATTGCAGGAACCTATAATCTCAGTGTTACCTATGGGGGTCAACCTGTCACCGGTTAGTAGGTCCTTTCGGCTGAACCAGATGACCTAATAGATTTCTGTAAACATATATGGACATATTGAACACTTAATATTAATAAAACTGTATATTTTATTTAGCATGGAATAATATAAAACCCTTGAACATGAGCCTCTAACTTTAAGGTTAGAATCTGCCTTTAATTTAACCATTCCTTTACCAATAATTCCAGTGCAAATGGTTACATATTCAATTCAATTCGTATGTGCATACTTTGGAAGACTCAAAAAATTGACAACCAGTATCAATCTGATATCAGTAGTAGTGTGGCATGTTAAGTAACAATGCCTTTTCAGTTCACAGGATGTTTTTCCATCTCTGCCTTATCCTCTGCAGGTAGCCCTTTCTCTATACCTGTCCATGACACAGTGGACTTTTCAAAGGTTAAGTGTCAGGGTCAGGGCCTGGGCAACAACGTTCGGGCTAACGTCCCACAGAATTTTACTGTGGACACCAGCAAGGCTGGATTTGCCCCTTTACAGGTCATAGTCCAAGGACCCAAAGGTGAGAGCGCAAGTCAGATGAACGACAGAAATGCACAAGGATGGCATGTTGGCTCCGCAGGGAGCAGTGTTGGCTCACACCAGCAAGGGATCTCCCCCAGTGCTCATTTTGACAGCATATTTTGATTTAGTTTTAGTCTCAGTCTTTTGATGAAAGTTTTACAATTGACAATTTAGTTTTAGTCATATTTTTCAGTTTTAATCAAAGAAGAATACAGGATATTGATTTGACATAGTCAACTAAATGCAGTCAATAAAACTGAACAGTTTTAGTCATAATTTACACTGTGTACACACGTTTGTATTCATATATTGTGGGGACCGTACATTCATTTCTTTGGGAAAAACCCTAATCCCAATGAGAACCTTAATCACTACCCAACCCTAACCTTAACCACAAGAAACTAAACAAAATCCAAGATTTATGACATTTTTAGTTCTTTGATTGCAATCACAATCTCTATCTATCTATCTATGAATTTCAGGATGGCAAGCTTGCAAATGGCACTTTGAGTTTGTGGCATTTGTCATCGATTGTTGCTAATCCAAATTGTTTGCAATTATGTGTTCTGTCATATCAAATGTGAAATTTGTCCATATGTCTGTACATTTTGTCCTACATAAAGCTGCCTGTGGTACAAAAATAATGGCACAACAGTTTACAGACAGACATTACCAAACAGAACTGCATGGTTTGTACTAGTCAGACGGATGCATGATTCTACTTGTCAGACGGATGCACGATTTTTTACAAAGAAGGGTTTCTTATGCATTTAAGTCTAGTTGAAATGCTTGATATCCAGAAGATCTCATGTAACATGTTGAATTTGGATCATCTGTGATTTTATTGTTATTATTTTAAAAATTTTATGGGATTGGCACTTCTCATCTTAAAATTTGACAAAAAAGGGAACTCTTCTTTCAGGGCTGGTGGAACCAGTGGATGTGGTGGACAACAGAGATCACACTCATACAGTCAATTATGTCCCAACCAAAGAGGGACCCTACTCTATTAGTGTTCTGTACGCTGATGAACCTGTCCCTTGCAGGTACGTTCCAGCTAGTTGTTTTATGTATAGTTCCCTGCATTTCATAATAATTATGCTGATTAGTAGATTTATACAGGTTTTATGTTCCATGAGTCTCAAACTTCATTGACAAGTACAGCAGCTAAAGTTCAATCACCTACTTCTCCTTGGGATTTTGTCCTTCTTTCCTTGTGCCCATTTCAGTCCATTCAAGGTAAAGGTGCTGCCCACCTATGATGCCAGTAAGGTGCAAGCCTCTGGCCCTGGCCTCAGCACCACTGGGGTTCCAGCCAGCATCCCTGTGGAGTTCACCATTGATGCCAAAGAGGCTGGCAAGGGGCTGTTGGCTGTGCAGATCACAGTAAGCGTAGCAATTTAGTAGCATGGATCCAGCTTCATAAAGTTTATAAGCGTTTCACCATTACTGTGTTACAATGGCTGTTTCATACTGCTAGGACCCAGAGGGGAAGCCCAAGAAGGCCAACATCAAGGACAATCAAGATGGAACATATCTGGTTTCTTATTTGCCAGACAAGACAGGCCGCCATACTATCTTACTCAAGTACGGGGAAGATGAGATCCCCTTTTCACCTTACCGTATTAGGGTTCTGCCTACAGGGGATGCCAGCAAGTGCACAGTCACAGGTACAGTCTGCATTCTCCAGTCTTTTTTGACAACTTCAGTCTCATATGCTGTGCTTTTTTGAAAATGAGCAGAGCATACTTTGCTTGGTGTATTTGGGCTAAGAAGCCTTCCAATTGACCCCACCAGTTTTTATGTGAACCTGGAAGAGTCAATCATATTGTGAATCTTCCCCTCAATGCTCAGAAATCATGCCAAGAGTACTTGATTATGCTTACTCCACTGTGGGGGTTGCGACAGATTATTTTTAGGGGAGGGACATGAGCACAATATACAGGACGGATGCAAAAAAATGAACATTCTTATTTACATTATGTACAAGGGATTAGCTGCAATCAACTATCCATCCATCCATTCATCCGTCCATTTTCTGCAGCTTATCCGGGGTCAGGTCATGGGTAGCAGCTCAGGGATGCTCAGACATCCATCAGCTTCAGTTACCTCCTACAGTTACTCCGGGGGAATACCAAGGCGTTTCCAGTATAGCTGAGAAATATTACCTCTCCAGCATGTTCTGGGTCTGCCCTGGGGTCTCCTCCCAGTTGGACATGCCCAAAACATCTCCCCAGGGAGGAGTCCTGGAGGCATCCTAGACAGATGCACAAACCACCTCAACTGGCTCCTTTCAATGTGTAGGAGCAGCGGCTCTACTTTGAGCCCCTCCTGAATGTGGAAGCTCCTTCCTCTCCTCACCCTAAGGCTGAGCCCAGACATCCTGCAGAGGAAACTAATTTCTGCTGCTTTTATCAGCGATCCCATTCTTTCGGTTACTACCCAAAGCCTGTGTCCATAGGTGAGAGTAGATTGACTAGTAAATCTGCCTGTCAATCTCCCGCTCCCTTCTTCCTTCACTTGTGAACACAACCCTGAGACACTGAAATTCTCCCACTTGAAGCAGTATCTCAGTCCCAACCAGGATCGGGCAATCCACCCTTTTCCAGTCGAGAACCATGGCATCAGGCTCAGAGGCATTGACCATCATTCCAGCCGCATCACCTTCAGCTGCAAACACCACACTGCATGCTGATGGTCACAACCGATGAAGCCAACAGGACCATATCATCATATATCAATTCTGTCCATTTTAGGCGTCATATGGAGCCATGTCTTTAGTGTACCATCTAAACTCAGAAAACTTTGACTGTTGAATTCACATAGGGTTTGTGGAGTAAATCCCTTGTTCAGATGTTTGTTTCACATTGCCATTTGTTTCAGTGTTAGTCTGAACAATGGAGACAGAATGGAGCATGATTATCCCGTGTGCACGTGATTTTGCTGACTCACAAATCTGCAGATATCTCACTACATTTTCTACACCAACACAACAAATGGCACCTAACTTGACTGCTGCTCACAATGAGTCCACATTGTTTTCTGTTTGAGCCCCCTTGGAGCACCTTTGTTTTTATGATTGTTGGGTCTCACGTCATTGCTTTCTGCTTTTCACCTTTCCTTAGTCTCAGTTGGAGGTCATGGATTCGGTAAACACAGTGTAATACATCTCTCCCGCCTATTCAGTTGAATTTACATGAGTGACCCATTTGTTATGGCTATTTTGCCTTCCTTTAATATTGTATAAAGCATTAATTCTTCATGGCTCTTGTAATTAATGCTTTGTTTTTTAATGTGAAATATACTTCCTAAACTGTAGCTTCTATGGCTATATAGCTTGCCAAATATAATGCTTAAATAATGTTTTGATATAAAAATGAACCTTTTTGTAGCATTTTGTATTGGAATGTAAATGTCATAAGTTCTTAGTTTCTAGTTACCTAGTTTTAGCATCTCCAGTACAGTTATAAAGTATACATGAACAAAAGGAATATGATAACCAGATGCCTTTATGGAATCAAAATGGCTCCCTGTAATATTAAAAACAAATTATAAGCCTAACCCCTTAAGCACTTTAGAAAACTGAGATTCATTGCTATATGTTGCTAACTCATGCAGGAAGACTGTTTAACTTCCTGTCTGCATGCCCTTTCTTCACTGATGCTGTTGTTATGTTATGACAACTAACATATGGCAGCCTCACTCCCTGATCTGGCTTGGGGGAAATGTCTGCCAGTGGGGCCTGTTCTTTAGGATTGTAGATATGTTGGTGGATCTAGGCATAATAACTGGATCCTTATTTGTTCAAGAAATCTGGAGAAGAAAAGCAAAGCACAATCAACTATTAATTGTATGTACAACAAAGTGGTGATTGTGGTAAAACAAAAACAGTACAAATGCCAGAAAAAAACATCTGAATAATCAATAGATAAACGTAAAAATGTTCATGCTGCATTCTCCAGTTTTATGGACTTCTGTAGATTTGGGTGTATGGTTAAGTTGGGAGCTTATAATGTTGATAGTTATGTTGTCTAGTCAAAATTAATTTGAATCCAGTTTAAAATTCATCATGGTGTGTTTGTCCTTCAGGACCAGGAATGGGTCCAAATATACAGACTGGTGAGCAGACTCTGATCACAGTGGATGCAAAGGCTGCTGGAAAGGGCAAGGTGACATGCAATGTATCCGCCCTGGATGGTAGCGAGGTGGATGTCAACGTGGTGGAGAATCAGGATGGCACCTTTGACATCTTCTACACGGCCCCAGAGCCAGGGAAGTACAACATTTATGTTCGTTTTGGAGGAGAACTCATCCCCAACAGCCCCTTCCAGGTCACTGTAAGTAAAACCTAAGCTCTAACCAAATGACATTTGCCCTGTATTTAGCCTAGATCCAAGCACTGGTCTTGCATACAGAATGCAGATACATTTGTGAGACCTCCCAGATGAATTCCTTGAGCAAGGCTGACCCTGCTTTCTCTCTTGTGCATCACTTTGGATAAAAGCATCTTCTAAAAAAATTATGCAATGGGAACCAGCAATTGGTTGAGGTGAAGATCTGTGAAGAATCCTGGATTGGGGGCAAACTTGGTTGTCAACATGACAACTAAAAGTTGCTCAACTTGCCCCTCTCCTTCCTACCATTACTCCTATCCCTGTTTCCTTAACTGCCAATTTAGTTTGATTCTCAGGCCCTGGAAGAAGCCCCAACTGAGCTTTTCCTGCAGCAGATCCCTTAGTATGCCTATACACCTAATAGGGGTCAGCCTTGGTCACATCACTTGCTTACACCTTTCCTTTCTTTCAGAAGCTTCCTGTTTGGTCTGGCACTAGCATCTGGTATAATATGGCTTTTAATAAAGGGGGAATGATCCTCCTTAGGGCATCGATTGTCCTTAACATCCATCAAAAATAAACTGTAAAAAATCTCATATTGCTTTTTCTTATATGATCTTTACTGATTGGTATTTGTAAGATGTGTCACCTTAAGTCTGTAATTTTTCTTGCATTCAGTACTTTCTCATTCATGTTTTTACATGGCATTAGACAGAGATGACGTGTTGTATATTGCTCCATTCAGATTTTTTGTTTAGTGTTCACATTCTTGTTATTGTCACTGCCAGTACACCTTGTTGTAAGCCACTACACGGTAAAGAAACACTTTTAAACACTGGCGCAAACTTGCAAACTGGAACTTTTCATATGAATGACCTGGAGCTCCTTGCTACTATTGCCTGCGTCCAATATGGCTGACGCAAAACACCTGGGAACAAGGGCATCCCCAGAATTCTCGTTCATGGTACGCACACCAGTGATGCATGGGCTGATGGCTCCACGATTACAAGTCAAATAAATATATTATTATTATAGTCAGGTAATTTGCCGCCGGGTCAGTTAAAATAAAATGTAAACATATAAAGCGAGTTGGGCATCAACTTTATCAATATTAGCATTTGAGTCAAGTTGAATTATAAACATGATTCCTTTCTATTTTTCACACATCTACAATGCGTAATAGGGCATTGATAAAAATAAAATAATAGGCTAATGCATTTTGAGAATAAAGTCATAGTATTTCGGTGATAGCCTAATGTAGCAAAATATCGAGAAAGTTAAACTAAAAATAATTTGAGAGATAATGGTTTTGGTTATGGGCTTTGCAGGGTGTAGGATTCCCATGAGCCAAGTTTGCCGTTGTCCTGCAGCGATTTTACAGAATAATAAGCCCAAAGTCACTTTTAATAAGCAGACTTGCCATCTGTGCCCACCTGTGCTCATCAGACGTGCTAAGCCCGTCCTCAGGGAGGCAAAGACCTGGCCACCAGGAGCTGTTGCCACTCTACAGGACTGTTTTGAGCACATTGACTGGAACATGTTTAGGGAGGCTGCAACCTACAGTGAGTCCATCAACCTGGAGGAGTACACGGCATCGGTGACATTACTGTCTCCAGGATCTTCACTACACGCCCCAACCAGAAGCCTTGGATGACTGCAGAGGTGCATGTACTGCTGAGAAACTGGGACACTGCCTTCAGATCTGGTGATAAGGCTGCCCTGAGAACAGCGAGGGCCAACCTGTCCCGGGGGATCAGAGTAGCAAAGTGTGCACATGCTTAGAAAGTC
This sequence comes from Mormyrus iriodes, assembly GCA_011763525.2. Lineage (NCBI taxonomy): Eukaryota > Metazoa > Chordata > Actinopteri > Osteoglossiformes > Mormyridae > Mormyrus > Mormyrus iriodes. The sequence goes on along the minus strand of JAAGVU020000103.1, from coordinate 23,974,024 downwards.
CACAGCCACTTCCAGGATTCTAAGGACACTCGGTGCATGTGGTAGGGCATTCGAGCCATCACCGACTACAGGACATCTCCACCTGCCTGTGACATTGAGGACTCTCTCCATTCTCTGGCATTGGCAAGAAAGCCCAGCAGCATCTATACTTCCTGCGGAGACTGAGGAGAGCTCACCTGCCCCCCCCCCATCCTCACCACGTTCTACACAGGGACTATAGAGAGCATCTTGAGCAGTTGCATCACGGCCTGGTTTGGGAATTGCACCGCCTCGGACTGCAAGACCCTGGAACGGATAGTGAAGGCAGCTGAAAAGATCATTGGGGTCTCTCTCCCCTCTGTCAAGGACATCTATAAGACACGGTGC
>JAAGVU020000103.1:23925370-23960902 GCA_011763525.2 Mormyrus iriodes | reverse complement strand
AGCAAGGAATCTGAGTGTCTGGGATTGCGAGTGTCCTGGATAAAAACTAAGATCCAGGCCTTTATTGACTTCTTAGGCACAACCATCAATAGTGTGTCTGTCTGCAAGAAATGTCGACCTTGTTGAGAGGTTCACCTACCTTGGCAGCGACATTCATAGCTCTGATGACTCTTATTATGAAGTCAGCTGATGGATTGGGAGAGCATGAGGTTGCTGGAAAGGGGTACGTGGTGCTCCCGATATCTTTGCAAAAGGATGAAGGTCCAAGTCTTTAGAGTCCAGGTGCTCCCTGACTTGTTTTATGGCTATGAGACATGGACGCTATACAGAGAGCTGAAACGAAGGCCGGACTGCTTCGGTACTGTCTCTCTTCGGAGAATCTTTGGGTACTGCTGGTTTGACTTCATGTCGAACAAGCGGTTGCTAAGGGAGTCCCGAATGAGGCACATTACCTGCATTGTGAGGGAGCATCTGTTACGGCACTATGGCCATGTGGCGTGTTTCCCTGAGGGTGATCCAGCTTGCAGGATCGTCATTTCTGAGGACCCAAGCGACTGGACCAGGCCAAGGGGACGCCCATGTAACACCTGGCTGCGGCAGATGGATGACGATTTCCAGAGGATGGGACAGGACCATGTGTCTGCCTGGGGGGGTCACTAGCCGGGATCCCGAGGTGTTTTGCCACATGGTGGGTGCGGCACAGCGCTGCATCAGTGAATGCTCCGCGACCTGACCTGACCTGGGGTGACCATAGCCAGCACAGGTTATTCCTTTGATCTGCTGCTCCACACAGCCGAGCAGAAGAAAAGTGTGGCTCGGTAAGATGTGCAAGCTAGAGCCCCCAAATTACTACTATATATATATACAGACACTCCCCAGGTTACGACGGTCCATGTTACCATATTTTGACTTTACGAAGGGTGAATGCTTTCCACTTTCAGTACATTATTATTTATGAGATATTCAATACTTTATGTAACTGTTCTAAGCATGTTTAAGGTAGGTTAGGTGTACTGTATTAAAATGCATTTTCGCCTTACAATAGGTTTATCGGATCATAACCCCATTGTAACCTGGGGAGAGGCTGTGTACCTTTATTCACACACACAGACAGACACACACACACACACTATATGGACAAAAGTATTGGGATAAATGGCCAATACACATACATGAATTTTTATGACATCTAAATCCATAGGCATCAATATGAAGTTGGTCCCCCATTGCAATTATAACAGCTGCCACTTTTCTGGGAAGGTGTTCCACAAGATTTTGGAGTGTGCAGGGAATTTTTGCTCATTCATCCAGAATAGCATTTGTGAGGTCAGGCACTGATGTTGTACGTGAAGGCCTGGCTCGCAATCTCCATTCTATTTCATCCCAAAGGTGTTTGATGGGGTTGAGGTCAGGGCTCTGTGCAGGCCAATCAAGTTCTTTCACATCAAACCCATCCAACCATATTTTCATGGACCTTGCTTTGTGCACTGGGGCAGAGTCACACTGGAACAGAAAAGGGCTTTCCCCAAACTGTTCCCACAGAGTTGGAAGCATAGAATTGTCCAAAATGTCTTGCTCTGCTGAAGCACTAAAAGATGCCTTCACTGGAACTAAGGGGCCTAGCCCAACCATTGAAACACAACCCCATTCCAATATCCCTCCTCCACAAAACATTTGGCACAATGCAGTCAAGGCAAGTAACAATCATAGCTCTGGGGACCTGGAAAAAGATCAAAATAAATCATTAAATGTGTTGCTGAAGCCAAATTTCTCTAAGATTTTAAATAAGTATGGCCACTCTTTTCCTCTTAAATGTGGAGGCCTTTTACATTAAATGGAACAATTTAATAATAATAAAAGAAATTAAAGGTACCATAGAATGAAAATCTGACTTTACCTCAGCATAGTTGAAGAAGGAGAGTTCGGTTCATGGAAACGACATATTGTGAATCTCAAACACTGCTGTTCTCAATTTCGAATATAATTCATGAATATGTAACAGAAGGAAGTGAAACTGGCTGTTTCGAAATTCCTAGACTGTTACACAACAGTCTTAACCATACCCCCAAACTAAATCTCAGGGGAGTCAGAGGACATGGAGCCTGAATGGGCCATATTCCAGGACTCCATTGCTGAGGCGACAGTGCAGAGCTGTGGCTGTAAGGTTGTTGGTGCCAGTCGTGCTGGCAATCCCCGAACATGGTGGTGGATGCCAGCAGAAAAGGGAGCTGTCAGGCTGAAGAAGGAGGCCTTCAGGGACGATTCTGTTCACAACTTTTATGGACAGAATTTCTAGGTGTAGCCAAGGGGAGGAGGGGGTGCAGTTTGGGGGCCTCAGGATTGCTTCTTTGCTTTTGGCAGATGATGTGGTCCTGTTGGTATCATCGGGCTGTGACCTGCAGCATGCGCTGGGGTGGTTCGCAGCTAAGTGTGAGGCAGCCGGTATGAGGAATAGCACCTCCAAATCTGAGGCTATGGTTCTTGACCGGAAAAGGATTGCCCTCTTTTGGTGGGGGAATGGGTTACTGCCTCAAGCGGAGGAGTTAAAGTATCTCGGGGTCTTGTTCACGTGTGAGGGAAAAAGGGAGCGGGAGATCGACAGACGGATCGGTGCGGCATCAGCAGTAATGCGGACGCTGCACCTTTCTGTTATGTTGAAGAGGGAGCTGAGCCAGAAGGCGAAGCTCTCAATTTACCGGTCGATCTATGTTCCTACCCTCACCTATGGTCACAAGCTCTGGGTAGTGACCGAAAGAATGAGATTGCGGATACAAGCAGCCGAAATGGGCTTCCACTGCGGGTGGCTGGGCTCAGCCTTAGAGATAGGGTCAGACATTCGAGAGGGGCTCAAGTAGAGCCGCTGCTCCTCCACATTGAAAGGAGCCAGTTGAGGTGGCTCATGCATCTATCTAGGATGCCTCCTGGACGGCTCCCTGGGGAGGTGTTTCAGGCATATTGAACCAGGAGGAGACCCCGGAGCAGAACCAGGACACGCTGGAAAGATTACGTCTCTTGGCTGGCCTGGGAACGCCTTGGTATTCCCCCGGTGAAGTTGGAGGAGGTGGTTGGTGAGATAGAGGTCTGGGCATCCCTGCTTAGACTGCCGCCTCTGCGACCTGATGCCGTGTAAGTGGCAGAAAATGGATGGAGGGATGGAGTAATAGTAGAGAAAACATTTTATAAAAAAATTCTTTAAGTACAATGCAGAAACAAAAATTGTAATGACTCGATAACATTAAACAACTTAAGACAGCATCCTCATACCCAAATTCTATGAGGCTAACAACAAATTAGTATTTATGACATTCAGCACAAATACTGAGCAATACATTTATTTCACAGAGATATAATTAAACAGGACAACTACAATGAAACAGCTAGTTTTGGTATATATGTTACAGATTCCTATCAACAGCTATGAATGCTACTGTTGACATTGTACCTAACTGATGTAAACAAAAATATTGAGCATTTGATCTACCCTAGGGGTGGCCAATCTTATCCGTAAAGGGCCAGTGTATATGCAGGTTTTTCGAATGTTCTATGAATGCATTATGAAGGTACACTGAATGTTCTAGAAATGCATTACAGAGGCATTATGAAGGTGCAGTTAATGTAAAGCGTAACCAAAATATTTATAACCCGGCAAATTTGTCTCTTGATCACACACACAGATCTTGACAGAGAATCTGCAAAGGACCCGCAAAAAGGGCGATTTTCATCAGAACTTGGTGCCCAGGAAATGGACATCTGAAGTTCTGACAACACAGATGCTGGACTGAAGAATCAGTTGGCATCTTGCTGGGCACCAAGATAGCATTTTGCAGTCAATGATATGGATGGTCCATTCAGTGTTAACGGTCATTTCCAACAGGATGGAATCCTCTGTCATTTATTCTTATTAGGAAGGTAATTATACAAGATCAACATATGGAGTGTCTCTCCCAACTGATCCCATATGTAGTCTCAAACAAAACAGCTGGCCACCATCAGCTCAGAGAATACCACAAGTTTCTTGAGTACGCATTTCATCCAGAGGACCTAAAAATGAAAATTAGTGAAACTGAATGTAAATAATCTCATTTTTACTGTAGTTTCATTCAGATAGTGTAATAAAGTCTAGAGGAGGTTGCAGCAGTAACTGGTTCTACTGTTGAAAAAGGTCATAGTGCACAATTACTGCAGTGTATCTGAAAAATGGAGAAAATGGAAATGCTACTCGGAAAGTCATACTTGAAATGCCTACCTTTGATGCTTTTTGGGTTTTGATTCTGCCTTTACTTAACTGGCAATGATACATACGTGTTGTCTACACCTAACAGAAAAATAAGTAACGTCACCCTAAAGAACCGTACAAGCTCTGAGGAATAGGTCCAACAAAACTTCAATTCAAGTCACAGAAGCTGTAAGCATGGAAGAAACACACTTACATGTCCTACTGTCTCTCTCCAGCTCAATTGGTTTCTTTTTCTTCTTCTTATAGTGTATCCATGCAGTGATGAGTATCATAAATATGGCCACAATTAATGTCACACCTGACACTAACCAGCTCACTGCCATTGGGCTTAACAGTGGCTCTGGGTCTGAGAATAGAAGGGCAGAACAACACTTGCTAAGTAGAACATAAATTAGCTTCTGATAAGAATGGTTCGTAGCTACAGTCCTGGTCAGAATTATTGGCATTCCTCGGTTGTAAGTACAGAATGTAGAATATCTTTAGAAATAAATGCAAATGATCCAATTTGTATAATGAATTTGTATAAGAATATTTCCTAAAATGTCTGAAGTTATTGAACAATAACAACAAAAATATAGAAATAAAATATACCCTGGACACCAATATTGGCACCCATTTTTTGTTTTAAATTATTTCCTCAAACAAACTAGGAAACAAACTAGGAAACTCACCTGTGCTTAATTTTCAGTGTTCCCTTGACCTGAATTAAGCAATGAATGATGGTTTTACTGCATAAAAAGGGTCTGATGATTCCAGTTTCTTTTTCACAATGATGAAAACAAGAGAGCTCTCTGATAGCATCTGAACTTCCATTATCAAAAAGCATAACAATTCCAAAGGTTACAAGGTAATCGCCAAAGAACTTTAAATCCCTGTTAATAGTTGGTAAAGTTATCAAGACGTTTCACAGTTATAAAACTGTCAAGACACTTTCAAGACGTGGTGCTAAGAAGAAACTCAATGAGAGAAGTCTGTGAAGGTTGGTGTGGATTGTGGAAAAAACACCATGCAAGACATCTAAGCAGCTTTAGGTTGACCTGGAGCAATCTGCAGTGGTAGCTTCTACCCGTACCATACGCCACACACTAACCCAAGGAATGATGAAATCAGAAGATTACCATGGCATTTTAGAGCGAAATGTATTATCCAGTGTCCAAAAAATAGGTTTGAGGAAAAATGTTTTGAGTCTTTCAGCAGGATAATGACCCAAAGCACACATCCAACAGTACAAGAGAATGGCTGAAAAGGAAAACGTGGACTGTTTTAAATTCTGACCTAAATCCCATTGAAAACCTTTGAAGAGAGCTGAAATCTGCCATTGCAAGAGGGACTTCTACAAATTTAAAAGAGCTATATATATATATATATATATATATATATATATATATATGACACTTTTGTTGTTGTTCATCTTCCTCCTCTTCTTCTTCACTAACTTTGGACATTTTCTTAAATATTCCGATTATACAAAATTGGTTCATTTGCGTTTATTTCTGAAGATGTTCTACATTCTGTACTTACAATGGAGGGGTGCCAATTTCTGACAGGACTGTGTATATTGATATGCCTTGCAACAGCATTAACAGAATTACCATTCATTTGGTTCTTTAGGCTGCCTGCATGTGGTAGGTTGTAATAACTCACCTCTGACTGAGATTGGCAAGGGCTGACTCTCCCGCGAAGTGAACGTGCGCCCCCCCATCTGAATCTGGTACGAGCAGCGGTAGTAGCCCTCAAGGGGAGCCTGCGCACTTGGGAAGGAAAAGGTGAAGGACGAGTTGGGGGCAGATACAGAGTGGCGCACTGTGCCATTGGACCGGATCAGCCGGAGCTGGAAGGAGCCCCCTGGATACCACGATGAGGTAGAGCAGGTGATGTTCAGCGTGCATCCCCGAGTCACCCGTCCAGGCAAGGTCTCCACTGAAGTGTTGTACCAGATCTGTGGTGTGTGTAGGTCCACTAAAAATGAATAAAAAGTAAGTCAAATCAAAAGAGAACTCTGAGTTGGACTTACAGGCTTAATGCCTGTAATTTGTCTCAAACAATAAAATGCTTGAAAACCAAGAAAAAAAAAACACCATACCAGGTAGCTGGAAGTGCTTTAATAGCAGTACTGTGCAGATAACTATATTTTACATCACCTTCAGTAACAGTAACTTAAAAAATTCATTCCTCATTTGAGGAATATTAGAATTCGATCTGCTTTCTGAAAAAGACATGCTGGCAGATCAGATTGCTCATATAGCACAATTCACAGTTATGCTGTGATTCTCTCCATCTACACATCATCCAAAAATTTCAGAAGTGAACAAGGAGGGAACTTACCCACAATGATGTCAATAGAGTTGCTTTCAGGAGAATTAAAGGCCGCTCCAATTTGCACAGTGTACATGCAGGTGTACCTGCCCTGGTACAATGCATCCACATCAAACAGTGTCAGCTCTGCCCGAGTTCCAGGAGTTCCAGTCCCCTGGGTTACTAGTGGTGCTCCAGCACCACTCTTAAACAAATGGAAGTCAAAAATAGAATAGTGGTTGGGTGGAGCCGAGCAGCTGAAACGTACTGCCTCTCCGGTAGAGTAGACAGAAAATGCAGAAAGTAGGGAGAGTGTAGGCCTCTTTAATGTTCCTGCAAGAAAATAAGACGCATGCAGCTTTCATGATGACTGAAAACCAGAGCATAGAAAAGGCAATTTTTGAGAAGTGGACTTAATATGACAATGAACAGTATTTCATTTCAATATAAAATATGACTTTTTAAAAACTATAGTATACACGAGTCTGTGTAAGAAGTCTTAGAGGAGAGGACACAATATTGAATAAAGCCCTGGATTCTCACCTGAGCATTGCACCCCTGCAATGTTGTGCTCCAAGCAGGCTCTGTCGCTGGCTGAGTTCCACATCCGAAATTTGGAGCACTGGGCCAGAGTGTGTTCTTGACCTGAACATGGCTCACCTTTCAGCCAGATTGCTCCGTAAGTCCACCCATACATGCTGCCAGAAGGAGAGTTGATAGCCGGCCCACAGCCTAACTCTCTGCACACCACATGGGCATCATTCAGGCCCCAACTTCGGTCACATACAGTGCCCCACTGGAGTCCAAGATAAATCTCCACCCTACCAGAACAGGCATTGTTTCCTCCCACCACTCTGACGTGTGCATGGTCTGTTGATAATCATCATACCAGTGAATGAACATCACATACAGCGCTGACAGAAAGTTGTGGGATGATCGCTAAGCATAATAAAAATGCTGCAGATGTATTTGTTTCATAACAAAAGATCATTGACGCAATGTTTAACATATGTGCCCTTACCTTCCACATAGACATTTTCTTTGTATTAAGTGTCATAATTTTTTCTGACTGACTCATTCAGTTCAGTTCTTGCCATTTTGCAGTTAATTGCAACTTTAGTCACTGACTTCTAAAGGGATACTAAACACAAATATTTGGCGGTTTATGTTATTTCAAAGGTGTTACTAATTAAAAAGCACGCAATTAGACTGCTTGTCAATGAACAGCTTTTTGAAATCTGGATTTCAATGTATTACTCCTTGAAATGAATGGTTTTAATTAAAACAATTGGTTGATTCAAATCTGATATATATTTTCTGTAAACAAATAAATAATGATTTTTGTTACAAAACTGATAAATTTGCAGTATTTTTACTGAATTAAGTAAGCGTCCCATGACATTTTGTGAGCACTGTGAATCAACACAATATACACAATAGAGTAGTAAATACGTCCCAGTAGGACCCGTTTAAAACATTTATGATTTTAATGTTTTATTAGCAGCACATTCCTCCAAAACTATGGAAAATCTGTTTTGTATATCATATTAGTAAACATGCTGGGAAGTATGGTGAGACAAAAGTACTACACTTACTTTTAAATAATAAATTATAAATAATGTTTCTAAATCAGAACTTCTTTAGATGTTTTCTCCACTTAACATCAGAACGTTTTTATTTGATGTTAATTACTCATATTTTCCAAACATAAGAATTTTTTTTATTATTAATTTTACCTTTGAGATATACTGCCTTTTCTTGACTTGTTACTTGGTCCCCTTCATGAGATAAGCATCCCAAAGTGTACTTAAAAATAATAATAGTAATACTGTATTTGATTTATATCGCCCCTACCCCTATATTTTTTGAGCTTCAAGAACAGCAAGATTTGTTATAAATCTTGTTCACTTTTGGGGTGTTTATCTCATGAAGGGGACCAAATAACAGTGCTCATAAGAAAACATTCTGAATTATTATTTTTTTTTTACTACCTGTAGTATATAAAAGACACTATATTTCAAACGTATTTTTAAAATAAAATATCTTTAACGTGCCCAATTCCTCAAAGTTAACACTGGTGGTAGCAAAACCTTTCTTGCAAATTTGTTGAACTAAAATGGAATGATTATGATTATACAGAGGACTTGCAGGGACAGAAAAACAGCAGAACCCAGTGTGATAAACTTGACTAACATCCAGAGAGACAGTTCAAAGGTGGGTGCCCATGAACCTTCCCTTAATATAATGACCTGGCCGGGATACGACATGCAGAACCCGAGAACATACAACCATACTGTCCTGGTTGTTTTCCATGATCACCTATGACTGGAGTCTCATGGTTTCATTCCGTCTTACTAGTGAAGGTGTCATCCACAGTTTAATTGCTCATGAAAGATATATGGCTGCAACACTGAGCAATTACTGTGTAGTTTCTCAACTGTTAAACATAACGCAAGCAAAAAAAAACTATGCAAACTTAATAAAAATCCACCTACATTAACCACAGGAAATGATGCTACAGTTATTGCAAATGTTTAGTATCGGTCTCAGATGGCTAAAATAATGCCACAAAGAAAAATGAAACTTTTACAAACTGCTTCCAGAAAATAGTCATTCAAAATATTTCACTACTTGAAAAACAAAAACAAACATTAAAGCCATGCCTTGTAGTCTCACACCTCCATGGTTGTGGGCTGAATTCCCATGCCCATTTGTGTGTTTGTGGACATTATGTGTTTTCCCTGTGTCGTGTGAGATTCTTCCAGGTACACTGGTGTCTCTAATTTGTGTTATAGAGTCCTGGGCTTCCCTACTATACCCTGCGTTTCCTGGGATAGGCTCCCTGCAGATGCACCATGACCCTCTACTAAATAATTTATAGAGATTATGGATGCAGGGGTAATTTTGTATAAACATTATATATAAAATATTTATATAAAAACACTTAGTTGAATGCTTAGGTGTTCACCAAGTTTTCTCATGGTAGCACTGTATGCTTAAGAAATATATTTTACTTACCAGAAACATCAGCAACTTCCACAAAAGCAAGAATACAGCCTGGAAAAATCAACAGAGGATTAACTAGGTCCTTATTTTTATACTCAGTGATAAAAAAAGTTAAGCACCCAGATGGAGTGGTGGAAATGAAATGAATCGGCACGTGGTGTAAGGTCATGTGACTGTAACGCAATGATTATATTATTAGATCAAACAGACAACAGAGCTGACAGTATGGGCACACTGCTGGTCCCATGTCAGTAAGGTGTGGGTCCCCCCCAGGCCTGGATACAGGCAGTGATACGGCGCAGAAGGGAGTCGTATAGTCGTTGTATCCTCTCCAGTGGCAAGTCAGTCCACAGCTGTTGTAACTGGTCCTCAAGATCCTGCAGACTGGCACTGGATCTGAGTTGACATCCGAGCTGATCCCACACATGTTCGATTGGGGAAAGATTGGGGACCTGGCTGGCCACAGGAGAACCTCAGCATGATGCAGGCAGTCCAAAGACACACTTGCAGTGTGTGGACTGGCACTGTTATGTTGAAACACTGTACCAGGGTGCTGTCTCAGGATGGGTAAGACATGCGAGCGCAGGATGTCACTGACTGTGCCGTCAGGGTCCCCTGAATCACCACCAGAGATGACCTGAAGCCATACCCTATGGCTCCCCACACCATGATGCCAGGAGTAACGCCAGTGTGTCACTCCTCAACCTCGGCAGGATTGGTCTTCTCCTCTCGGCACTGCCATACACGCACACAATGATCATACGTGGTAATGAGGAACCGAGATTCATCGTTGAACATGGTACAACGGTAGTCGTCATCAGTCCATGCATCCTAGTTACTGCACCACTCCAAATGCAGCGGTCTCTGCGCTGGGGTTAACAGTAGCCTACGCATGGGACACTGAACCCGTAGTCCGGTTGATGCCAGTCATCAAGACATGGTGCAGGATGACATGGGGTATTGTAGAGAGTCCAATACCTGTGTCCAGATGGCAGACGCAGATGTTATGGGATTCTGTAATGCTTGGTGCACAATACATCGATCCTCCCTTGGTGTGGTCTGTCATGGGCGAACGGAGCCTTCACAACGTGTGTGGGTGCTCTCACATGCCCATTGGTTCCAACATCAGACGACTGTGACAACTGCATGCCCCATATGCCGGGCAATTGCACAATACGACCACCTGGCCTCATGTAAATCAAACTGTGTCAAGCGCTGGTAATGCTGTCTAATGCGTCTACGAGGCATACTCTGTGTCTGGTGACTAGATGTGCCAGCTCCTTGCAAATTGAATCATTTACATACTCATCACTGGTCTGCACATGTACCAAATTGCATCCAAATCGGACCATTACTTCTGGGTGCTTACCTTTTTTTCTCACTGAGTGTATATTCATAAGGGAAAAACACACACAAACAGCAGTTGCCATTTGTAGAGATTGGCAGTTAACAGCTTATATTAATAAATATGGATTTATCTCTACACAAAACTTAATTTATAGTGCAATAAAATGTAGATGCTTCCATTACTGTTCACAGCCTTGTAGTATCCACATTATTAGTGATTAATTCATCTCATGTCTTGAAATGGCCACCTATCTCCATTTTCTCACTAATTACACTCACATAAGATCAATAACACAGCAACGCTAAACAGTCTTAGGATAACTCACCTAATACTAGAACAAGAACCCTCAACATTTTGGTGCCCGGGAGTGGGAAGAAGGTTCCTCTAACCAACACTGAAATGAACATCAAATAAGTGTATAATAACACGTTAACAAAATATCAGTATTCATTATGTTAAAATCGCCTACACTGATAACTATAATTGTGTAGTCTGCTAATATTGTAACAAATTATCTCACAAATTATTGATAAATTATTGATAGTGACAGTATACCATTCAATACTCTAACACGGCTGGGACAAGTCAACCAAGAAGACGCAGAGAGCTGTATTATATTGAATTATGATTTTTGTAAAGAATAGAATACTCACAAGTGTTATTTTTCCATTTTCAGGCGGCGACGCTGCATATTTCTAGGCATAGACGCGCAGCACCCATACTGGGACGGTGCCTCACCCCGTGATTCACAGACCACAACAATGTGCGTCATTATCACGCGACTACTGTCCCGGAATTGGCTGCGCTTGAAATAGCCTACTTGCTTCCGCGCTAAATTGCACTGGTCTGAGCTCAATAACTTTACTACACTTATTCAAGATATTTTCACCAGAATCTCTCGTTAAAAATCAAATAATAGTGTTCATAAAGTAGAGTCTTTCCAGCTCACTGATTCGCCAAACGGTTGGTTAATCAAAGCCGCATTCAATACTTGTACACTAGTGACACCTACTGGTTTCATATATAACGTAAATATAAGTTGCTCACTGTGTTGACTAAAATGAAGAAACTAGAGCTATCGGAATACCAACAATGTACATATTCCAATTCTGGAAAAAAATCTGTAACAGATCAAGTGTTAAATTTGCCCCTTTCTTTGCTATGACTATGTAAAGTTGCTTCAGTTTGGCGTGATCAGTCTCATACAATGTTTCTGCAAAGTTTGAAAAAGATCCATGAAATACTTTTTTGAATGATCGCGCAAACGAGGTGGTGTCTGCGCTGCGGCACACTCATCCAAAAACCATTCCCCATTCGGGGAATAACTACATTCCTAATAACTACATAGATACACAAAATTATTAAAGAGAAGGAAACTGGAATTTAAAGGAGCAGTTCATCCCAAAAATGAAAAAGATATGTTTTAGGGGGGCTTTAGTGCTATCTGTCCATCTGGGTTGTTCTGGGAGATGCCTAATTTTGGAGATATCGGCTGTAGTTATGTCGGTCTTCTCTGTAATATAATGGGAATCAACAGAATTCTTTCAGTGGTGATTAAAGCGCCAAAAAATACATTTGAAAAATTCAACACCAACGCCTCTTACCAGAAATCATGACTTGGTTACTCAAGATAATCCACCGACTTTGTAATCAGCAGTTTAATATAGGAACTATTTTCTTTCCCCGAACTCTACACACCAATAATATCACTGCGCAGAAGATAGCACCAGGCAGAGCAGTAATCAAACCGAGAAGCGACTCTCCCATAGGGAGTAGTAGTGTGAAGCATGCAAGAATTAGGGTGGGAGTTTTGCTGTTTTCGCTTATTCTGTCAAAAATAAAAATACTGTGACTGATGCATTTAATTGTAAATTATATGCAGGAATGATAAAACTGGTTGTGATATATTACACTGACATTGAGTATTTAATGATAAATAAAAGTATACGTGTTAAGGGAAAAGTATACGTATTTACCTTACTTGATACCTCATGTATTTCAAATGTTTTTTTCCTGTACAGTTTCCCTTACTTTTAATAAATGTCAATCATCCTGAAGAATATGAGAATTTCCCAAAATTTTATAGCTTATTTTATTTCATAAAGGTGACAAAGCGAAATAAGTTAAATGGGAACAATTTATTGGATGACGCCATCAACCCTCAAAAAGTCAACTGTGTATGGAAATAAGATTTTAAAAAATAGTTTTCAAATATTTTCTTAATATCCTAAGCTCTAGAACAACAATTGAAAATAGACTTACTTTTCTGAAATAACTCATCAAAAAAATTGTGATTGCAGAAGACACAACAATAACAATAACAAGACAATAACTAAATTGACAGTGTCAGATACAGTATATCAAATAAGTGTTAACAAAAAGTTTTGTTTAGTTTCTAACATAGACCCCCCAAGGCAAAATATGGTCATTATAAAGGTAAAATGCAAATGCATAGCACAAATCTAAAGGATTGTGCTAGTGTCAGACCTAGTGAAATACATTATAGTAGCTCTCCTTGAATAGAAACGAGTACCAGATATATCAAATAAGCGTCACCAAAAAGTTTGCTGATGTTTAAACATAGTCCCCCCAAATGTGATTTTATGCCTGATTTCACATAGGTCACACCTATATGCATAAAAAAGCGAAAGTGTTACGGTAGCTTCCAACCTACAGAAATAGATTATAGATAAAATATTTTTGCTTATTTGAAATATTTTGCACTTGTTTCTATTCAAGGAGAGTTACTACAAAGTGCTTAAGTAGGTTTGAAGCTGGAACAATACTGGTGTCTTTGTGAGTGAGTTTGTGAGAGGGCTTATTTACTCTGATATTTACTTTGATCCAGTATGGATAACTCAAAAAGGCACTCAGGTGTATGGTACTATGAGAGTAAAATATTTTTGATTAACAAAGTTATGATCAAAGATAGAAAACAATTAGATAAAAATGGGAAATATACAGTAAACCAAAGCAATGGCAAGGCTGGCAGAGCAATGAGCAGCGGATGTTATTGAGGCTGTTGGAGCGGCCAGGATCTCTGACCCTATGTAGCTTGAAGCTGAAGCTGCAGGTGTGCAAGCAATGGACAGACCAAATTCAAACAGCATTGTAATTCAGCATGTGTGTTTCCTCTACATCAGAAGCAAAGATGACGTATGACTGGAGTGGTCGCAGGAGGCCTTTTGTGTTTTGTTTTAGATCTCTTTTGAAAGAGCCCTTTTAGGGAGGGAGGTGTTATGACACCCTGTGCCCCCTACTAGTCCTGCAGTAGCAGTGCAAAGGCTGTGGTGGTAGCCGGGAAAAATTACTAAATTGGTCACACCTGCCTAGGCATACCCAATATATAGGGAGCTACCCACGCCTTCCTCCCTGGCTCTCTGTCATTTTTTTTCCCAGACACGCACGCATTTTTACATACACTCCACCATTTTGTCCTGCTGTTTTCTCTTACACTGTCAACATTGAAACAGTTTAATAAATTCTTTTATTTATTTCAAACCTAAATTTGTATCAGCCTTCCTTTATATGTTGCTTTCTCACCATCCAGGCCATAACAGGGGTTACTACTGTTATCTTGAATGCATTTGGTTGCAATGTATATTTTGCACTATTGACCAAGCTTGCTTATTTCATTTGAGCAGTTATTGGCATTCATTAATATTTATTTGTCATGATACATGCTTAGGTTGTATGTGAAACTCTTAAAAAAAGATTAGCGATGTATGGTGGAACTATGGTTACTACCTTTGACTCATCAAAAACCTGGACCAACAGATTGAATGCCCACTCACTAATGTATTCCAACATCAAATGTTTGACAGAGCTTTGGTAAGTGATATACACTATATTGCCAAAAGTATTGGGATGCCTGCCTTTATACACACATGAACTTTAATGACATTCCATTCCATTCCATTCTTAATACATAGGCTGGGAAGGCTTTCCACAGGCTTTTGGAGTGTGTTTATGGAATTGCTTTCACACCAAAGTTTCAGATCCTGGTCCCAGTTTACAAGTCCCTGGACTGCCTCAAACCTCAAACTTTTGTAGCTCCTGGTCACTTTCATGTGTTGCTTTCACACCACTCAACAGGAACTGCGACTGTTATGCCAAATAAGCATGGGAGACGCAAAAAGTTCATATGTTAAACTTTACACAGAACCGACATACCAAATCAGTCTGTCACGTCCAGCCCCGCCCTACCAGTGTATTCCTTGTGTTTCCCACAGGCGGGGATGCTAATCAGCCACGCCTGTAGCTCATTGAGGTTACCTTGTGTTCCTGCCCCCTTGTTAACCAGCCACAGGTGCCCCTGGTTTATCCCTGCCGTCCCAGTGTATAAGAGTTCCCCTGTCGGGTCATTGATGTTGTGTGCTGGTCCTGAGTGTTATGCACTGGAATAAAGCCTTTCCACTGGATCCCTCCTCTGTGCCTGCGTTATGCCTCGCTATCATTCCTGCGTTCACGACACAGTGGAGGACAAGTAAGTTGTTTTGTTAGTCATTGGGGGATTGATCACGATCAAAACTGGACACAGCCTTTTATTTATTTGTTATTTATTTATAAGACCCGCAGCATGATGTTCATGATTCTTATTTATTAAATCTGGCCAGCAGATCGATCTTCCATTTTCCACAGA
The DNA here is from genome assembly GCA_011763525.2 of Mormyrus iriodes. Lineage (NCBI taxonomy): Eukaryota > Metazoa > Chordata > Actinopteri > Osteoglossiformes > Mormyridae > Mormyrus > Mormyrus iriodes. The sequence goes on along the minus strand of JAAGVU020000103.1, from coordinate 23,945,374 downwards.
ATAAAAAACAATGTAACGTTAACCTGCTAATAAGCACTAACAAGTTAGACAACTTGCTACTTTTTTGTTAGCCAAAAGTACATTGGTTAGAAATCAAATTTTCCTGTGCAGACATACAGAGATGCAAGCAAAAATGTATTCATTGATGCATTAAATGCAATTGGGTACAAAATAATTCCATCCAATCAATTTTTGCTCCATTACATCTCTTTTTCTGCACTTTCACATAACTTACAAGTTAGCGCCAGTGCGCATGGTCAACCAATCAGCAAGCTATCGCTGTAAGCATCTCCCCAATAGTTTGTTTTTGAAAAAAAATCTTGTCTGGAGTAGATACTAAAATTTATCTGGAACTGCCGCCGAGGAATTACAATCGGGCCGAGTTCCTGTGGTGTGAGCATGACAAAAGTCCCTGATTCCGGAGAAAGGTTTTGAAAAAAACCTTTCCAGAAAAAAAGTTCCAGCAGTGTGAAAGCACCTTTGGTATTGTTTGCCCAGTTTAGCTTGTTTTGTGGGTGAAGAAGAATAAGAGATTTTGATCACTGGACTGTTATGTGGGTACAAACATCGACGTCAGTATGTTTTGAGAGGTGGGTACTTTGCTATACAAGTAAGTAAACAAAAAGGCATATTTTTCCTGCCTTTGGGTGCTTTCACATCGCTGGAATTTTGTGCTGGGTGTGTTTCTGCCTGGAACCTGCACTGAAGGCATCGGAAAACAAGCGGTGCAGTCCAGAGAGGGAGATGTTCCCCTACTTCCCCATCAGGCCAGAGATCTCAGCACCAATCACCTTGCATGATTTCTGGCTCATCCCCATCCAGGATGACTGCATTATGGGCGCAGATCTCCTCACCAACCAGGAGGCATTCCTTGATCTGTGGCGAAACACCCTGTCCCTGGGATATACCACGATTGCCTTAGTGACTGAGGCACCTGCCTGCCTGTGGAGGCCCCAACTGGTGGAAACTCTGCCTACGTGTCTGCAAGCCACCCTGGTGCACCCTCACCAGCTGCCCCAGCCCTGTACCCCCTGCCAAGACTCCAGCTCCTAACCCTCAGTGAGTAGGAGAAGGCCCACCTGCGGAAGTTGTAAAGGAGTTTAATGACATCTTTGTAGCCTGGGACTCAAAACTGACCTCGTCTGCTACTACATTGACACGGGTACTGCTCATCTCATCCGCCTTTGCCCCAGTCGACTGCTGCTTGCAAAGAATATCGCCACCAAAAAGAAGATTCGAAAGATGCTGGCCTCCAGAGTCATTGAGTTGTTCTCTAGTCTATGTGCCGCCCCCATCGTCCTAGCCAAGAAGGACAGCGCCTGAAGGTTCTGATCGGATTATTGCAAGATCAATGCAGTCATCAAGGCCAACTATTATCCCCTGCTATGGATCGATGATGCCTTGAACACCTCATCTGGCTCGCAGTGGTTGAGTTTGCTAGACCTCCACAGTGGTTACTGGCAGGGGGAGCTGACTCCGGAGGCCTGGGAGAAGGCAGTCTTTTCTCTGGGGTGGGGCCTCTGGCAGTTCTCCCATTCGGACTCTACAACACCCCTGTGACCTTTGCTAGGTTGATGGAGCGGGAGCTTAAGGGGATCCCAGAGAGCTGCTGCATAGTCATGCTTGGTTGACCTATTTGTCCATGCCCACACCTTTGACGATGCAGTAGCTAACCTACAGCTTGAGTTCACGGCCATCCGGCAGGTGATTCTTCGGCAGTGCACCCTCCTGCAGAGGGCAGTCAAATTCCTCAGGCCACGTTGTCAGCAAGAGGGGTGCTACGATAGACCCAGAGAAGGTGAAGGTGGACACCTGGCCAGTCCCACAATCGATCACGTTACAGAGCTTCCTGGGCATGGCCTCCTACTAAAGGAGGATCATCCAGGCCTTCACTAACATCGCCACCCCTCTGTACCAGGGGTTACTTAAAATAAACAATTAATATCACAATAAAATCCACATGTGCATGATCATTCAATATTAGTATTAACTAAAACTTATCTCCAGGGAATTATTTTACAACATATTGTTTATAGAATGCAAAAGTTTAAATATTATATCTGTACATAATTCAAGAGTATTATTTGCCATTATGCTCATTTTTGAGGAATATATACAAGATAATATAGCTCCCAACTAAGAGTTACACTGAAGGGCTAAATGAAGTATATCCATTTAGTTCTGGATATATTCTATCTACAACTTTGGCTCTTGAGACAGATGACAGTAATCCATTTTAAAAAGGTCTTGCTCCCCATCTGAGGTAGTTAGTGTCATTCTAGGGCCCATTCCCACAGGCAGAAACAGTGCCCCCTGCTGGTGCCCATTTTACTCACACAAGCATGGTCTCCAGGAGTCTGTTTGGGTCTAACGAGCAGGACTGGCCTATTCCTTCCATGGTACAGGCAGACTGCATGTCTGTGGAAAGGACCAGCCTCACAGTGAGGTAGCAAAGGCTGTCATACTGCCAAAAAAGTAGCAAAACCAGACATTTTGATTTTTTTTTTCACTCCAGTGATACCAATACCTGGCATGGCCAGATCAGGAGTGGGAAATATTGTTGGCATCCTTTTTTGCAGGTTCATCACAAATCTCACCTTATGTTAAGCCGGCACTTCCTGCTGTGGGTCTTCATTACATTATTTGTGTATTGCACCTGGTTGGGCACAGTTTCAGATTCACAAATGACAAATGCACTTCATACTTTTTGTGGAAAATTATGCTAATATGGCTTCTTTTGTCAGTTTAAATGCAACGCCTTTAAAATATTTTTTTAAATATCCTGGGTTTCATAAACACTTTGATCCCTACCGGCTACTTGTTCCCGATAATATTTTACAAACTGTAGCAGCTAGTGAACAATAGGCTATGCTTTACAAAACAAGGAAAATTACTATTTTGATTTTAACATTTTCTTAGCTCTTCAAATCAAACACAAAACTGATATGCATATTTACTATTTATTAAACCTTTATTATAATAATGGTGCCTCAGTTGATGCTGCCAAATATTGCTTCAAAAGAAAGATTTCATTGTAAGCATTTATTATAATTAAAGAATAATAATGGACTTAAGCAATAGTGTTGGTTATTTGGAACAGAATGCAGCTTGAAACATTCATCTTAAGCTGAATCATTCTTGCTTTTTCTATTCTTAAAAAGTTTTTTGCGCAATTTCGTTTGCTTCAAATATATTGATTGTCTTCCAGTCACTGCACCTATGACTCAGTGTATCCAGAGTGGTTGCACTGTACAGTTATTGAGCATTAAGTATAATATTACATATAAAGACACAGAACAAATCAATCTAAATGCCTTGTCAGAAAAAAGCAATGTTGCTGAATATTTTTTTTCATTTTTTTAGCCGACACTTTTATTACTATGTTTAAGTTGGTAATTTTTACTGTTTTTTTGCTATTCTGTTTTTTAGTTTTCAGGATGTACATGACAAAACCCACACACAAAGACATAAAAGGGACAAATAGTTGAAAACAATCCAAAATTAAAAATATAATAATAATGCAACAGGCAGACAGTACAGGAAAAAAAACATTCATACATATTTAAACTTAAAATATGAATAGGTTAAGCTAATACATAAAGCATTAACTGCTATATAGTAGTAGTAGTTGAAGCAGTTGTAGCATTAATATTGATAATTGGAATGATAATATGAGTAAAAAGCAGAATGAATAAATTCTCTGCTATACCATCTATGTCATTCTTTGAAAATTACCAAAGTTGGTACTAGTCCATTGCTTCGTAAACTGCATATATTGTTCGTTGCTGAGCTTTCCCTGTCAAAGTCTCTGTTGCAAATAAAAGTCACCATCCCAAGCTGGACAAGAGGGATTGAAGATGATATTTAAGGGGTTGGCAGAGGGATTGGAGGGGTGGGGGCATCGTGGCGGTGTTTGTGGAAATGTTGCTCCATCAGAAATCATTCAGGAGACAGAATACAGATGATATGTTGTTGCTCTCTTTCATCACATCCACATTAAGTTATTATGGAGCCCCACCTGAGGCCGCTGAGGGGATTCTATTAACCCCTTTAACTGCTAGGCTAATTTCGAGCAGTTATAGAGAAGTCTCCAGACTGTGTAGCACACTGCAGTGACTATGGGAGGAGGTCATATTACCATTGTCTGTAGGGGTCAAAAAGATGCCACTGTCCACAGCATTGTTATTTTGGTTTGGTGAGACAGGAAGGCTATGTTGTTGGGGAGGGGGTGTATGCAGCCAGGACTGCTGGGGGTGGGATGAATGCAGAACCAGGTGCACGTGGTTGTATTTGCACAGCTCGGACTCCTCGTCAGCATCGGTGTCATCGATCAGGGGAATGTTGTGGATGAGGTCATTGATGAGAAATTCAGGGTATGCCATGAAGTGGTGGATTGAGCTCTTAGACTCTGGCTTCTGAATGTCTTCGTAGAGAGAGCTACGGAAAGCCTTCACCACCTGGATCTAAAGGAGGGTCGTAAAGGGCACAGGGGTGTGGGGTGAGGAAAGAAGCATAGGATATAATGCCCTGTAAGCACACTGTCTGGGAACATATGATCCTTTTCAAGGTTCACCTGTAAAAAGTTTGCATGGTATAACATAAGGCTTCACAAGTTACATGAACGAAACGGACTACTCAATTTATATAAAAAAAATTCTACTTTACTTCTTAATGTATCTCAACTGTATTGGAATACTATACAGACAGAATTTTGTTCTTGTTTAAATACAAGTTTACAATTATATATTTACTCATAAACAATACCGCTCAAATGTTTGGGGTGACTTAGAAATTTCCTTGTTTTCAAAAGAAAAGCATTTTTTGTCCATTTAAAATAACTTCAAGTTAATCAGAAATGATGTAAACATTGTTAATGTTGTAAAGGACTATTGTAGCTGGAAACAGCTGGTTTTTAATGTAATATCTACACTGGTCCATTATCAGCAACCATCCATCCTGTGTTCCAAAGGCACGTTGTGTTTGCTAATCCAAGTTTATCGTTTTACAAGGCAAATTTGATCATTAGAAATCCCTTTTGAAATTATGTTAGCACAGCTGAAAACTGGTGTGCTGATTAAAGAAGCAATAAAACTGCCCTTCTTTAAATTAGTTGAGTGTCTGGAGCACAGTGGGTTCAGTTGAAGACTCAAAATGGCTAGAAACAAAGAACTTTCTTCTGATACTCATCAGTCAATTGTTGTCCTGAGAAATGAAGGTTATTCCATGGGAAATTTGTAAGTGACCCCAAACTTTTGAACGGTAGTTTAGCTGTCAAATGTGATCTAACGCAGCAGTTTCAAGTTTGAATACCAAAAGTTTGCTTTTCTCTGTAAACATGTCTATTAATACTTATGGAGGATTTTACTAAGTATTACCAATACTGTTTTCAATCTGTACAGATTAAAGAGATTTCTTTGGCAACCTTTTAAAACAAAAATGTAATGAAAACAAAAATTACCATGCACAAATACATAATCACAGCATTGTCAGTTAACCACAAAACAGACAAAATGAAAAAAACCAAAAAGGAAAAATGAACCAGAAACATGCAAACAAAAAACCAACACCAGAAATCGTCACACTGCATATGCATATGATATGTACATTAAATAAAGATGCTATTCATTGGTGTACATACATTTTAGTACAACAGAAAATAAAACATACAGAATCTTGGGGTACAGAATGTATTGACAAAATGCTGAACAAAAGCAGACAAAACTGCTGGTCACACATAGTTGCGCACAAAGAATAGGGAGGATAGAAACCCATAGCCATTCCTAACTTCCAAAGTACAAGGACCTTGAAGTGGCCAACTATCTCAAAGAACATGTGTAAGGCAGGGTTGAATGACAGAATGTCAGACATTCCATCTGCTGTGTGTTGGGCCCAGAGGGAAAATGCCCAAGAAAGACAAGTCAGCAAGCTGTTACCAAGTCAGATTTCTGGCTCTTCAATGACAGGCAGCTTGGTATCTACATGTGCAGCCTGACCAAAGCCTGACTGGAGACTGAAATTCTAAATGGAGTCATTCTGCATTTAAAGCTGGATGTCACCACCTTTAATCCTGAGATTATGAAATGGATTTCCTGTCAATCCATGTCTTTATGTGTTGTGAACTAATGTATGATTGATCCCTATTAAGTCACAATATTATTGAAGAGCTAGAAAATTATAGATTCCTTCAAAAGTACTAAAGCTACTTTTTATCATTGTTTTGCTGTTATACTGTTGACGTCATAAGTTTATATTCACCTTGGCGAACAACTTTCAGACTCAAATCCTCCTGTCATCACGTTTTATGTTACCAACCAATTTATGTTTTTAGTCAGATAGAGTATCAACTTTATTTCCATAAGGATATTATTCAAAATAATAGTAAAGAGACTTCAGTTTTTAGTCACTATGTCAGATTTACAGAAGGTCAAAAGTTTACATATCCTAAGTTGACTGTCTTCTGGTTAAGACAATGGGGAAATCAAAAGAACTGAGGCAAAATCTTAGGAAAAAAATTGTGGATTTCTAAAAGTCAGGTCTTGGGAGCCATCTCCAAAAGGTTGAAGGTACCACATGCAGCTGCACAATCAATTGTACAAAAATATGCCGAACATGGACCCTACAGACTTTACTTCATTCAAGAAGGAGGCATAAATTACTCCCAGTAATGTACAAACTTTGGTTTGAAAGTTTCAGCAGAACACCAAGATAGATAACGATTAAAGAACTTGTAAAAGAGGTGGAGGCATCAGGAACAAAAGATTCATTATCCACCATTAAGTGAGCACTTCATCGCCATGACCTGAAAGGTTGATAACCAAGGTAGAAGTCATTAATCCAAAACGGACATAATAATTGATGTTATTGACCCCTATGGGGAAATTCCTTTTATGCCTCCCCCAACTTGTTCTCTGTAGGTGACAGCAACTCAATTCCACCAGTTCTACCAGAAATGGGGCAAATATTCTGGCAAAATATTGTGAAAAGCTTGTGGAAGGCTATTCTAAGCACTTGATACTTAAGTGAGTAAAACGTAATGCCATCAAATACTAACAATGTCTATGTAAACTTCTAACCCTTTGAAAATCTGACGTATTGACTAAAACTAGAAGTAAGTCTTTACTACTATTTTGAAAAAAATCTTATGGAAATATAGCAGATAATCAAGAGGTTGAGAGGACCAGAGTCTGAAAGTTAGCCAAGATGTATGTAAACTTCTGGCCTCAACTGTAGCTATTTGGAATGCAGTGTTTTTTCCTTGTAAGCTAAGCTTTATTCCTTAGAATATTCTATAAACTTTGACCATAAACCAAATAGCTATTACAGGGTTAACAATTGTTGGCCCCCGCTTCACGTAAATATTATAGGTATTGGACATGAACACCTGTGGGGTAAACTGGTAAGCAAACAGAAGAGCTGCTTACATTGTGGACAGTGATGCATTAGCATATGAAGCAAATGTTTGTATTACAAGTTAGCAAAAGGGAAACAATCACATATGTGGAAAGCTATTTTTTTTTCATTCTGCTGTCTAAAGGAAAAGGAACATGACAACACACATGCTGTTAAGACAAAACAGTCAAAACAAATAAAACAAAACTAGTTACATTTCCTTTGAGTGTGCTCAGTGTCCTCCAATCACTGCACTGAACACACTACTGCTTGGGTAGGCTCATCAAAGGAAAAGAAGCAAAACAAATGAAAACGAATAAAACCATAATCATCAAGATGGAAAATGAGAGACAGAAAAAATTAAGGGATATTTCAACCAATTGGTTATGTGCTTATTTGTTTTTCCAAAGAGCCTTCTTGCTACCTGCAAAAAAATGACAAAATTGAAACTTTTTCAGCATTTTAAATTAATGTAATTTGTTTTTTAAAATTTCCATGGTTATTGTAAACTTTCGAGTATAACGCCCACATATCTCAATAAAAGAGAATTTTAAGGAAATTGGATGCTTAAAATTGCACATTATTTTCTTAGTTTGCTGTTTCCTGTGTTCTTGGCATCATTCTTTGTCTGCCAGATACTTTCTCAGTGAAGCTTTATGGAAAAACTGAATAGTTTTGAAAAGAAAGTTTTTAAGAACCAATCTTCTTTCACACCTTGTTTAAAAAGAAAAAGAAAATCAATACAAAAAAGGGAAGAAGCAGCAGGGGACAGGCAGAGGTATTAGCTGAGATTAATAGTTAATGTTAATACTCTCAGAGCCCCAGGCACATCATTAAACACATGAGTGTTCTTTGTATATAATTTTTTGGATAACTTCCCATCCTCTATTTTTCAAGTAGGTTTAAGTCAGTCCAGTAGACAGCAGAAGATATAAGACAAGATACACCCTGGATCAGACACAAGTCTACTTCAAGGTACTGTCATGCACAAGGCACACAAAAAGCCAATTTAGTTATCAGTTCCCCTGAAAAGTATATCTATGGGAGAAAACTAGAATCCCTGGAGGAAAAAACGCAGGGAAGAAGACATGAATGCCATACACAAAAAGCTGGGACCACAAGCCTTTAAGTGTGAGGCAGCTTAACATACAAAGTCACAGCTGTACTTCACATTCCTAGTTGCATGATCAGTCCTGGTACTGTTCACTGATATTGCCAGATCAACAAACAGCAGCAGTCCTTCTGCTGCCTTGCCCAAATAAAGAAAAGCTGTGAATCAATTGAATGGCACATGGGGAAGTCCATTTTAAGACCTTCTAAAGAAAGATACAGTATGCATATCATTAAAAACAATACCTATGGTGACAGCATTCCCTCCTCCTGGTGGAATTCTGCTGTGTTCACTAAATATGATAAAAACTCATTCAGTTGGTGCCAAGGTCCACATTTAATATTACTCATGTGATTTCTTTCAAATGTAAATAATGGTATTTCATGTTAAAACAACTGAAAATGTAAAATTTAGTGTGGCTAATTTATTTGAGGGGTAGTGGCTGAGTTATGCTATTTTTAAGTCTGGTCATTGCTATAATTACATACATGTCCAAAAGTTGCTGTAATTAAGTGCATGACATATGATGCAGGCATTAGACATGAGCCTATTTGTCTGTCCCTAAAACCTTGTCCTGTAATTTTACATTTGCTGTTTCTCCACAGGTTTACACATTTTTACCACATATACATTTTTTCAGCTGGAATCTAAAATCATAGGTTTTTGATTATAGAAGTTTTTTTTTATTATTATTATTGGAACATTAAAAATATTACCAGAATTCTTCCCTCTGTTTAGTTATTTATGCATCTAAAGTAAGCTTGTTATAGATGTACAAGCTGAAAGGGTTCAGGTGGGGATGGGTGGGTGATGGGGAACAATACTACTTAAAGGCACTGCATTAAAGGAAAATGAGATTAGGGCATTATTTTAGTCAAGGAGCCCCAGATAAAGTAGAAACAAATAAAAAAGAACAAAGGGTAAAGGAAGAAACACAGAGAAGTGACAACTGCATTGTACAAACCAAAATTTTAGAGAAATTGAAGTTCTCCCAGAAAAAAACCCTCCTAATGTCTCTTTTCTACAAATGTGGTGCTCAGGGTCAAAGGCCAAACGCCCCCAAATATTCAGCCAGTATATATCAACAATATATATCAGCACAAAAGTGTCCTCCTTTAAAAGCAGAAGTGCGGTTATTTCCATTAAGTTTTTATAGCTTTCATTTCCACAATGATTACCAAGATCACCAAACTTCTCCCCCTAAGCCTTCCGACCTCAGCTGTGGTCCTACAAAGAAAAGAAAATATCAAAACCCTAAAAGGAAAGGAAAGAATAAAAGTGAATGTAGACAGAGATCAGCAACAACAAGCAAGAAATCTGCAGGAGAAAGTGATCAGAGATGAGAATCATTCAGGAAACTGGCCATTATAAGTTAGAAAATCTTTTGTAGCATCACCTGAAAAGGGGAAGATCGAGGATAGGACTGACAGCTCTCATTGCTTATAAACTCTGTCTGTTATTGAGTTGTCACAATTTTTGGGGCTTATACTCGAAGGTTTACATCAAAGGTTTGGTGGCTTCATGACCAGGCAAAGCATACAACAAAAATACCTTCCATTATTTACATTGAATTGTATTTTGTTCTTTTTTTAGCAAAAATGTTAAAAGACCAAAAATAATATAAAGCATTGCCCATATTCTGGCAGGATTCAAAGTGTACTTTTTCTCATCATTTGAAAACATCACATCAAATTCCGTTGTTCTTCTGGACAACAAGCACAGACAATGGATACTTGATGGAAGCACACAGAAAATAAAATACTATATGAGTTCATTCTCAGCCAAGTGAATGTTGTAGTTATTATTTGGGTCTAAAAATCACTTCAAGTTTAATTCTTTAATGTTTTAATGAAAAAAGGCAATGAATCTACTTTTCAAGTAAAGGATCTGTCATTCAAAGCTCAGCAGCTGTAATTACCTTTTCCCAAACCACCAGTCTGAAAAATAGTTTCCTTTTCCTGAGTCCAACTGAACAGGAACAGTGCACACGAGAGAGTATGGATTGTGCATTTTGGAAGTTAGCACAACCGCCAAGCATCATGAAAACGACAATTAGAAGATGGAGGTAAACCAATAATGCAGAATAATGCGTAGATATATATAAAAATAACCATGTCATGAACACAGAAACACAAACCAAAATTCTGTTCCCATCTCCATTTTTGTGTGCTGTTGTGCAGCGGTAAAAAGAAACTCACTCCCAGGTGCCCCGCTAGCGTTGGTTGCGGAGAGAACTGCATGAGTGGGGGTACAAATATTGGTTACATCATGGAGCTGGCTGAGAATCGAGGAGCGGCGGCGCGCTGCGCCCTGAAACGAACCACTTCTCTTGAAGGTACTCACTACCTCCATCTGTGGGAGAGAGAGAGAAGGACATTACAGAAAGATCTCTTCCATTAGCTGAAATCTAACCGGGGAGGTAGGGGTGCAGGACACCAAAATAAAAAAAAATGGATGTGGGAGAACAAAGAAAAGGAGAAGATTTGGGGTATCAGGCAATAGAACTCCTAGGAGCAGCATACTGAGTATCAGAAGAGAGAAATGTAAATACCCATTGCCAAAGATTGCTTCCTAATCCAGTAATAGCATGGGGGTCTCTACCTTTCAGTTTTGTGAATTACTTCTGTTAATTAATGTCATGTCTTATTCACAGGACAATATTAGCATTACCATAGGAGTTTCAGCCTACGGCGCAATATAGTAAAATATTTTATCAGGATTTTTTTGCCATATCAAACGATATTCATAATTATCACAATATAATTGAAGTCTATTTTTTTACTTGAAGGCTGCATTTTTACTTAAAATTCCCTTAGAACTGCCCTTGAACAGGTTCAAACTGAATTTACTGCAAACTGAAAATAAATAAATCACACTAAACTACCAGTGTTGTGGTGCGCACTCCAAAAAAAAATAAACTATTTAGATTACCTTTGTTTTAATAAGAAACAAACAATAAAATGCCAGACTGATATTTTTCTTTAAATTATTACAAAAGCCGATAGACAAAAAATATTTAAGCAACTTTGGTTGGTAGCTGCACCTACTAATATTAATAGAAAAGAAGGTTTACCCCTTATTTTTAATAAATAAATCATACAAAAAAACACACACATATATCATACATATGAATAATACACAAACCCGCACATTCAGTGGGCTGCCGTCTGATCGGCACAATACATTTACTATATCTTCATGGGTCTGCTGGAAATTTTTTGACCTATTCAGGCATATTTAAAAAAACCTGCTTGAAAACTAAATACATTTCTAAATACATTCAGGACATCCTGAATTCTTAGAAAGCCCAGAATACTTTCTCAGTCCTGTGCAGGCATTTTGCTTCAGCTCCCATCCTTCGGTTACCTGATCCCATGAAACAGTTTGTTGTGGAGGTAGATGCCTCCGGAACTGGAGTGGGGGCCATTCTGTCCCAACGTTCCTCTCTTGATGATGTTATACCACTGTGCCTTGACTCCAGTCGAAAGAAACTATGATGCAGAGAACCGGGAATTTCGGCCAATTCAGCTAGCTCTGGAAGAGAGGCGGCAGTGGCAGGAAGGGACCAAAGACCCATTCCTGATCTGTCTGATCATAAGTATTTGGAGTATCTTTGTTCCGTGAAGTGACTCAATGATTGCCAAGCCAGATGGTCTCTGTTTTTCACCTGATTCTACTTCCAGATTACTTACCAGCCTGGCTCCAAGAACCGCCATCCCAATGCCGTGTCCTGACAGTTTGGGGAGGAAGAAGGTAAGAGGGGGGTCCAGTCCTACCCTGCCGAATCATCGTTTTTTTGAGGCAGTGTTCTGGGGAATCAAGGAGGCGGTCCAGGTAGTCCACCGCTTTATTCAACAAGTGAAGTTGTGTCCATACAACCAAGTTTACGTTAATAATTATTTACGCTTGCAGCCACTCCAGTGGGGACACTCCTCCCTCTTAGCCTATCACTCTGGAGTCCATCAAACAAGGGACTTACTCCAGCAAGATTTCTGGTGACCTTCCGTGCTACGTGATATCTACAGATATTTAGCCTCTTGCCCCACCTGCGCTTGGAACAAGAACCAGACTGAGAGGGCCAACCAGGACCCCGAAGCAATTGCTGTGTTGCTTGGCCTCACAGTTGCCTGCACCATAGAGTGTTTGTCTCCCTTTGGTGGAATACGCCCATAACTCTCTTCCTGTGTCATCTCCAGGGTTGTCCCCTTTCCAGTGTTGCCTGGGCGATTGACTTCCATTGTTCCCAGCATTGAAGGAATAAGTCTTGGTCCCATTGGTCCACTGGTTTCTGGCGGTTAACCAGATCTTCCCAGTTGTGTTCCCAAGTGCACATGGAAAAGTACAGTAATTGGCGCCAGTCCCAGGCCGCTGGGGTCATGGTCATCAGTTTTTAGTGGGGTACGGCCCAGAGAGGAAGTCCTGGGTACCGGTAAGGTATATCATGGACCCTGCCCTCATTACTGATTTCCGTTGCAGTCATTCTGACGCCAATCGCCTGACCCTCCAACCAACTACCTACTCCGCCTCCCGAATATGATACCAATTGTTTGCCCTGATTCTCCCAGACAGTTGTCACTGGGTTTTGCGCTGTTCATGATAAACTATCTTCTGGAAACAGATTTGTGCAAGTATCCTTCCTACCATACATCCTGACAGATACAGAAACATAGATATGCAAGGCATTAAATTCAGATTCAGATCCTTTATTGTCATTGTACGGAGTAGAATGAAATTTTAGCTGCAGTCCAGTTGGTACATTCACACAAACAAGTAATACGAATGATTTTCAGGAGCTGAAAAGGTCCTCCAGAGGGGACTGAGTGCATCCAAAGATTTTCTGGGTGGTGTTGATGACCCTCTGAAGGGCTCTCCTGTCCTCCGCTAAGCTGCCTGTGTACCAGGTGGTAATGCAGTACACCAGCACGCTCTCGATGGAGCAGTGGTAGAAAGACACTAGTAGCTTATCTGATAAATTGGTTTTCCTGAGGATCCTCAGGAAGTAGAGTCATTGTTGTGCCTTTTTGACTATTGCCGTGGTATTTATGGTCCAGGAGAGATCCTCCCGGATGAGTGTGCCCAGGAACCTGAAAACAGGGACCATTTCCACATCGTCCCCGTTGATGTACAGAGGCTTGTGATCTGTGCTGTTTTTCCAGAAGTGTACTGAGTTCTATTGTTCTGGCAGCGTTCAGGGTGAGGTTGTTCTCTGAGCACCATACTGCCAGTTTTTCGACATCATCCCTGTAGGCTGTCTCAGCTCCTGAGTCCTACCACGGTTGTGTCGTCCGCAAATTTAATGATGTTGTTGGTGTCATGGGTAGGGGTGTAGTCATGGGTGTAGAGAAGGGGACTCAGTATGCAGCCCTGTGGGGTACCAGTGCTGAGAGTAAGTGTGGGGGAGTTGTGAGGGCCTAATCTAGCCATCCGATGGTGATTTGTCAGGATGTCCCTGATCCAGTGGCAAGTGGGTCTTGAGAGTCCTATGTCTGTGAGTTTCGTAAACAGTCTATCTGGGATGCCAGTATTAAAAGCAGAGCTGAAGTCTACAAAGAACATTCTCACATAGCTCCCCTGCTTCTCAAGGTGGCGCAGTATAGTGTGAAGCGCAGTGGCGATGCCATCATCTGTGGACCTGTTTGCTCTGTAGGCAAAATGCTGTGAGTCGAAGGTGTCTGGGAGACCGGCTTTGATGTGCTGTTGGACCAGCCTTCTGAAACACTTCATGATGACAGGGGTGAGCACAACTGGTTCGTAGTTATTGAGGCTACTGACGGAAGGTTTCTTTGGTAGTGGAATTATTGTGGCAGACTTCAGGCATGGTGGGATGATGGACTTAGATAGTGATTAGTTGAAGGTTTTCGTGAAGACCCCAGAGAGCTGTTCTGTGTATTCTTTTAGCACTTGTCCTGTCACTTCATCAAGGCCGGCAGTTGTTCTTCGGTTGATTGCCCTGAGTACAGACCTTACATCCTTTGTTTGTACCATGAGGATGTGATTGGTGGAGTCTGTTGTGTGTTTTGTGACTGCCTTTGCTACTTCCGTCTCGAAGCGAGCAAAAAAGCAGTTTAGTTCCTCTGCTAGTGTGGCATCTGCTCCCACAGTCGTGTCATTGCTGGTGTTGTTATTGGTGATATGCTAGATGCCCTTCCACACCTGCCGCATGTTATGTGCTGGTGAGGTGGTTGTCTAGCTTCCTTTTGTAGGCCAACTTAGCTTCCTTGATGACTCTTTTCACGTTTGCTGTGGCTGCACTGTAGAGGTAAAAAGGTCTGCATTTGATTGTTATGTACTCCAGATCAGGTGAGCAGTGACAGTCTATAATCTTCACATCCATACACCAGGTGTTATGTACATAGAAACATAGCCCTCCTCCTTTGCTATTAAAGGAGTCTTTGTTCCTTTCCTGTCAGAATGCTGTGTGTCCTGTTAGCTCAATGGCTACCTCAGGTATGAGGGCATGTATCCACGTTTCGGTTAGTAGCAGAATATAACAGTCCTTTATGAGTTTGTTCACGGAGATTTGCAGCTTCAATTAGTCCATTTTGTTATTTATGGATCTGGCGTTAGCAGGAAAAATACTTGGAAGTGGTAGTTTGCCTGTTTACCTTCTTAGCTTAGCAAGTAGGCCTCCGTGGCATCTGCGCTTTTACTTTTGGAGTCTCCTCCACCTTTGACGTCTACCTGGGCTGACAACAATCCACAGAGACCCCAACATCGTAGCAATCTCGTCTGATATATTACTGTATGTAGATGCGGAAAACATCAGAGATCTAGCTTCATGCTTCGGAGTAGGCATGATGTACTTTCGTCATAGGCCTTGTTGAGTTCTCTCCAAACATGGGGTTTATGGTTGTGACCATAAAGTTCAATTTTTTTTGTATAACTCCAAAGGAGTTTGTTCCAGAAGTTTTGAAGATTTTCTAGATGCTAACTGGCATATGCTAAGCAGGCTGGGTTGTGGTTTTGGCACCACAAAGCCTTTTTTCTTGCAACCAAACTGTGCGGTCCATTTTTGGTAAAGTACCTGCTTGTTGTGCATCTTGAAACAGTAACACTACTTTTTTAAAGCTGTATTTTAGCTGAAGTGGCTTGTTGGTTGTGTTTTTCTTTGCATCCCGACAAATTTTCTAGGCATTTGTGGCTGAGATTGGTTTGGTAACCATTCTACGCTTAATTTGGGTAGATGTGTATTTTTGGAGTCAGTGACTAACAATTATTTTGGAATAATACATCTCAACTGACGCTGTACTGTTTAAGCTTGTTTGGACTATGCAGTTGATTGCATAATTTTATCGGTAATGCACTCTAAACTTTCAGTCCATGCTACTAATAATACTAACATTTATACTATATCTATTGGTTAGCCATATTTGCATGTTTACAGAATTTTTCGGAAGGAAGAGGAGAAAAAAAATTAATTGTATGAATTAGTTCTTAAAAAACGGTAATTTCACAAACTCATTACCATAGCATATCAATTTTCTCAAATTTTTTAAATTAGCATTACGACATACTTACATTATGATATTGTCTAAAACGTCAATTTTGAGGGAATAGTCAACAGTGGAAAGAATTATGAGGCAAATTCTCTGGCTGGAGATAACGTAGGCAAATTCTGAAGTTTTGTTTTGCACTACAAAAATTTATTTAGAGAGAAGATGTTATATTAGTCTGCCACAAGGAAAAATTTGTCTGTCACAAGCAAGAAAAACACTTGATTAGTGTGCACGACTATTAGGCAATTAGAGAATAAGTGGATTTTTCTCTCTTCACCATCATCAGAAATAATAATTAAAAAAACAGTTTTAATTATTCAGTCTGTATAAGGAATAACAGATTACCAGCCATTCTATACAATCTGCTTTACCAAGTTTAATGTCCTGTATAGCCACCTTTCTTCTGAATGACCATCATGAGCCTGTTATCCATTAAACAGTCAAGTTTTTGATTTGATCACATCCTATATTAACCGAGGCAGCAAGGACAGCCATGCAGACACTGCTCTGAGAAGTGTACTGCTTACCACCTTGGTAAATCTCACACTTTAGTAAGCTGTTGGCTGTTGGCCACAAAACAATCGATTGTACAGTGATCATGTTTTAAAAGTTTGCCAATTTCAACTGTTTTGCATCCCTCTGACTGGCACTTTACTATTTTGTTTTGTTTTTCCACTCTCTGTAAAGTTCTTTTTTGACCCATTTTAATAATAATAATAATTTGCTCGATAATTCTGCACGTAGAAGTATCTACTGTTTCCAGTTTTACACCAAAGGGAAAGCACTCAGACCAACTACTGAGCACGCTGTACATTTAAACAGTCCATTCTTAATTAGAGATTAATCGGGACTGAAACTATTGGTCAAAAGTCAATATGCAAGTAAAATACACACATGCCTAATGTCAGGTCCCACTTGCAAACGCACTCAACTAATTAACTCTAATCAGCATTACCACCTGTTGATCTCTAGATTTAAGTCTTACTTGCATGCTATTCCTATGCAAAGTATTGTCAATCTCATGATGCGTACTGAGCAGTTTCTCTATGTCCACCATGCTCTCCCAGCTCTTTTCTTATTTTTAGTTTCACTCTCCTTTGCTGCCTTCAGACGTTGTCTATGTGTTTATCTCCCTTGTACCATGTTCATGCAGGACTGATCTCCCGAGTTATTAACCTCTCCACATCTGCCATCAAGACCAAGACTGCTGCCCATCAGTCTTTGTGCTTGTTTGGCAGTTCTACTAATAAACCCCTCATCTCTGCATCTAGGTCTCCTGACTGATCAGTACAAAATATTTCACTCCTCAAATGGACCGAGCAATGATGCTAGAGTAGGGCTGGGGAACCATGGAGGGAATGGAGTTGAGAACCACTGCTTTATTATAGGCGGATTGAGAGGTCATCCCAAAAACCCGGCCCACAGCGGCCCTCCATGGATCAGGTTCCCCACCTCTGTTTTGGAGCTCCTCCAGGAGGAGTAAGCCCAGATTGCGCACTTGAACTCAATTGTTTCCCAGCTACAACAGGGATAAACAGCTAAGATGCAGCTCTCCAGTTCGTCTCTGCGTGCAGTTTCCAGAATACCCGCCTCATTACCAGAAAACTATGATTGGAATTTTTTTTTTAAGGTGCCATAGAAAGCAATTTTTTGCAGTTGTTCTCTGGTGTCTACATAGAAGGTAAGTAAATTTGGTTTGGTCAAAAAATGTCCAGAAGTGGTATTACAAGGCCATTTGCAACCCAATAATTTGGTTCTAGAATGAAACAGGCCATCCTCTCTTATTTGGTTGGCTCATTAATATGTTTATGAGCTACACTCTGACTGGCTAGTTTACAGTAAGGCCCTGCGATGGCTCATACAGAATCACCATACACTAGTGACCAAAATTCTGGAAACACCTTTTTGGCATTATGCTTTAAACATCACTACACATACTATCATATGTTTTCAGCAAGGCTAAGGCATTCATCCTACCCCCTCACAGGGTGTCTGTGCTGTAGACCTGATTTAGGGCACATAAATCTCTGGCACAAGGGATCATCCAACCATCCACATCATCTGTGGTGTCTGGATTTTTTTTGTGAATAAAAAAGATGAAGGGCTTTGCCTTTATATTGACTATCGGGCCATAAATGCCATTATTGTGAAGAGCAGAGATCCGCTCTGCCTTATACCCTCTGCACTAGACCAGCTCTGGTCCACCAACCTCTTCACCAAACTAGATCTCCATAGTGTGTATAATCTAATCTGAATCTGCCAGGGCAATGAGTGGAAAACAGCCTTCAACACCAGCACATCTGGTCATGTCTTATGACTTAGCTAAAAGTCCGGCTACATTTCAGTCATTCATGAATGAGACATTTGCAGATATACTATATGGACAAAAATATTGGAACATCTGACCATTACACCCACAGGAACTTTTATGACATCCCATTCTAAATCCATAGGCATCAATATGGAGTTGATCCCCCCTGAACAGCTGCCACTCTTCTGAGAAGGCTTTCCACAAGATTTTAGAGTGTGTCTGTGGGAATTTTTGCTCATTCATCCAGAAAAGCATTTGTGAGGTCAGGCACTGATGTTGGGACATTGAGAACATGGTTCCACTGCTCCACAGTCCAATTGCAGTATGTTTTACATCACTCCATCCAACGCTAGGCATTGCACTTGGTGATGTGAGGCTTGCATGCAACTATTCAGCCGTGAAAACCCCTTCCATGAAGATCCCGGTGCACAGCTTTTGTGCTGAGGTTAATGCCAGAGTGTGTTTGGAACTCTGCAGTTACTGAGTCAATAGAGCATTGGTGACTTTTATGCACTATGGACCTCAGCATTTGATGATCCCACTCTGTTACTTGCGTCTGCCTCTACGTGGCTGAGTTTCTGTTCTTTGTATACATTTCCACTTTGTAATAATACCACTTACAGTTTACTGTGGAATATCTAGCAGGG
This sequence comes from Mormyrus iriodes, assembly GCA_011763525.2. Lineage (NCBI taxonomy): Eukaryota > Metazoa > Chordata > Actinopteri > Osteoglossiformes > Mormyridae > Mormyrus > Mormyrus iriodes. The sequence goes on along the minus strand of JAAGVU020000103.1, from coordinate 23,926,420 downwards.
AAGAAATTTCACGAACTGACTTATTCCAAAGGTGGAATCCTATGACAGTGCCGGGCTTGAATTTACTGAGCTCTTCAGAACAACCCTGATGCAATGCATGCCTTCATTGTAAAGGCCAATGCCTCAGAAGTGGGCGTAGGAGTGGTTCTCTCTGAACCTTATGGTAAACCGGGGGAGATTGTACCCCTGTGCCTTCTTTTCAAAGTTGATAGCAGTCATGTTCTATGCCCTGCCCAGTGGGTGTGGCTAACAACAGAGAACCTCCTCTTACCCATCTGCTGTAAATTATCGCCGAAATTCATAAGTCTGTTATGTATTCTTAAGCAAGTAAATCCCATAACTTTCAAGTTCAGTTACCAGACAAGATAAAGTCACTTACTCGCTAATACTGCTTGTTGATTTTTGGGCAAGGAATTGTTATACTCTAAATGAAAGAGCCAAGAGTTAAAAATTCATCAACTTGTAAATACTGTTCTTGATGATTGTAGCTTATCCCACGCATATACCGAAAATAAAAATGTTCATGTTTTGTTCTTTTCTACTGTGCAAAAGGAATATGTCAGAGAACTCGTGGGATTGAAATATTTTGAAAAATTTAATTCTGTGTCTGGTTTTGAATGAATAAGGGGTGCGATTTGCCTCATAATATAAAGCGGCAAGATTGACCACCCCCTCAGCAAATTATATCTCATAGACCTGGAGAGGTAGCAGGTGGCCTCCCTAATTTCTTAAAATCGAAAGTCATAAACTTAGTGAAGATTGACAGTTTCATTGATGAAGATGTGCCTTGCCAATTAGCTTTTGTTTGACTTCCATTCAATGACAGCCTTCATTGTATGACATCACCACATTAACTAAGCCCAGTGTTTTCCTTTTAGCAACAAGGTGCACAGATATGTAAAGTAACCATTTTGTTGTGTATGACATGTTAAGGGACATGTCATAGATACAAAACATAGGAACCTGCCAAGGCTGTAGAGCAATGTAATGTGTTTATTTTCATGAGATGTGTTTTATATTTCATGATGATAATAATAATAATAATAATAA
>JAAGVU020000103.1:23894894-23916104 GCA_011763525.2 Mormyrus iriodes | reverse complement strand
GCTTATTCCATATGGGTCGCGGGGGGTCCGGAGCCTATCCCGGAGGCTGCGGGCGCAAGGCAGGGAAGAACCCAGGACGGGGCGCCAACCCATCGCTGGGCACACTCACACACCATATACCAGAAACAGATGAGGAATATACCAGAGGCAGTCACAGTAACACAGATAAGGAATCCACCAGATCATAAGGATGACGCAGATTTACAATATACCAGAAACAGTCACTGTAACACGAATAAGGAATATTCCAGAAAGTCACACTAACAAAGATAAGGAAAATACCAGAAACAGTCACACTAACACAGATAAAGGAATATACCAGAAATAGTCACAGCAACTCAGATAGGCAGTATACCAGAAACAGTCACGGTAACACAGATAAGGAATGTACCAGAAGGAGTCAAGGCAGGCCTTACACTGATAAGGAATATACTTGAAACAGTCATACTAATGCAGATAAAGAATATACCAGAAACAGTCACACTAACATCAATGAGGAAAAAGCAAATGTTAGGGAAAATCTGGTTATGTGTAGTAATTTAAAAGTCATCACAAAGATAACATGACATAATGAATTTAAAGCATTTTTCATAAATAGTACTTTGAACAAAGTACAATAAAATATACAAAAGTTCTGTTATTAAGAGTCAAATGTATGTTCCATACACGAGTGTTGCTGACAGGGGACTTGTTGTACGCCTCTCTGGTATATCAACTATGCAACAAGAACAATCATAACATGGTTGCAGGATCCATTTATTTTTAATTGTCGTTTATTGGCTGTTATAAATGCCAGTACCGATTTATCCGCAATTAGCTTATATCAGCCGATAACATGAGCACGATGATTTATCAGTCGGGCTCTAATAAATACCCCTACAGTATGATAGAGATTTTCCGCAAAGCAAACCTAATTAAAGACAAAACAGCTTTAAAAACAAGTACAAGATCTTTTAGAAAAACAGAGATGTGGAGAATGGTACAAGACCATGTCAAATGCACCAAATGTACCTCAAAACTCAATGCAGGTTATCATATGAAAGTGGAAAAATTTGAAATATCTAGCCACACTCCCTAGATCAGACCAGCCATCTAAAATTAGTCGCTAAACAAAAGTGCCACTTGTCAGAGAGGCTACTGTTATGCCAGCTGTCACTCTGACTGAGCGGCAGAAGTCAGTAACCGCAAAAAAGAAGTCTTGGCTATGTTCGTACCCCTAAAGAATCTGAAAAATGTCACCTGGAAGGAACTGCAACGATGTGACAGAAAGTATTGCGGTCTGATGAGACTGAAGTAGAATTTATTAACTTGAATACTAAGTGATATGTGTGGCATGAACCCAACAGTGGACATCAGCCACAAAACAGCATCATCCTTGCTGATAAGGTGTGACAGCATCATGTTGTGGGGATGTTTTCCAAAAGCAGGGACTAACAATCTCCTCTCCAGAAAACTTAAACTGGATAGAAAGTTTGTCTTTCAACAGGACAATGACCCAAAGCACACTGCCAGACCCACAATGGAGTGGTTTAAGATGAATAAAATTAAACTCCTGACCTTAACCCCTTTGAACATCTAGTTGAGATCGAAAAACTGCTGTCCAGTGCAACCCCCCCACAAACCTGACACAGCTTGAGAAATTTTGTAAAAAAGGACGGGTGTATCTTGCTCTATAATATTGTGCAAAATTAATGCACTTATCCAATAATACTAGCAGCTCTAATAACTTCCAGATGTAGGTCAAGTCAGTACTGAATAGTTGTTGACAGATGGTTTTTGGATTTTTTAAATGAATTAGAACTTTCCTTGAGAAAAGCGCTGAGAAAAATAGTGGCCAGTTTACAAATCAAAATTCCTAGTCAATTAGGTCAAACTTATGGGAAAAATGGGTTGGGGTTTAATACGGTTTCAAGGCACTGTACACATGCTGAAACATAATTATACAGATGCACAAATATACAGAAACATTTACTCACTTTTTGAGCATAATTTCAGAAGCACCCTTGCTGTAGAGACGAAAGGAGCCATCGGGCAGCTTCACCACGGTGCTCATAGACTTGCGCACGGAGTTAAAGGTGTACACCTTGTAGAGCTTCTCCTCGGGAATCTGCTCCCGGACAGAAGCATAGTCCCTCTTCAAATCCAACACAAAGCCTAGCAGGGCACACTCTGTCTTGTTGCCAACCTGCTTAGGAAGGCCACCCTCCATGTCTGGCGGCTGGGGAGCATGAAGCATGTGACAGGAAGCAGGGGACCACAGGAGAGGGTACAGGAAAGAAAGTAAGAGGGGTCAAAAGAGTGCAGCACATATCATACACAAGTGAAGATGTTAAATTAAGTTTGCCTCAAATTTCCCATGAACCAATATAATTTTAGAGGCATAAGTTTTCTGCCATGTCATACCGAAGCTCCAATATTTGAGGTAGCTTATAAAAGCCTTCATTCCCAACAATGCCATAAGACTTGCTGATGTTACATTAGTTACTAGTTTTGATGTAAGTTAATTTCTGAGGGCCTGAGGAGCTCACTGTGGGTGTTTTTCTTATGGAGAGAATCAACCCTATGCTCAAGTATTCATCTTTGCAAAATATTTCCTTGCTTATATCCAGTAGGAGAGGAAAACATATTGTCAGTTTAATAAAAGAATAAAATTTGAGCACTTCAAAACAAAACGCTTTCATCTTATCCCAAGACTGTAATGCCATATGATGAGAATAAACTGAACAGAATCTGAAGGGCAAATAAGAGGGAAATAAAGGATGTGAAGTAGAGTGATGGACTTTTTGGCTTTGTAATGAGAGCCAGCTGCTCACCATAATTTTGGAAGTATAGGCACTGTTAATTGCAATGCCGCTGACCAGCATTTCCAGGGTTTTGGGGTGGATCTGATCAGAATCAGGGATCTCGCGGAAATGCTGGTCTCCTACAAAGACCTGCACCACAGTCATTCGGTTGGTGGTCAGGGTGCCAGTCTTATCGGAGCAGATGGCAGTGGCGTTGCCCATTGTCTCGCATGCATCCAAGTGGCGTACCAGGTTGTTGTCCTTCATCATTTTCTGGAGAGTGGGGAGACAGCTGTTTTTAAATCCCGTATTAAGGTTAGGACCAACGTTTTTTTTTTATCGAGCCCGGCAAAAGAAATTATATTGAATGGCGAAAACGGGCCCACCAACCTACATCAGACAAGGACAAAACCAAACACACAGAAGGATGTATTACATAAAGACAGATACATGTGGTTATTGGGCCATAGCCCTGTTCTTCTCACCTTCACTGAATAGGCCAGCGAGATAGTAACAGCCAGTGGCAAGCCCTCTGGCACAGCCACCACCAGCACAGTGACGCCGATGATGAAGAACTTAACAAAGTACTGCACATAGACGGGTGTGCACTCTGGGAGCCAAGCCCGGCGCTGTACCACAAATGTCTCGATCACGAAGTACAGAACCAGGATGATCACGGTGATGGCAGACATCACCAGACCTAGAGAAAACGCACAAACATGCAAACATATTCCAACATAAACCCACAGGACACTTACTGTGCATACTAAGAAATGCACAGAGGATACACTAAGAAAACATGGACAGTGAATTGAAATCCGGTGAACCCTGTCCTGCTGAAGAGATGCTACATTAGACCAAAGTCCACAAATAGGTGAGTAGGGAATTTAAAAAAATGTTGACAGTTTTTCTCAGGCATCTGTATGCAATTTCTTTCATTTAATTTTAAGCTGGTTGCTTGAGTCAAAAGTTAAATTGGACTTAGAATTCAGTGCAGATTGCAGAAAGGTTAGCATTCCATCAAGTGACTTTGTAATGACCACAGATTGAAGGGAATGGGGATGTGGGAAACAAAATGAACAAAGGATCTGAACCAGGAAAGAAAGGAAATGGAGGAGAAGTAATAGAGCAAAGTGTTATATACAGATAACTGTCCCCAGATCGGACCCTTGTGCTTTTTGGGAAGGAGCTAAGTGTGTGGATAATAGGGCCCCCTTCACTAAGAAACATCAAGGAAGAAAATGCAGTATGATGTGTCGAGGGAGCCACACAGAAGGTGTCATTGATTTTTAAATGATGCATATCGATGTAACATGGTTACAGGGCAGCACACTGTGTGCCTGTCCTTTTCTCTCACCCGCCTTCCCAATCTGCACCGCCAGCTTGGTCAGTTTGCCCTGCAGCACAGACTTCTCCTTTTTGGGCACGCTCGCTTTCTTCTTTTCCTTCTCCTCCACTTCTCCCCCTTCTGCACTCTTCAGTGGCTGCATCTCCATGGCAACTGCCCCATCCTGCTTCTTGGCTAATGGGTGGGTATGGCACGAATTGTTTATTAATACTATAAATGCATATGTGCATTAAGCAATGTGTGGAAAATTTGTTATCTATATCTAATTTTATATCAATCATTTTAAAGGGCATGATGTTAATTTTAAAGCTATAGAGATTTCATAAAAAGGTGTCTGCAGTGAGAAAAAAATGGTGTTACTGTTTAACAATGATGTTTTAGAAGTATTTTAAGAAAAAAAAAGTACCCAGTTGTAACCATATCGATCTATAATATTGCATTATGATTTCTGATTTTGTCACTCTTGCTCTTACAAACACAGAAACACAGATAAAAACTAAGAAGTTACAGACTGACACAAAATACTGTTGTACAAGGACAGGTCTGTGTGAGTTAATATAATAAAAACCTTGATCTGGCATTATGTATGTTGCTTTATATTCCTTAATTTCTGCGTATTCTTTTCCTCTAAAATGAGTACTGTTTAGACACATTATCCATGGTCATCCATTTAATTAAAAGACAGCAGCTGGCTATTCCTTCTTTGGAGATTTCGAGCCATTCAGACCTGTTACCTTTAATTTGATTGTTCTCCACCGTTCCATCCTGCTGCTTGCCTGTGAGTGGCAGAGAAACAAAGAGAAAGACAGAAAGTGACAGACTGTGACTGGGTGAAAGAAAGAGGACAGAAAAAAGCCAAATGTGGCAGTGAGGCAAAGAGAGAACTAATTGACAACAACATGATTACAACAGACAAAAGTGTGTAAGACAACACTGATGGTGCAGCAACAGCACAGCAGCACCAGTAAACGGCTATTCAAACTAGCAGCTCTTGGGTAAGCTTAGGTCACCCACTGTCTCTGTGAACATCTTGCAGGAAGGTTGATGAAAGTGTCATGGTTCTGTGTATAAGTGAACATTTTACCATGGCTGCTACAAATGTAATAATTGTATTCTTATATTTCAAAGTTCCCATGACATAATTCCTATGGCATTCTTATACTTCATCATTGTGTTGCATGTGAATGGACAGCCCAGGAATCTCTGTGTGACTGTCTTGCCCCAGGGGCAGGAAGAGGGGTCACGTACCATTAGTGATGCTGCTCTGTTTGACTTCGACTGCAGCAGGTTGTAGTGTGGCTGAGCTATTATTGCCCTCTGAAGGGGAGTGGTTTGGGAGTAGGCGAGCAGGGCAATGAAAGCATTTTTAATGACATAAAAGGGGGAGAGGGGAGTAAGAAACAAAGAAAACAGTAAAAAGATGAGCAACAAAAACAATGTAACCAAAGAATGAATTGAAACCATTTCTGTGATATTTAGTGCTGTAAAAGCACTTTTAAAAGTATTATTTGACTACTTCTTGGGGCACCTTGGGCTTCTGGGAAGACATTTTTTCTTTAATTCCAGTTGTGACACTGGAATTTGTTGAGAGGGGGTGAGCATGAAACAGGATAAGATCAAAATTGTTAGCATATAATTACTAACCTTATGAGTGTGTCACTATGTATGTAGCTTCTGCTATAGTCAACAATAATCATCACTTGTCTCTCTAACAATTTCAGAAAATTCTTCATCACCTCTCTAAGTGATTCATGAGTCATAGTACAAAAGTTTTGCAATCTCAGACAATTGCACAATTAGTCAATGTCAAACTGAACAAATAAAAAAAAAACATTGCATCCTTTTAGTAGGTGGTTTTGTCTAAAGCAATGTACAAGCGAGGATCTGAAATCTGGATCAAACAGTGTCTCTGGAGCAACTGGTATTAAGGACCTTATTTAAGGGCCCAGTGGTGATATGATTACTCTGTCAAGCGTAAGACTTGAAGCATTGACCTTCCAGTCATGGTTACGGAGCCCTAAACTGCCGAGTCACAAACTACCCCACAATGTTGGAAGAACAGACCCTAAGATGCCAATCCTTTCAAGTGCAGGCATATATACACGTCACACAGACAAATTCATACCAACAGTGAAGCACGATATGGACACGAGGCCACTCTCTACCACTCCATCTCAGAGCAATAACATGACAACAAACTAACACAAGAAAAAACACAGATACACAGACATATACACACACAAACTGGTCTCTGTGACTTCGATATTTTGCACCAAAAGTACTATCCCCCTGTCCGAAGTCTGTCTCTCTCCAGCACTCATTCCTGTCAATAATTGATTGCTATGTGCAGTTTCTCCACTGGGAAGAATTATTCAGGAGCAACCATTCCACCAGTCACGCAGAATGAGTCGAATCTGGAAGTGAGGCTGAATTATCCATGAGTTCAGGCCCTGCTTCTCCAGAACAGGCATTTACTGATCTGAAGCTGTGCTTTAACTTCACCACTGCTGAAACACAACTATTTGCTCCCAGTCCCTCTGCAGCACTGTCTGTTGGTATTGTACATCTGTAATATTGCAGTATAGGTCAAAATTTGCTCTTTCAACTCTGTGTAGTGTATGGCTTCATATTCAACACCCATAAACAGCAAATATATGCTGGTTTTTGTTTCAACCCATAGTTCAGAAATCATATCTGTTCATAAGTACAAATAAAACATCCATTAAGAAATGCATTGCTGGTTGATTTCTGTTAATAAAAGATTAAATAAACGTATTAATTCAGGCTATAAGTTTACGAACACCTTGGATAACAACTTTCAGACTCAAATCCTCCCAGCTTCACACATTTTATGTTACCAAACAATTCACATGTTAAGTCAAAGCATCTAATTTATTTCCGTAAGAGTTTTATCCAAAATAATAACTTAATAAATAATAACTTGTATGAAACGCTAAGGAGAGTCTTCCATAAACTTCTCATAATATTTTGTTAGAATTCTGGCCCTTTCCTCGAGTCAAAACAGGTGTCACTGTGATAAGTTTTGGGGCCTTCTTCCTTTGGCAGGTTTTTTTCAGTACACAAATAAGTGTTGAATGTGGGACTATTGGTTGTGAACACTGGGTCATTTTGGTCTGTTGGAGAAATTTGATTTATGTTCTTGATGATCTATTTAAAACACCAGTAACTGGTAACCATAGCTAGGAATGGAACAGCAGAGGGATGCTATGAGCACTTTTGTAAGAGAGGCAATTAGAACATAACGGACAGTATACATATTACAGCCGAATCAAGTTTAGTCAACTGAGGGCTGCTTGGACCATGATTATGTGTAGAAAGACTTGCATAAATCATTTTCTGACCAGAAAATGCCCTTTTCTTATTAACATAGTTCAGCCAACATAATAATCCTGTAGGTCGATTACACAATGCATGCACAAACAAATCTGTAAAATGGCAATGATTATTACTCTGATCTTATTGTGTATTCTGATATTACCTTACATATTCTCACATATAAACCTCCCCAAAACCTTACACATTCTTACATACGGACCTCCACAAAATTGATCACCATAAGGCTACTACGCAACCAACTTCATCCTAAGAGACCTTTCAAATACAAAACAACAACTGATTCTGTAACATGTACCTGTAATATGAAAAGGAATATGAAAAAAAACAGTAAAGGCCTTCTATATGTTCCAGAGGACTAAACACTTACTATTCTAATGTTTGTAGGGGGGTCCATGTTTTTTAAACTGCAATGTGTTCTTCTACATAAACATTGTGAATGATTTACAAAAAGTATGGACACCATATGAAGAATTTGCATCCTGAAACCATTTACCTTTCTTGTCTTTCTTGTCCTCCTCTCCCTCTCCAGCTCCCAATAGGGTGAATATGATCCCAGTTTGTGAGTTGATTCCAACAGCAGTGACTACCATCCTGCCTGAACCTTCCATGACATGGGTGCCTATGAAGAAAAGAGAAAAGTGACCAATGATGTTACAAGAATACATTGCTTGTTAATTGACATGTATTTCAAATATAAATCTTTATTGATAATTCTGATTATACTACTATACGTTACAGTGATCCCTCCTCGATCGTGGGGGTTGCGTTCCAGAACCCCCCGCGAAAGGTGAAAATCCACGAAGTAAAAACCATATGTTTATATGGTTATTTTTGTATATTATAAGCCCTTATAAACACGTTATATTCCCTTAGATATTAGGTAAGATTCGATGGAATTACGTATGTAAATACACTGTTTATATACTACACACAAATATACGTATCCTATATCACTGAGTTTTATTTAATACGTAATACAGTTGCAAACACATTATAAAAATACATATTTTAACAAAAATAATGTTGTATTTACTATAATATACAGTAATGCACTTGTTTTACTTACTTCTCCAGTTATATTAGATATATTATGATTATTTCTTTAATATTAGTATCATGTTTCTAAAATACGAACACTGCAGTCATGCGTCATTTGCATTCTGGTACTCTGATTGGGTAGCTTCTCAGCCAACCGCCAATAGTGTCCCTTGTATGAAATCAACAGGGCAAACCAACAGAGGAAGCGTGTACCAGAAACAAAGACCCATCGTCCGCAGAAAACCGCCAACCAGCGAAAAATCCGCAATATATATTTAGATATGCTTGCATATAAAATCCGCGATAGAGTGAAGCCGCGAAGTCGAAGCGTGATATAGCGAGGGATTACTGTATTACATTCTGTGCCTATAAAAAGTATTCACCCCCTTGGATGTTTTACCCTTTTATTGCTTTTATAAATCAATCATGATCAACCTAATTTGACTTTTTTGACAAAAAAATTACAAAAAACCTTTAACCTTAATAAAGTATGGACTTTTGGCCTGAAAAGTTAACGATTGTACATAATTTGTTTTGTAAACTTAAATTTGGTTGTTAAAAATGAGTCAATGAATTGAAACTGTGCAAAAAAGGACAACAATTTAGATAAAACAGGTTATGCACATGTTGTAGTACATGTATGCAGAACAGCTAGGGAGTTAAATGAAACTAGATGCTGTCAGAATAACAACAATGTATTCCCCAGGTAACCCCGTTAACCCTCCCCCCATCAAATATCGACTCTTCCTGCAATGTCAACCTCTATCTGTAGCTCCCCTATATTAGGCTTATACTGTACCTAATTTTTCATACTTTCACATTGTCCATACATTATAACAGGAGGCCAAGTGGAATGTGGCTTTGGCAGTTGCTCAAACAAAAAATTGGGTGTGGGAGGAGTTGGGTGAGAATGACTTTTGGTCAGACTGAAAAAGATTCGAGCAAACCGTCAGACGGCTCAGGAGGGCAAGGTAGGAATTTACTCATGTTGGTTACAGCAGGAATGAAGCATTGTTGCTTTGAGAGTATTGGGTACGGGGTCCATTGTTACAGGCCATTAGGTTCCTCTATAACTAGAGTGAGAGCTTGGTTTGGATTGGCAGCAGTAAGTCAAATTCTTTCCCAGTGGGTGTTGGACTCTGTCACGGCTGCCATTTGTCACCAATTCTGTTCATAACCTTTATGGACAGTATTTCTAGGCATAGCTACGGAGTAGGAGGGGTTTGGTTCGGTTACCTCAGGATTGCATCTTTGCTTTTGGCAGATGATGTGGCCCTGTTGGCGTTGTCAGGCTGTAACCTACAGCATGCACTGGCGTGGTGTGCAGCTGAATGTAAAGCAGCTGGAATGAGGATCAGCCCCTGCAAATTTGAGGTTATGATTCCCAACTGGAAAAAGGTAAATTTCCCCATCCAGATTCGGGATGAGTTATTATCTCAAGTGGAGGAGTTTAAGTATCTTGAAGTCTTGATCACAATTGATGGAAGAAGGGTGCAGGAGATTGACAAGTGGATCGGTGCAGTGTCAGCAGTTATGCGGACACAGAATCATTCTGTCGTGTTATTGAGAAAGTTGAGAAGGAAGCAAAAGTTTACCAGTTGATTTATGTTACTACCCTCAACTATGGTCATGAGCTTTGGGTAGTGGCTTAAAGAATGAGATTACGGATACATGTGGCAGAAATGAGCTTCCTTTGCAGGTTGTCTGGGCTCAGCCTTAGAGATAGGGTGAGGAGCTCAGACATTTGGAAGGAGCTCAAAGTAGAGCTGCTGCCTCCCTTCATCGAAAGGAACCTGTCAGAGCCATAGTTGGTCATTGCTTTATGTATAATTTGTATGCAATGACTAGGAGTTGATATTTATTTATTTGTGTGTATTTTGGGGGAATGTTTAATTCTTAGATATTGATATAGTACTTCAGTTAACATTTAGTTTAAGTGAAGGACCCCTATATTGATCATTTTGGTATGACCCTTTTGTTTGTACGTAAGAGGGACCTGTAGTCATGTGCAGGTCTTTTTGGTTGCATTTTGGAGGGGAAAAAAGAAGTACGTGGTTCGGAGGGAAGGAAGGAATTTATGTGTGAAGCACACAGTTTCGTGACCGTGTAATACAGTCTGTGAATCTTTTGAGTTGGTTTTAACGAAGATATTGGAAACTGGATTTTACTTACGTTTATGGATAAAGAGAGCTTTGCATTTCACAGCTTTGCATGCGTCCATTTTGTGTTGCTCAAATGATTTATGGAATGACGCAGATACTGGACCTGTCGCCATAACAGAACCAATTAAGTCAGTTCAAGCATCTATCTAGGATGCTTCATGGATGCCTTCCTGGTGACGTGTTTCTGGTATGTCCAACTGGAAGGAGACCTCTCAAAATTTGAACAGGTTCATACAATGTGCCTGCAAAGTTTGGAAAAGATCTGGCAAATAATCTTTGAACTATCTGGCTGACAAGATCAATTGTCTGAGGCTGCCCTTCTCTTTCCCATTACTGTTTGGTGCTGCTTCAGTTGTCATCTCAAAACTTGATCAGGTCCAGATCTTCCCCCTTACAACATGTCTGCCAAGGCTGAAAATGATCTGCTAAATACTTACCATGCTAATGGGATCACTAGGACTCTGTGGTGCTGCTTCAATTTTTGGGCGATTGTCTCAAGATTTTACCCATACCTAATCATATAATGTGTGTGCAAAGTTTGAAAAAAACCTGTGAAATACTTTTTAAGTTCAAGTGTTTTCTACAGTTTCTGTTTCATTCCTTTGCTGCCACACAGTGCTGCTGCTTCATTTTTCAGGCAGTATGTCTCAAAATGAAATCAGGTGTGTATCTTCATCCATACAATGTTTTTATAAAGCAGCAATAAGATCCATGAAACACTTTTTGACATCACATTCACAAGATCAATTGCTATCTGCTTTTACCCTACCTTTTGCAGCCGCTAAGTGTTGCTTCAGCTTTTGCACGATTTGTGTTCAAACTTGTTCATTTCCAGTTGTTCTACGCACTTACAGAAGTTTCAGGCCACAAACACCTGTTTGTTTATCTCCACGTGCACTTTGCCAGTTAACCCAAAGCTACAGTTTACCTGTACCATACTATATTTCAGCTGATCTCTGGTGATAGAGAGCAGCCACTCTGTGCCTGTGGAAGAAGAATTAACTAGACATGGCTATCAGTCTTAATAGCCATGAGGAAGGAACTAACTGTGGGAGGAGGGAGGGCTTAATGTATTTGATGTCCAGGCACATAGGAAGCAGTCAGCAATCTGATTATTGGCATCTGGCTTCCAAGCTTGGGGGGGTGGGGTCTGTCCCTTGATGAAGGTAGTGAGGTTTTTCATTGCAGCTTCGTTGTTTCATGGGAACCATGACATGGTACTTAAAGCATATAAAATGCATATCCTACAACTAGCTGTACGCCACAATTGACAAAACACAAAGACACATGAACCCAAACATATGCACGCATGCATACACACACAGGTGCTGTGGATTTACCGTTACTGCCCAAGGAACTTACCAGACAACAGCATGGGGTCTTTGTCAGCAGACTTGCGGACGTGGTCAGATTCTCCGGTGAGAGAGCTCTCATCAATCTTCAAGTCATTCCCTTGGATCAAAATCCCATCAGCTGGTAAAAGGTCACCTGGATGGGAGGAGGTGAGAATTGTGGGAATGCTAAAAACTTTGCGCCTAAGTATGGGCGGTTATGGTGAAACACACTATGTGACATGTGGCCATATTCTACTTTGTTTTGTCACTTACATAATCAAATAAGACATTTGAAATGCCAATGAATTGAATGAAGAAAAACTAAAGATTACCAATAATAAATTAAATAGCACATGTGTCCCTGGCAACATAACAACACCTAATGAGTTTATACAAAGGACTAACTCTGCAGTAAGCCGAGATGCCCTAACCTAATTACTGTAAACCCCACCCTCCGCAAAGCAACAAGGCCAGACTGTGTGTTTTTCATTGCTATGAAACCCCCCAAGTTACAATCTAAATACACAGCTCAGACTCAGTCCAAACCATATAATGAAATACTTATATGGGAAGACATGACCCTAATTTACATATATGGTGCATATATTTCACATATTTAGAAATTTGCACTATATATGTAAATATGTGTCCTATGTGTCCTACAGGTAATGTGGCCAGATTTTAATATTTAAATATATGTAAAATATATAGTAGACATATAGGTCAAATATATGTTTAAATATGTATTTTTTCCATATTGGATGTGCTGGTTCTTCCATTGTATCTCAGCATTGAAGTACATTAATGAGCTAATTTTCCCCATAACTGAATAAAAGTAGCCCATTCTCATTAATGAGTTTCTAAGACAATCCACAACATACCTACCTAGACCAGCAATGAAGATCTGCATCCCTTAGCATAAGCAATATCAAGGGAACAAAAGAACAAGACCAACCATATTTGACTTGCGCTATGTCTCCCACCACCATCTCAGCCACGGGGATCTGGATGACGTTGCCATTGCGGACCACAGAGAAACGCTGCTCCTGTTCAATACGACTCTGCAATCCACGGAACTGCTTCTCCTTGCTCCAGTCATTGAAGGCTGTCACCAGCACCACGCAAATGACAGACAACAGGATGGCTGCTCCTTCAATCCAACCAGCTTCTGCCTCACCTTCATCTTCTGCGCCCCCACTCCCTTTCCCACATCCTGGGGAGGGAAGAAAAGAGATGCAGCGTAGTCAGGCAGTTTTAAGAAATTCTTGGGGGCAGGGGTAATATCTGTGGGCACTTGTCCCTGTAGAAAATCTGTTGTCAAATAAATACAGTTTGATGCCATTCTATACTTGGTTCTAAAGTAGTATTCAAGATATCCCCCCTAGTGTGTGGCGGTTTTTAAATATAAGGGTCAGTCTGATGGGAATAATCTGGTTATTATATAGAGATTCACCATTTGTGTTTATTATATAATGCTTATACTAAAACTTGTCCTCGTTGGGAAATTGTTTGCTTGTATACCCCATCTTGAGCTCCATGAGACACACGAGTGAAAGCAAGTTCTGGGGTCAGTGCACTGGGTCAGCCGATGTCTAACAACCCTGGAGCAGCTGAGATTACTAGCCCTGCTTAAGGGTTCAATGATGACATCACTCTGCCTGCCTTGTGATTTGAACTAATGAGTCCTAAACCTATTGATAAATGGGAGGGACAATATGTGTAATATCCTGTTCATTTCAGAAATCGGTTTTGGGGCTGTGGGCAGATGTATCCCTATATATATATATATATATATAAACCCCCCCTGCCTCCCACCAGCCAGTCAAGCTCACCTTCACTCTCTTCCCCTGGTGGCTGGTAGAAAGATAGTCCGAGGGAGATTATGGCAGCAATCTCCAGTATGATGAGTGTGACATCCTGAAGAGCCTCCCACACCAACTGCAAGAAGGTCTTGGGTTTCTTTGGTGGGATAAAGTTCTGTCCAAACACCTGCCTTCTCTTGTCCAGGTCCGCGGGGCTGTCCGACAGACCTGCAGGCACAGAACTCTTTTAAAGGCTAGGGAGCTGCAGCTAAGAATAGTAAATCCTGTGAACAGCAGGGCACCTGGGCCAATTCACCAGCTTGTCATCTCGCCCAATCAAAAATAATAACTGGATGATTGACAAATATTTAGCCAGGGTTGAGTCGGTGTCTTGGTGAGGTGCAGGCAAGCAGGAATAGTGCAGATGGTTGTGTCAGCATGTGTCTGGCCCTCCATGCTTTGGCAGCATCATGTGGTCCAACTGTGCACACAGAAACAGCCTCACACCCATCACAGGAAAAACTTACACACTGGCCCCAGAGGTATCTCTCCGTCCTTCCCTCCACACGACTTTCTCACTTTCTCTATCACTCACTATTTTTGCTACATTTCTTATTGCCATTGTCCCTCTCTCTCTAATCTTTTTCTCCCTTCTATTTCTTTTCTGTTTCACGTATCCTTCATTGGAACCTGTCAAATATAAAATCTAGTCACTCCATACTAAATGTTGATTAAATCAAACTTTTATCACACAAATATGTAATTTTTTTTGTAACACTATAATTGTATATACACTATATAGACAAAACTATTGGGACATACCTCTTAATTGTTGAATTCAGGTGTTTCATTCACACCCATTGCAACATCTGAACAAAAAAAGCACCTAGCCATGCAGTCAGGTTTACACACATTCGTGAAAGGATGGGTCGTTCTGAAGAGTCCAGTGAATTCAAGTGACCTTTGCAATGAGTCAGGTCGTGAAATTTAGATAATTCACGGTTAACTGTGAATGGCATTATTGCAAAGTGGAAGCGTTTAGGAATAACGGAAACTCTTCAGGGACAATGCCGTTGATGGGGGCAGTTTTGTGACAGTCCCATTTTCAGGGATACCTCCTTAGGATGAGGGACAGCTGGGAGGGGTAGACATTCTATCTGGATTACCACAGTTGCATTACTTTTTAAAATACCAATAGAATACCATATATTTCAGTGTAATGTATGGAGAGTATGAAAGAATTAAAAAGGGGGGGGGGGAATCTGACTGGGGTGGGGTGGGGTTGTGGATGCTGAAGCATCATCACAAAAACTGAACTTTAAACATAAAATTAAAATTAAGATAGAGTACATAGCATACACAGAGTTTGTACGCAGTGTATGTAGCATCAACTTGCTGGGAAATTTGGACTGAGCGAGGAAGTAAAGCTAAATATTGGGCTGAGGCCACCATTCAATGCAATGTAGTTTCACCACAGCACCAAGGCAGAGCTGCACGTGAATATACTGATGTTTTTAAATATGTATGCTGGAGTGGGGGCTGGTTACTTTAACTAGTTACAGCATATACTTGGTGGTAATGAGGCACAAATTAAGGACACTCAAAAAGAAGAATAATGCATGAGATTTATGCAGTTTACAGAGCTTTGTTACACAATGTAGAAAAATGCTGCTGTCTTCTTCTCATTGTCTCTCTCCTTCTCCCCTTGGTGTGTCCTTGACAATGCAGCAAGCTGTCTCTGCCCACCACCCCCCCCAACACACACACACACACCACCTCTTTGGATTGACAAAGTGCTTCTACCAGGAATTACAGTATACAAGGGTATCAAGACTGCTGCTGCTACTGATAATAATAATAATAATAATAATAATAATAATAATAATAATAATAAAAATAAAAAAAGAATTCCTATCCAGGAAATGGATAGGATATAGGATATAGTTTTCAATCATGACTCCGTTTCTGTGGGGCTTGCTTTGCCACAGCACAGTATAGTACAGTAGTTTAGCGCCACGAGGAACACTGGTGTCCAATTACAGAGCTGTTGTAGACATTAACACTCCTCTGTTTGTTCCTTGAAATTGTACTGCACACAGTAACAAATGTGAGCATTAAATTCTCTCTTTTTGAATTAATCGGGATTCCAAACACGTTGTCTGTTTATTGATGTTAAATTTATAAAGCATAAAATGGGAAAATCAGACGCTGTGATTAAAATGTATCTTGGAATTAATGCTGTACATTTAGTTAAAAGCAAAATCCGAAATTCTGCAATAAGCATGTTTGGAGAGAAGAGGAACAGTTTAATTTGAATGTTTTTCCCCAATAACGCTAAAAGCACGTTTGACTCCAGCTTGAACTTAGAGTCAGCAAGTGGTGCATGGTGCCCATCTTTCTGTCTTACACCCACAAGAAAACTAATGCCTTTGTAACCTAGCAACATAACATGAAAGCATGGATGAAGAGTGGGAAGTTGGCAGAGAAGAGAAAAGGAGGGCTGGTAGAGGCACGTTGCAGGAGAGGTAACTGATGAATGAGAAATAAATTCAACGTGAACTCCTAATGTGAAACCTAATACAGAAATAATCGCTTCCTAGCCCCTCTGCCTGGAAATAAATTCATTAAATAGTTCAGCATAGAGCAGGAAACCAGACCTAGGTGCTTTCTATGGCAAAGTGCACTTATTGACTTACGCTCCCTCCGAAAGAACAGAGTAAATATAGTGGGCACATCTTATTACATCGCTGTAAAATCAGCTGTGAATAACAGGTCCTCCAAACATTGGAAAGAGTGCAGGTTGAGTGCTGTGCTATAGAATCAGAAACAATGACCGATGCGTCATTTCTGGGGGAAAATGCCTGTATGAGCATGTGAAAGTCAGCAGAAGGAAATGAGTGACATAAGTGACGACGGAATTAATCAGTCTCCATGGAAAAGAATGTGCTCATGCACACATATGCAGAGCAGACAGAAAGGCTGCAAAGTGCAGCAGTGTAGTGAGAATTTATAAACAAAGTTGATTGTTTGCATGCAAAAAATAGATATATTTGATCAAGGAGCCACAACACCTGATGCACTGTAGCAGGCTGTTACAGGCATTTATGCAACTCTAACACATGTAATGGGTACTGTCACGTCCAGCCCCGCCCTACCGGTCTTCTTCCCCGATGTTTCCCACAGGCGGGGCTGCTGTTTAGCCGTGCCTGTTGATTGTCATGGTTATACAATCTAGAGCCCTGCATTGGGACTGGGATCCCGCGGGTCCCAACGCAAGTCTCGCGGGAGCGGGCGGTTTTAAGGTTGCCGCGGGCGGGACCGGGCGGCTAAAAATAGACAGCGGGTTCCAAGATTGCTGGCAGGATGGATAGTGCAATTGATTTTGCTAGTAAAATTTAAATCTGGAGAGAATGAAACTAAAGAAAAGAGTGGAAAATCGGATATCTGGAAAAGCTTTAAATCGCTTTCCTGCGCTGTCGAAGCTTGTGCGGTTCGTTCTGAGTACCTGCGTCTAGTGCACCATCGCAGACAGCATTTAGTGTCTGCGGCGCATTAATAGTCTTTGGCCTCAGTTTACATGTGTGTGTGCGATTCAAAGCTGGGAGGTTTTTGTTGAATTTGTTTTTATTTATTCGTTTCTTGTTCTGCTGGAATAAAACATTCGATGCATGTGAAAGTATTTCATAGTACAGTATATCAAATAATGGGTCTGCGGGTGCGTGCGGGTTCGGACACAAGTATTGCGGGAGCGGGCGGTAATGGTTAGAAATTCAGCGGGAGCAGGATTAAAAAAATAGTCCCACGTAGTTCTCTAATACAATCCACCCCAGACAGTCTGGATTTGAAATGATGGATCAGGGAGCCAGGGACGTCCCTTGATTTAATCCTTACAAACACGACTGCTACACTAAACATTCTAATTATGCTGTGATTAAATGGAACTGTAACAAGTTCAGAGCCACATAGTGCAATTTGATCTCACTGATAGTAATGCACTTGGACTCGTACTGGATGGCTGATGGACACCCAACTTACATTTCTAGAAAAGCACAAGAAACTCTTTCAGCATTTTAGCAATGCATTGTGTAATAACGCTGCATTATGTAATAGCTTGAAAAAATGAAACAAATTTATAGCCCATATTATAATTTTATATTGTAACATTAACCTATAATAGTAATACTGACAACAATAGCTGAAAAACAACCCCATACCATTATCCCTTCTCCACCAAACTTTACAGGTGGCACAATACAGTCAAGCAGATAATGTTCTCCCGGCATCCACCAAACCCTCACTTGCCTATCAGACTGCCAGACAGAGAAGCATGATTTGTCACAGAACACATTTCAACTGCTCCCGAATCCAGTGGCGCCATGCTTTTTACCACTCCGTCCAACACATGATGTGAGGCTTACATGCAGCTGCTCAGCCATGGAAGCCAATTCCATGAATTTCCTGGTGCACAGTTTTTGTGCTGAAGTTAATGCCAGAGGAGGTTTGAAACTCTGCAGTTATTGAGTCAACAGAGTGTTGGTTACTTTTACACACTATGCGCCTCAGTACCTGCTGACCCCGTTATGTTACTTTACATGGTCTATGCTTCTGTTGTTCCTAAATGCTTCCATTTTGCAATAATACCACTTACAGTTGACCGTGGAGCATCCAGAAGAAATTTCATGAACTGACTTATTACAAAGGTGGCATCCTATGACAGTACCATGCTTGAATTCACTGAGCTCTTCAGAATGACCCATTCTTTTTTTACAGATGTTTGTAAACCTGACTCCATGGCTAGGTGGTGATTTTATACACCTGTGGCAGTGGGTCTGAATGAAACAACCAAATTCAATGATTAAGAGGTATGTCCCAATACTTATGATCATATAGTGTATGTGTGAATGTGAGTGCCACGGCAATAGCAATCAGGCCCACAAATTTGAATTGCCACTGATACTGTGCACAGAACCTTCACAGATGGAGGGGTATGGAATACACAAGAAAGGAGAATGATGGTAGAAAGATTGGAAATGAAAAAATGAAGTTTCAAATGGCAAGCCTATTTAACTGAAAGTGAAATAAATGATTAAAGACAGAGGATGCAGATGGATTCAAATTTTAGTAAATCATAGGTCATATTTGATCATATTGAATTTTAAAATAGGGATATGTAGTTCAAGGTCAGCTACTATGAATTATGTGCAGGTAAATGCTGAAAACAAAGGTGCAAATAGCTTAAATGATCTTCAATCTAACACAAAAAAGGTGGTTCTATCTAGGATACCTCCTGGACACCTCCCTGGGGAGGTGTTTCAGTCATGTCCAACAGAAGAAGACCTCGGGGTAGACCCAGGACATGCTGGAGAGATTATATCTCTCAGCTGGCCTGGGAACACCTTGGTATTCCCCTAGAGGAGCTGAAGGAGATGGCTAGTGAGAGGGAGGTCTCGGCATCCCTGCTTAGACTGCTGCCCCCACGACCCAGCCCTGGACAAGTAGCAGATAATCTATGGATGGGTGAATGGATGGATGTATGGATCATAATATTCAGTAGGCTAACTGTTAAAAATGGAAATGAATGCTCTTATATGCAAAAGTAATATGAGTACTTAACAAGTATACAAAATACAACAGAAAGAAATGTAACTGTCAAAAAGTTAAAAATAAATAAACATACAGGCATACATTTTGATTCATACAAACAAAAGAAGAGGGTCTGTAAAAACAAATAGAAGTGATTCTGTACAGTTTGCAATAAAGGTGTTACGCGATGCTCTCACCCTCAGTGGGAGAGGTCTTCAGCCGATGGCAGAGTCCCTCTGTGTCGTCATAATTGTCTTGAATCTTTTGCAGTGCTTCAGCCCCCCTCAGCTCCATAAGTTCCCTCAGCTCCACCAGCGTGGCCCCAAAGCCTCCTGAATGATTGGCCTCTGATGCCCCACTGACAGCCCCACTCCCCATCTGGCTCTTGGGGTAAAACTCCACGGTGCTGTTGCTGAAATCCCCCATGACTGCAGAGTCCCACCTGGTACCGTCCTCACTTCTGCTGCCTGTTTGTCTGTATGTCCTCTTTCTGTAATTCTCGGTTTTATTCCGTGGCAGTTAAGGGACTGATCATTTATTTTTATTTTGTTGATTTATTTGCCTTCCCCAGCTCCTCCTTCCATCATTTTATAACTCCTCATGGGTATCAGCAAACAAGGCTCTAATCCATTGGGAAAAGGATGAAAAGGCTTAGATATTTGGCCTCACCACAATCTGCAACCTGGTGAAAAAAAGTGAAAAGTAAAGGAGAATTTCACAATTAATAACAATCAGCTTTATATAATTTAATCGCTTAAAAGAGAACAATTCCTAAAAGTACACGTTTTTGATTCATAAATATGAACTTGGTATTCCTGTATCACGTTCCCAAATCCTTCTACCTTCAGATCAGGGATGTAACATGAATATTTGACCCAACTGGCTACCCTCCTCAATCTTCCTGACCTGATTATTGAATCCTCCTGGAATGCAGCTAATCATTTAAATACCAACTCCAGTGAATAGTTCATTGTGAGGTATTGTGAGTTCATCTGATTTTGCCATTGTTCTGCCCCATTGCATGTGTACATGATTAAGAGTTTTAAGGACTGTTTTGGTTTCTGAATACACAACCTTATTTGGACATCCACATGATTCACCACATTCAGTTGCTTCCACACATGAAGTTTAAGTAAAGGATTATATTATGGTCTATTATAGACAATTTATATGTGTTAATGTTAATAAACAATTATGTCCAAAGTTCAGGAGAAGATGCCTAACTTCAGTCATAAGGAGATGAACAATATACTGGAATGATTCCAGTCGGGCTTCCATCAGGGACACAGCACAAACTTTCCTAACTAGGGTCATAAATGACATAACAATGACAACTGGCAGCTGACAATGTGACTGTGCTCATGCTTCTGGATCTTAGTGTGGCCTTTGACAGAGTTGACCATTCTACTCTATCACATAGACTTGAATTTGACGTTGGTTTGTGCGGAATGGTGTTGAAGTGGTTTAAATCCTATTTCACTAATAAATATTTTCAAGTACCAATAACTGCACTCCATCATCAGTGTCACTAGTCAAAGTAATCCCTTGTTATATCACGCTTTGACTTTCGCGGCTATATGCAAGCATATCTAAATATATATCACGGATTTTTCCCCAGTTCACGGATTTCTGCGGACGATGGATCTTTTTATTTCTGGTACATGCTTCCGCAGTTAGTTTGCCCTGTTGATTTTATACACAGGACACTATTGGTGGATGGCTGGTGGATGGCTGCCAAATCGGCCGAAATCAGCTGAGAATGTAAACATTACCAGAATGCAAATGGTGCGTGACTGCAGTGTT
>JAAGVU020000103.1:23867927-23881843 GCA_011763525.2 Mormyrus iriodes | reverse complement strand
ATATATACATGTGTGTGTGTGTGTGTGTGAGAGAGAGAGAGAGAGAGAGAGAGAGAGATTTCTCATAAGAAGATGGTCGGCTTTTAAAACGAAATACCTTTCTGCACGGCACCTTCAAAAATGTATTTTCCATATTCTCCGCACAGGCACAAAATCAGGGTAGTGAAACGTACACAATTAAAAGATAACGATGGTGATAATGATCACGGTGATGGCTACTAAAATCACAGTTGTCATTATCATTACTCTTGTTGCTGTTGCAGTGGAAAATGCAGAACATAGCATGACTTTGCGCCAGTTGAAGCGATAAAACGCAGTACCCCTCCGCAAGGTTACCAGTATGTCCTGCGCTCAAGAAGAATCTCCTGCTTTCTATAATCACCTGTATAATTCATAGATATCTATTAACTCTCCTTTGCATCGTAACGCACATAGGACACCAGATATTTAATATCCTGCGAATAACATGAAACTAAAAATGCATATACAGGTAAATGAATAAATATTCTAAATAAATAAATACTATAAATATTTGTTGCAAACTGGTGGCGGACAAATTGAGACCGACTGGTGTCCAAATACAAAATAGTCGTAACTAATGCTGTCACAGTCGACAAATAACAGTGACTAAAGGTATAGTTATGCATATACGTGAATATGTGTATTCTCCATCTCTGTAAATGGCTTAACGTGTTGCTAGTTGTACTTTATAGTCTTAAACGTTGTAATCGTATTTGAAACTATACGTTAATCGGTATAATTGTAATGGGACAACGAGCAAACTGGACTTTGCGCGCGCTTGTGTGTGTGTGTGTGTATATATATATATATATAATTGTATATTTGAAATAATATCAACATACTACATGCATAATATTTGATTGCATAAAACCAATATTCCAGACTAAGAGTGTACAGTTAAGTATAAATATGAAACACATCCACTCACCAGGCCATGCTCCAAGGACGTTAAAGGGTTGACAAGGAAATACTGAGAAAATCCAGCAAAAACATCTTAAAACAAATACAAAATAAACAAAAAAGACAGGACTTAAAACGGCTCTCGGTCCGTCGTTTCTACGGCAGTAAATAGACAGTGCAGTCGCTCGTGCCGAATTTATCTCATGCAGACGAGAATCAGTGATGGAGATACCATATTAAATTAGCGCAGCAATTAATACATTCGTGAGGAAATGTATGTACTTTAACCTAATACGTTTTTTTATCGGTTCGCTAATTTATAATAAGGAACGCGCAGCGGCACTTGGCGGTGCAAAATGTGGGATCTACATGCTGATGGAGACCCCTCGCTCCCTCTACTATGTGGACTGTAAGGTGGTAACAACACCCGAGCGGACAGTGATGTGAAGGGGGGTCGGGTCGTGCGTCTGATACTCCCCTACTCTACCTCTACATTGTCTTCCCGATCATATAGGCTACATCACGTCAGAAGTCACGCAAAGACTTGCAGTTAACCTCAAAGGGAGTGGGTAAGTTGGTGAGGTGTTTTCGGGGGTCAGACAGAAGAGAGTCAATCAACAAAAATAGGGGTGCGTAATGACGGAACGTGAATGCAATAATTCTTGACCATCCAGGGTAAATACAACAAACATGCCCATTAGACCCAATACTAATGATATGTCTTTATTATTTTGTAATCATACCAAAAGCAATTAATTAAAACAATATTATTGAACAAACAAAAAACAATTAAACATTAACGGTTTTGTAGGTGAAACGTATACTGTTGCACAAGAATTACTGCGGGTTTCCGATGAGCAAATTAGAATCCCCTACCCTGTACTGTTCTCTGTATCCATTTAGTTGACATATGCTTTATGTTGCATGCATTAGGTGCATTCTCCAGTAATGTACACAAAGAGCCCATAATATAAAGAGGCAAATAGCATCCTTATGTAAGTATATGAGTGCTATTACTGGTAGTGCCTAATCCATAATCTAATCTGCAGTGTAGCATAAATTTAATTTGGCTGTTTTCATGTTGATATTTTTGGGAATTTGGTATCCTCATTCCAGTAACTTGAAATTTTGATA
This sequence comes from Mormyrus iriodes, assembly GCA_011763525.2. Taxonomy (NCBI): domain Eukaryota; kingdom Metazoa; phylum Chordata; class Actinopteri; order Osteoglossiformes; family Mormyridae; genus Mormyrus; species Mormyrus iriodes. The sequence goes on along the minus strand of JAAGVU020000103.1, from coordinate 23,879,788 downwards.
ACTGAGTAATTAAGGATTTATTGGACTTACTGAAGAGGAATAAACAGTAATAAATAAGAAATTAAAATACATTGCCTGTGAGACAAGTCTTAGTATTTTCCTTCAATTCTAAAAATAATTCTGTATTAATACACACGGTATATCTAATATCAAAAGTTAATATCAAAACTAATCCATCAATACCACATATATCAAAAAGGTTCCAGCTCAAGAAAAGATGACACACATGTAGAGAACATACTATATGGAAATGCCCGTTTTATTTTAGCTTTATGGAACTGGTGATAATTGATCATTCCTGATATATATATTTTTAATTCTAGAGAATCTCTTAGCATAGGAGCACCTTTAATAATTCGGATTTTGGGAATTTTGGCATAGGCAGTGAGATTCTATCACAAACATTCAGTTTACTGGCATGTTTATCATTTTGAGCAGAAGCTCCATTCAGTTTTACTATTTGACTCACTTAGCTGCTGCATGTCCATTATACTGATTAATTTGCTAAAAAAGACACTGATCACATCCTAGATTTTTGCTTTAGTTTACATTTATGTTTACATTTTGTTCTTTATGTTGTATTTCTTCAATGGGTGTCGTTAGGTCCGATCACTCGTGGCTATAGCCTCATGTATTTTAAGCCTAGCCTGAGTATTTAAGCCCCAATGCCAATCTTCTTTTGAAAAAGAAAAAAAATCAAGCCCCAGGTAAACTTGACTTAACCCCAGATGTTTTCAATAGCTAGAAACTCCCCTGATTTATTCACTGCAGGTTAGCCACTAATGCTTGATTCCATTAATTATGGAGAAGATGCACATAGAGCTGGGTTCTTGGCCATCAATAAAACATCAACTTTCATTACACAAAAGGGAAGCAAGGTGGAATTTATTTGTGTGATGACATTTATGTTTCAATTTGGTTTACTTGCTCTCAAAACCTTCTAGTAGCGTATTCAGACTTTTCTGGAATTTCCTTTAGAAAATTAAGGAAATATATTGTTTATTATGCAATGGAACAAGCCAGACCTTAAGTAGCTTCATAAGAATTGTTCACTCAATTTTTTATTCAGTAACAACTTAGAAACAAGTCTGAATTCCTAAAATCATGCTGGGCTTAGAGAGAAAATGGCACTTATGTCAGAGGTAGAGTCATGGCCATACTTGAAAAATCATGCAGTTATGACGGATGCCCTTATTTGGGTGAGTGGGGTATAAATTTGATCTGCTGAATGCTGTAAGTATATTGATAATCCAGGAACTAACCACTTTAAGTAGTTCTATGGCAGTGATAAAGGGTCAGCTGATGCAACATTGACCACCTCCCTGACAAGACTACCTCAGTGAAGTGATTGTCCCAGTGGCTGGGAAACTTCAGGAGTTTAGTGAGGTAAGTGGCACTTTCTTGTGGTCAAGCAAAACCTTCACCACGTGGTATATTGTTTCCTGCTTATAATGGTAAGTGGTATATTTCTGATTTGCAAAGGCCATTAGATGAGTAAACGAGTGGAGTGGAAATGTTAAATGGAGGCCAAATAGAATATAACAATATTTGGTTTATGGGGTGGGCTGTGTTCTTTTTGACAACAGCAGCAATTTGTGTCTCTTTGTGACCTTGAAGGTTTTACTCCTTGGTAATTACAATACAATACATAATATAATACAACACCTTAGGCTCAACCAGGGATAGGCAATCTTACCCAGAGGGGGCCGCTGTGTATGCAGGTTTTTGCTGTAACTCCCTAATTAGATTACTAATTAGAGGACTGATTGGCTGAAGAGTTCTCACACCTGGGTTTGACCAGCTGACCTAAAGGTTATCCCAAAAACCCGCATACACTCTGACCTTTTGCAGATGAAATTACCCACCCTGGTTTTGGTCTATGACATTAGTGCTGTTGCTTCGAAGAATGTATTGGAATTTGCATATTCTTCCGAAGTGTGAATTCCATTTAACATTTCATAAGAACTAACTAGAGAACTTTAAATAATTCAAGCATATGCCCATGTGCAAACTCCGCTGCAGACTACTTTTCCGTTTATGGTGTATGCTGCGTGGATAAGTGATTATTTAGAATGGACGGTGCCGATTTGTTTAGCCTAATGTTATACATTGCCTCTGTTCTTTTTTAGGTGCAGTATTTATTTTGTAAACGTACATCTAGTATTGCTGGGACTTCACGTGTCATCTTCGTGACAAAGTTCTTTATAAAAGTAACTGCTAACTTTTAGTTTTTCAGTAGCTTAAGCAAACAGCACATTTGCATGTGTTGTTTCATATTAACACTAATCAAATTATGTGGAAAGTGTTCATTTTTTTTTTTCCTTTTTAAGTTTTGGTTTGCAAGTCCTGTTCAGGTTATTTTGCCATTTATTAACATTTTGTTAAAACAGTTTATTTCAGGTTCTTATGAGACGTAGAACACAAACCAGAAGTCAGACAGGAAACTCTTGCCAGTGCTGCAAATAAATTAGTCCCTGCATTGACCGACTTTAACATTTCAGACTCTGGTCTTGGACTGAAGGAAAAGCTTCTATGCAATTTTATCTGATGGCTTAAAGTAGTCCAGCCTTGGGGAAACTGCAAAGTGCAGAGTGGCTCACCTGAGCCATTTAGTCTTGAATTATACATAAAATAATGGGATTTATTCTATGCCATAAAAGGCTAAAATATGAAAATGACATGTGAAATTCATTTAGTTTGATGCATTTAGCACATACAGCACATATAAGAGTTCTCTAAATGGACATACTCTATATTCTCACACCTCTTGGACCAGGGATTGAATCTCTGCCATTAATCCATGTGTGTGGAGTTTGCATGTTCTCCCTGAGTCATCATGGGGTATTCTCCAGGTACTCCAATTTCCGCCTAAAATCTAAGAACATGCTGAGGTTAATTGGAGTTACCAAATTGCCCATAGGTGTGCTTGTGTGAGTGAATGGTGTGTGAGTGTGTCCTGCAATGGGTTGGTGCCCCATCCTAGGTTGTTCCTGACCTTGCACCCACAGACTCCGTGATAGGCTGATGCACTGTAAGTATACTGAATATCTTTCAAAGGACTAACAACATACAACCACTATCTTTAGTAGTGCCTTTTGCCTTTTCAGTATTATGCTTACAGAATGTTGCAAAAGAAGGTTGCAGTAATTCCCCATATGTACAAAAAATGACTTTGAATTTCAACAAAAAACTGAGTACAGAGTAAATAAAACTGTCTTACCTACATGGAAAAAAGCCTCTGTTTTGGAATAAACAGATACAAAAAATACAGGATCTTCACTCACTTCTATGTTCTGCAGTGTGTTTAGAAAAATCTGATGATATTGCCAGTGTTGTATGTTCCATAGGTGACATGGTGGTGTAGGACACCATTCTGTGTTATTGCCAGCAGGTCGACTAGCAGTTCTATTCTGGCACCTGAGCACGTAGTGAGGCACGCATCACCAGATAACTAAACACTCTTGACTGACTTGACTCAAGTAGCACTAGGTTCAAAGATGAAGGAGCATCAAGTATTTTTCAACCACTTGTGCGTCCATTTAATGAAGATACCAAACTCCAATGTACAGTGTGGAACTGTAAATGATACAAATAATGTATGTTAATAATGTGAAATCCAATGAAATAAACTACATGGAGAAAACTATTGGGTCACTTGGCCATTACACCTACAGGACCTTTTATAACATCCCATTCTAAATCCATAGGTATCAATATGGAGTTGGTCCCCCCTTTGCAGCTATAACAGCTGCCAATCTTCTAGGAAGTCTTTCCACAAGATTTTTGAGAGTGTCTGGGTTTATTTTTGTCCATTTATCCAGAAGAGCATTTGTGAGATCAGGCACTGATGTTGGACGTGAAGTCCTGGCTTGCAATCTCCATTCTAGTTCATCCCAAAGGTGTTTGATGGGGTTGACGTCAGGGCTCTGTGTGGACCAGTCAGGTTTTTCTACACCAAACTCAACCGTCCATGTTTCTATGGACCTTGCTTTGTGCACCGGGGCACAGTCATGCTGGAACAGAAAAGGGCCTTCCCCAAACTGTTCCCACAAACCTAGAAGCCCAGAATTGTCCAAAATGTCTTGGCATGCTGAAGCATTAAGAAGACAGACAAGATAAATTCGTCACTCGACAGAACAGGTTTCTACTGTTCCAGAGTCCAGTTGTAGCAGGCTTGACACTACTTCATCCAGCGCTTGGTATTTCATTTGCCAATGTGAGGCTTGCATGCAGCTGCTAAGCCATGGAAGCCCATTCCATGAAGCTCCAGGTGCACAGTTTCTGTGCTGGGGTTAAAGCCAGAGAAGGTTTGGACCTGTGCAGTTATTAAGTCAACATAGCTTTGGCCAATTTAACACTTCAATGCTTGGAAACCCCGCTCTGTTACTTTTCTTAGTTTCTTTTCTCCCTAAACGTTTCCACTTTGCAATAATACCACGTATAGTTGACCGCGGAATATCTAGCATGGAAGAAATTTCATAAACTGACTTATTGCGAAGGTGGCATCCTATGACAGTAACACTCTTGAATTCACTCTTCAGAACTACCCTTTCTTTCACAAACGTCTGTAAACCTGACTGCATGGCTAGGTGCTTGATTTTATACACCTGTGGCAATTGGACTTAATGAATCACATGAATTCAATGATTGAGAGGTGTGTCCCAACCCTTTTGCTCATATAGTGTATGTATTGACATATGTTCAGTTGTACTGTTTCAGATACTGTTACAAGTGGAGACTATTTGCTCATGTATATAATGGATGTTTCTGTTAAGACACTTGTTTATGTTTCTGGGGTATTTTCAGCTTTAGTGGGTGTTAATGATGTAATGTATTACATATTATTGTGTGTGGCTGTTGTACGCTGCCCTAATAGGAAGTCACTGGAAGTGTACCAGACACATCTGTTATGATATTAAAAACATAGTGCGAGTTCAGTGCGTGCCTGTCTTATTATTATTTGGAGTGATATAGAGCAGGTTCCTAATACATTTAGCTCTAGATTGTTGTGTAATCTTCCCCATAATGGACTGGTATCCCATCCATGGTCTTCCCTTGCCTTGATCCCTGTGTTTCCAGGAATTCCTGGGGTTTCCAGGCTTGCCATGACCCAGCACACGCAAATTAAAAGACAGATGAATGAATTGTTGTTTATTTACATTATTGTAGACAGAAATTTAAGTGCCTTCATTTATTTTTGCTCTAAGGCATTTGTACTGCCTACTGCTCAAATCGTTGTATTAATTAGAAATAAGAAATCCACAGTATCTTGAAGTAACCAAACTTTTCACTGCTCTTTTAATGAATATGCTGAGTGAATTAAGAAAGATTAGAGTAAGATTTTTGCTATTTCATCTGAGGAAGTTTAGTAGGACCCCTTGTGGTTAGTTTTACCCAATGCATGAAGGATGAATTGTTTTCACAGCCCGCATAACAATGCTGACAGAGTTTTGAAAATATTTCACTAGTTTAAGAAGTCATATCTTTGGTTTATTTTTTGTTTTCATTTCAAGCCTTTTACTGTCTGGTAAACTACTCCAGTTCTTATTCTTTATGCATACTGCTGCATCCCATTCCCTTTTTTTCACATCCTTCAAGACGTTCACAGTCATCCTAATAAAATGCTACATTCAGTCATATTCTACTTTTCACAGTCAGCTTAAACTAAGTATGTGCACTGGGACAGGTTGAGAAGATTGTTATTTAACAAATATAAAAAGGCTGCTCAGTCACTTGGCACCAACTGGTATAAAGTGAATTACAGATAAGCTGAAGTGTTAGAAAAGTACTATGGAAAGTAGGCATCCAGTTTGGCATTTTTTCTTATTGTACATATTGGACTTGATATCTCAGAATGTCCTTCACATCTAACCCAGTAATTATTTGTTAAGGAATATTTCTATATCAAAACATGCTACCCTGAATGTAATAAGAATATTTCATAATACACTGCCAAAATATGCTTCTTACACATTTATAGTGCTCATGTGGTGAGAATTGACCTAATAAAGTCCAGTTTGAACTGCGAGCATTGCTTGATAAGAAATAGGATTTGACTATCGAAATATACTATCCTTGGTGTAATGAGAAAATCCAAATAAAGGTGTTATGATACACTATCAACATTTGCTCTCCACACTCTTAGTGTGCACATGCAGTCAGAAAAGAGTAATTTAAACTCATGTTTGAGGTAGTATTTTTCAACAGGGGAGCAGAAATTGATAGATTCTATATATTGAATCATGCTGCAGTAGCAAAATTCAACAAAGCAGCATTTTTCGACAGAACCCCAGTGAAACTGCACAAAGGTATTGGAATTGGCCCTTGCCCGGCCCCTTTCGATATGCCAATTTCCCTGTTTAGTGAGCAGGTGTCGCTAGCCATCCTGTTTGGTGTTAACTCCTTATGCTTCTCCTGTTCCCTGGGCCATTACATGGCTTAATGAGCTGAGTGAGTGGCTATATGTCATTCAGGCTTCCCCTTCTGTTGTGGGTTAAACCAGTTATAATTTAACATTTATGTTTCTTTGTATTTCCTTGGTTTATCGTGTATTTGTGCATTTCTCTTGCAGGTCCTTGTCGTTGTTTCCTGTTATTCCCTGTATATAGTATTGGTCTGTTAGCATTGTTATATTAGTCTTTCCTGGTGTTTTATCCTTTGCCTGTTGATTGAACTCACCTGTATTCCTATTTTAGTGCTGGTTTAATGGCAACAACTGTCTCTTGTTTTTCCTCAGTGTGGATGTATTTAAGTGCCTGCCCCAGTTCCTCTTGTCAGCCAGTCATTGAGTTCAGTTGCTTTGCCTTCCCTTCCCCTCCCCTCCCCTCCCCTCCCAATTTTGCTGTTTGTGTTTGTAGCCGTGGTTGTTCTGCTATGGTTATTTCTGTGCTGCTGTTCTTAGTTATGGGCATATGCAACCTCACACTATACACTAGGCATTGTCTCCGTGTTGGGAAGAGTATTGCTGTTTCAATACATTAAACAGTGACATCTGCTGGATTGAAGACATTATAGCAAGCAGCCTGGGTGGCACCAACACCATCTCACTGAATTACAATAAGATTTTGTGGGCACTGTTACAAATGTACATTAGTATGAATTTCAGTTCTAACCAAAACTAAGCTAACCAATGTCTAGACATTGTGTGCAAATTAAGTTTATGCTGTACAAATGTATTTTCATATATGTGACACTGTAAGGGGAAAGTATATGAAATAAGATCTTTTTGGCTCATTTATCCGACACTTTTATCTAGAGTAACTTAAAATTAAAGGAAGAGTTTCACTGTGGTTGTGCTTTTTAGGAGTTGAACCCTTGACATTGGTGTTGTTAACACAATATTCTACTGGCTGAACTGCTAGAACAGAAAACATGTATATGGAGATTCTCGGGGAAATAAATATGCTTGCTTCTGCAAATGGGATGCCGTAGTGTTTGTGAGTGAGCTGAACAGGGGCAGGTATATGTTTCTTTTATTCCAAAACCGTGTAGTTGTGGGTGTTGGTTTGCGGTACAAGTTGTTGCCATCTTTTGCTGTGTACCACCATTATCACCGATGCTTAAATATAATGATAAGCATACCATAGTTTGAGGACCATTGAAAAAAAATGTTATATATTTGAAAATTAGGATACTAAGTTTATTATAAAAGAATGCTGAAAAATAACACACAGCAACAAATCTGGGTAGGTAACTGTGTGGCAAATATGTGATTTCAATATGTTCCTAAATATGACAGCTTTTCCTCTTTCTGCTAGGTACGATTATTCAACACTGCAATCCAACAACAAGTCTCTTGACTCAGTACCGATGCTCAAAGGCACCGAGATGTTTGGCTTCAGACCGACACCTCTATTATATCGGTCAAATGACTGTACTTGAATCGATATGTGGGTCAATGCAGGTTTTTGACAGGTGTTGTCACCTGCACTCGACACAAGCGTTGATGCATTGGTACTGAAAGGACCATTACTATGTGTTCTTGTTCCTGTGTTGTTCCATGCCTTAGTTTTTGTTGTCTACCCACTTTGTTTTTGACCTCTCATAGTTCCTTTTGTTTCTTGTTTTTGAGTTAAAATTAAGTCCCTTATTTGTTTGAGCCGCTATGTGGATCGTCCCTTTGTCCTTTCACCATGCCCGTCTGTAACAAACGGTATGTTTATATTTATGCATATCTGTTCACATGCGCCCTTACGTTATTTTCAGTTAAAACCTAGATCAGAGCTCAGCGTAGGTTTAGAAACTAATGCGAGTATGTGTTGTTTGTATTGAAAGCAAACTTTTATTGAAGTGTATATAATATGTATACAATATGCTCACTGAGAATTTTATTAGGAACATCTGTACACATGCTTATTTATGTAATTATGTAATCAGCAAATAATGTGGCAGAGGTGCAGTGCATAATAAATCATGCAGATACTAAGCAGGAGCTTCAGTTAATGTTCACATCAATCACCAGAAAAAATGTCATCTCAGTCATTTTAACTGTGGTATGATTGTTGGGTCCAGACTGGCTGGTTTGAGTATTTATGTAACTGCTGATCTCCTGGAATTTTCACAGACATGAGTCTCTATAGATTACACAGAATGGTGTTTATAAAAAAAACAGCAAGTGGCAGTTCTGCAGGCGGCAATGCCTTGTTCATGGGAAAAGGCCAGAGGAGAATGACCAGACTGGTTCAAGCTGAAAGGTTGAAAGATTGCAGTAACTGTACAGCTGTGACAAGCAGAAAAGCATCCGAGAATGTACAACACATCAAACCTTGAGATGGATGGGCTACAATAGCAGAATACAGTACTATGACAGTACTGGCCAAAAACAGAAAGCTGAGGCTTCAGAAGGCACAGTCTAATTAAAACTGGACCACTGAAGACTGTATAAATGTAGCCTGGTCTGATGAATCTTGATTTTTGCTGATGCATATAGATGGTTGGGGCAGAATATGGGGTCAACAACATGAGTACACAACACCCAACCTGCCTTATGTCAATAATCCAGGCTGGTGGTGGCAGTGCTGGTGTAATGGTGTGGGGAATGTTTTCTTGTCACATTTTGGGCCCATTAATACTAATAAATCATTGGTAGAATGCCAGAGAATATTTGAGTATTGTTGCTGACCATGTGCATTCCTTTATGGCCATGATTTACTCTCTTCTAATGGCTACTTCCAGCATGATAATGCACCATGTCACAAGGAAAAAGTTGTCTCCAACTGGTTTGATGAATATGACAATGAGTTCAGTGTTCTGAATCCAGATGAACACCTTTGGGATGTGGTAGAACGGGAGATTTGCAGCTTGGATGGGCAGCTGACAAATCTGCAGAAATTGTGTGATGCAATCATATCCACATGGATCAGAATCTCAAAGGAACGTTTCCAACATCTTGTGGAATCCATGTCAAGAAGAATTCAGACTGTTACTGTATTAGTATTGTTTTCCTAAAAAAAGTGCTCCGTTAATGTATATTATATTTTTTCCCCTCTGATTGAGTAAACATTTTTTGATCCTTCCAAGACTGATGCATTCCAATAGCGTCTATTTTTTCTTTTTGAAACTGATACAGAAGGCTATTGCACCTAACCGACTTACTTTTACCACTAGTTTATCATAGCCTACATTTAATACAGTTATAGTCAAAGTTTACATACATACACAAACATGTTTGTCATTGCAGTTTTTGGCTTCCAGTGATACAACTGTTCTTTTTCTGTGGTAGAATGATTATACAGCATACAACTTTATAAAAATAAATCCCAAATTTGATGGCTGGGAATGACGCCACACTTATGTTAACCACCTTTCAGTACAACAAGTCGGAAAGCCATTTAGCAGTACTAGCTCTAGCCAGGTTTGTCGTTAGCCATTGTTAGCAATACAAGCTGTTAACACATTACACAGTATTTGGGGCATACATACACCATAGCAACAAGTCCACAGATAGTGGTGGGACAGTACTGTGTGTATAACTAATTTAATGAGACAAGAATAATATACAAGTGCTAATAAACAGTATATAACTACAGCTTTCACTTCTGTTGATGAAGGACACAACCATCGTGAATTCTGATGTCAGGGTTGCAGAGGTTTCTCTGACTATCGAGTTAGAATTCCGATTTCCAACAGCATTCTAGTTGAAATTCCAGACTAAAAACTTGGAAATTCCAACTTCCCAGTTCAAATGGTACACGGCATTAGAAGAAATACTGTATTTCTTGTCATGCCACCCAGATCTTCTTTTGGTTTTTCCAACCAGATCACAATTAAAGCTTGGGTCTCCTGATTTATCCACACATAATTTTTTTTTTTACTTTATTAATTGATGTTTCCTGAGTTTGTAACATTTTTGAAGACTGTGGTTGTATTGTGTTTCAGAGGCAGGCCATTTGCATAACCAATTGACAATGTACAAGTTTGCAAGTCCCATCCCAAAGTACCGAAGTGCCAAAAAAGTATCCCAGCTGGTTTGATACTTTGGGTACTGGAAATTTTGCTACTGGTCAGTGGAAAAGGGAATTTACCAAAAGTACCATACCAAGAATACTGAATCTGGTGCAGTGGAAAAGCACCCAAAGGTCTGTGACTGATCACATGGACAAAGATACAGCCTTCTGAAGGAAAGTCTTGTGGTCAGATGAGAAATACATTTGGTTCTTTGGCCACAATATCCAGAGGTATGTTTGCAGAGTGAGGCATACTTTTTTTTTTACTTTATTAATTGATGTTTCTTGAGTTTGTAATTCAGAAAACCAATAATAAATTAAAACTTCTGCATCATCCATTTTCCAGAACCACTTATTCCATCTCAGGTCACAGGGGGTCCAGAGACTATCCCAGAGGCTGCAGGCACAAGGCAGGGAACAACCCAGGATGGGGCGCCAACCCATCACTGGGCACACTCACACATATGGGAAATTTGGTAACTCCAATTAACCTCAGCATGTTTTTGGACTGTGAGGGGAAACCGGAGTACCTGGAGGGAACCCCACGATGACATGGGGAGAACATGCAAACTCCACACACATGGAACCCGGGCACAGACGTGAACCCTGATCCCAGAGGTGTGAGGCAACAGTGCTAACCACTGCACCACCGTGCCACTCCACTTCTGCATCAAATTTGTGATTTTTTTTTAATAATAGTGTTGTATAACGATTCTGCCACAGTAAAAGTTGTAGAAACAGTTGTAGAAATCATTGCAAGCCAAAAACTGCCATAACAAACATGTTCATGATAAGTGTATGTAAAATTTCCACCACAATTGCACCAGTTAAAATTAGTTGGCTTAAGACTTTTACGCATGGTATTTTAAAGCATAAATCCTGTTTTCTTCATTTTTTTATTTGGTACACGTCCTGGGTATGATATTAAAGTGTATCGGGTCCTGCAAATGGTTCTCTAACTTGCAGGGAAGAATTTGGGGGGTTGGTGGCGGGATTGGCACTCCAGCCACCACAAAACTCTTCATGACAGCTCAGGCCAAATAGGCACGATAACCTTCTACTCTTCACGGGAGTAGCTCTGGTGCAGCCACCCACAGGAAGGCTGCACGTATCATGAAGGGGATGGGGGAAAGACTTCAGGAGCCTTATCACTGGATGAGTCAAAACCGTTGGAGGGCTATCAGGGTCAGGCCTGTTGGGGATTGGAGCTGGTGTGGTGCTGAGGCATTTCTCGCTGTATGGCAGTACTTGAATCTCAGTTTGAGGTGGCCCGAGTACGCACGTGGAACGTCTTGTCTCTTCGGCAAGATAAGAACATAAGAACATAAAAAATGTACACATGAGAGGAGGCCATTCGGCCCATCAAGCTCGTTTGGGGAGAACTTAACTAATAACTCAGAGTTGTTAAAATCTTAT
>JAAGVU020000103.1:23855529-23867827 GCA_011763525.2 Mormyrus iriodes | reverse complement strand
ACCTGGGCGCAGACGTGAACCCCGATCCCAGAGGTGTGAGGCAACAGTGCTAACCACTGCACCACCGTGCCGCCCCCAGTTAACAAACATCAATATATAATTATAACACATAAATAATACAAATATGCTTACGCTGAGCAAACTATTAACCCGATATGTCAGCACTGGCATCACATGACATCCGCGGTAAACGGGACATACATCAACATAAAATAAACTAGCGATTAAACCTGCGAGCAGCAAGGTTAAATACACGCTCCTGCAGGCAGCAAAGTCGCTCGTCTCAATGTCCGCTAAATGAACGCTCACGCATATACAAAAGAACCCAACATAAACATGCCCGCATACAATGCACATATGGGAACTTACGGGTATTTGAACACATACAACGAATTCTCAGCGCGGTATATCGCCCTTCCTCTCTCGATACAAATTACAAAGAAAAACATGGCGATGATGATGTCCGGCTTCCACTTTGCCCCAGTCCGGTTCCCTCCTGGTTGCGTACTGCAAATGACATAGTCCAATAACAACAGAAAATGGGTGGGACTCGCAGGATGGACTGGCTGAACAGACTAGACCAGCAGCCCTTCAGCACAATGCGATTAATCCAGATTAATTTTTTTTAATGTATTGCCCTGGTACTGTTAAAATTATATCATTCAAAATGTATATGAATATCCACAATACAACTTGACTGACATGAAGTATGGTCGTGACAACATTATGCAACACCATTTTCATCAGCAGGGACTGGTCATCTGGTAAGAATGATATTTGGGGGAATGTGATATGAACTGGGTTCAGTGCAAAGAATGGAGCTTGTTAGGAAACTCATCTTTTTAAAAGACAATGATCCCAAGCATGAAATCCCAGCCTCAACATTTGTGATATTGTAAGTTTGATTCTGTCTGAACTCTTCTACAGTTTGTGCTGTGACAGTTTCTTTTTAAATTGACATGTTCATTTATGCCAATTGATAGAGAGGTTTTTTTCCACCTACTTAGCAAGATGTGGTTTATAGCACAGGACAACTTCACAGGGATGTTTTTGGTTTGGTTTTACACCCCCCATTTTGTACTCTTAAGGATCATTCTGAACCCATTCAACCAACATTTCTTTGGCTCTTCCAACCACAAGAACTACCTCTCCTTTATTACTGATCATATACTGCTTCCCTTTGATATGTAAGTGGCCCACCTAGCCCACAGGGTCCAAATTGCATGCAATTTCCATCACCCCCACCTGGCCTGGACCCCCAGGAAGGGAGGTACAAATAGACAACTGACCAAATGGCACACCTCCTGGTCCACGATCCTGTGGTACCTTTGATCTGAATTGTATTCATTATCATCACTCGGAAGCCTTCCTGTAGTCCAATCCTAGGGGGCTCCCAGGCACATTCGGTAATAAAGGATACCTGATCCTCCTTGCTAGAAATTATTTTTCTTCCACACAGGGTTGGTATAAAGGAGCAAAAAAGACTATGAAACTATCTATAAAACTATCTTGAACTGGTGACAGGGTCTTATGCAGTCCATGCCTTTTGATGGCACCAGGAGGACCTACACAATATTAAAGCAATGGTTTAATGTTATGACTGATCGGTGAATACTCCAAAATCCCATTAAGAGTGTCCTGTGGTATCTGGCACCAAGATGTTAGCAGCGGATACTTTAAGACTTGTAAGATACATGGTGGGGCCTCCATGGATTACCCTTGTTTGTCCAGCAGATCCTACAGATGCTCGATCAGATTGAGATATGGGGAATTTGGAGGTCAAATCTACACCATGACCTCTTTCTCATGTTGCACAAACCATTCTTGAATAATTCTTGCAGTGTTGCAGGGTGCATTATCCCGCTGAAAGAGACCACTGCCATCAGGGAATTCCATTGCCATGATGGGGTGTACTTTGTCTGAAACAATGTTTAGGTAGGTGGTTCATGTCAAAGTATCATCCACATGAATGCCAGGACTCACAGTTTTCTATCAAAACATTGCCCAGAGCATCACACTGCCTCCTGTGGCTTGCCTTCTTTGCATAGTACATCCTGTTACCTCCTCACCAGTTAAATGAAGCACATGCACCCAGCCGTCTACATGATGTACCAGAAAACAAGAAAACATGACTCAACAGGCCAGGCCACCTTCTTCCATTGCCCCATGGTCCAGTTCTGACGCACACATGCCCATTGTTGGCGTTTTCGGCGGTGAATAAGGTTCAGTATGGGCACTCTGACTGGTCCACAACTATGCAGCACCATACACAGCAAGCTGTGATGCATTGTGTGTTGTGACACCTTTCCACCCTAGCCAGCGTTAACTTTTTCAGAAATTTGTACTACAGTAGCTCTCCTGGGGGACCAGACCAGACAGGCTAGCCTTTGCTCTCCAGGAGTATCAACAAGCCTTGGGCACCCATGACTCCATTGCCATCACATTGACAAATCTGCCTTGGACTCAGTACTAACCACTGCATACCGGGAACACCCCACAAGACCTGCAATTTTGGAGATGCTCTGAAGCAGTCATCTAGCCATCACAATTTGGCCCCCGTCAAAGTTACTCAGATCCTTACGCTTATCCATTTTTCTTGCTTCCAACACATCAACTTCAAGAATTGACTGTCATTTGCATAATATATAATGGACCCCTTGACTGATGCCATTGTAACGAGATAATCAATGTAATTCATATGACCGGCATGCAAATTTAAATGCTAATGTTTTTTTGAGTTACTTACTTCTCACAGATTACACCGTGCCTGGTAAATTCCATGTGCTATTTGTTGTATAAGCAATTGTAAAGAACTTGTATGTACATGCTTAGAGTTAAACCCACAGAAGTTAACTGGTCAAAGTTCACTTTTTTTCTCAGGTTGTTTGATGTACACAACTTTTATAATCATACATTGCAGGCTAGAACAGAAGAAAAAACCTTACAACAAAAGAAACAACAGAAAGGATTGATGGTCAAAGAAATTGACTCAATTCAAATTCAAAATTATTTGATATCAGCACAACAAAAGTGCCAGAACCGAATAATGCTAAGCTTGTGTAAATAATTTTTATTCATGTACATTCAATGGTTGCATGTTGGTGGAAACAGGAGTTAAAATTTTATATTATAGTCTTCGTTTGGTTCAACAGGTTAAAAAAATTTATGAAAATCTGTATCCACATGTACAAAACTTAAAGAAAATCAAACGACAAAGTTTGGGATAATTAAACTGTAAAAATGTGTATTTTTCTGCTCTACAGCTTTCTCATTATAGATAATGTTTAATATTTATTGTTAGATGCGGATAAGCAAGTACAGAAAATGGATGAATGGATGGATTAATTTGGAGTTTCCTCTCTTTGGTTATGTCTGTGAATCCATCATTTTTACTCTGTTATTGTGCATTTTATTTTCCCCCATATTTTGAGTATATCACTAGAAATATTAATTTAGCTCAACACTAATAACCCCACTGATTGCATATGATATTCATATTGATGATACACTTTTGACAACTGTCTTCTGTTCACAGAATTACACAGAACTTTCTCTGGGATGTTCAGCAGGGGACATTAGATACAGAGACATGAAGAAATTATTGGAAGCAAACTAAATTGGCTTTTAAAGCCAATTACTAAATATATACATAATCCTATAACACAAAGTATGAAAGTAAGCAGTAAGTTTAACTTTATGATGCATGTAACACTTTCAGATACACACTTAGGAATCCTTTGAATATATTATTTAGATTTATCAAGCTTAAAACTATTTCTATATTTTTGTAAACTGAAATCAATCCTATTTTCAGGCAAATAAAACAGTTTTGACATCACCATGAATTAATTTCTGGCTGGTATTATTTTGAAGCACAATTTTTTTACATCTTACATACCATTCATAGGCTCACGGTGAGCTATGATCCTAACCAAGCTGTTCATTCACAAATTCATCCTAGTGAAATGTATGTAGTTACTGGAAAACAAAGCATTTGTTTTTAAAAATGCGGGGTCAGGTGTTTTTAACAAAAAATAAATTTGTAAATCTATTAAAAACCAAAAACTGCAAACTGTTATAGCAACACTTTGTTTGCCCAGAGTAACTATAGTACATTTCTCCATCCATGCATCCACCTACACATCTCCCAACTGCTTCTCCTGGACAGACTGCCCCATGCAGCACAGCCACAAGGCAGGGCAACACTGCGGACAGCATACCAGTCCATGTCAAGGCACACACTGACACATTAAGGGTAATTTTATTTGTAGGTGACAATAAGTCTAACTGCCAGTCTTTGGACTGCAGGGGAAAACCGGAGGAGTACCTAATGGTAAACCACACAAGAACCTGCAAACTCCACATCCAAAGTGAATTGTGATTTCAATCTCAACACTGGAGATGCGAAGCCATACTGGTATTACTAAGCCACGCTGCTGCCTAGCTGACTGAAATACTGTACATGTACAAAATAAAATGCTACAAACATGGAAATACCTTGAGGTCACATATACTCTCTAAGTATAATCAGTCCAGCTGATCAGCAGACTAGAATAACATGAAAATTCATCATTCAGTTAACTCATGTTGCACAATTGCGAAAGATTACTATTAGCACAAAGGGATGGGCAGCATATCTCTTGTATGTTGGTTAGATCAACAACCTACAAGAATTTGTCAAACATGATTAGTGAAACTGATTATGCAACATCTTTATTCATTTTTTTGTAGACAATACATTTTTTTATCGTACAGACATTAATTGTACCGATCAAATATGTAGAAACACCCGGAACACACGGAATATCAATCTGTCATCAAAATCAAAACCATTTTTAATGGGAAACGAAGAAAAAAAAAAAAAAAAGTGGTAAGGCAAATATTTAATGGTGGTATTTTGTTACATGTTCACTGCATGAGCAACAGAGAATAATATACATGTTAACGTTTGGACACCAAAAATAAAGTGCTCTATTCAATGTACTAGTGTGGCCTCGGGTGCAAGTTCACCTTTCAGTTTACTTCTGATTGCTTTGGCTATGGAAAAAACAAATGTATCAACAATACAAAACATCTAAAAATTATCATCTTATAGATCTACAGGTTCATTAATAGCAGGTGAAACCAGACTAGCAGTCTTCATACATGTCCATACTTTTACAAATTTTACGCAAGTGTGTTTTTTGTTCTGGGGTTTATCAGCTAGGCCTATGTCAAATTTATCAGGACTCCCAAACATACATTATGTATACAAATTGTACAACCTATATAATAGATACCATCTTTACAGCTTCTTGTTATATTATTCCAGTAAGAAAACAGAACAAAATGGTAATCAAAAACCACCAACTACTGTGGTAAGGGGATCTCTTTCCATTTGCCTGTTAATTTTTGACATTGATTACCTTCCCAATAGAGCTGCAGGCTATACACAGACATGAAAAATAACGTCACTCATAAAAATATATTAAAATTCAAATCAAATGTAACAACATGCTGCCAAGATATGTTTTCATGGACTACCCTCCACCAACCCACCATGAGTTGTACTGTTGGCCTCTTGGTCATACAAGTGTGGACACAGAGTGAGCATAGCTTATGATAAATGCAAGCTGAATGTTCACCTGTTTATACATGTACAATGGAAAGAAGGATGGGCCTGATCCCCACAGGTCAATATCACTGCACTACAAATATTTTGTGTGATTGAAATGGCATAAAAAGACTTGATATTAGTGCCAAATAGTCAAGTCACAATTTTAGCTGTCATATAACCACAAAATAAGAAAAATAACTTAAATTTCGTCCTATTCTGAAAATACTTTGTTCCCCTCCTATAAACAAAATACAGGCAGATGAAATTCACAGTTTATGATTTTTGCTGTCCACTCGTAAGTATTACAAAGTCCATCTTGGTTTACATGCCTTTCCTCCTTAGTTCCATGCAACAAAAAAAAAAATGATGCGTGACTTTAAATTCCTCTGGGCAATGTGTCAGCATGATCAAATCATTTGTTACAAGCGCTGTAATTACAAATGCATTTCAGGTCCTCTAGCCCCTCAGTAACATTCAAAAGATATTGTCAACTATGAGGGAAAACAGATTTGAGTATACTGTAGGACTGTAGGAGTGTTATACTCTACAGTTCAAAATCTGCTGTACCAACAAATACTCTTTCAGTAAATAAAAGTATAACTGCAGGTAACACTTGTCAAAGCACTGCAGATTATATATAAATGCAACTGAACAGAACTAATTCAAATAACTAAATCAAAAAAATCAAGGCATGGGGGCTCAAAGATGAAGACAAGCCAGTATAAAACAGAAGAAACAGATAACCATGTATGCCTGAACTCTTTTACAAAACCTTACAACGTATTCCTTTACAAAAATGGGCCTTTTTCCTGTTTCAGTGTATACTATGTAAAAGATTCTATACTGATTCACATTTACCGATTGCTTAAGCAATTATATTGGCTTCTCTGTAACAAAACTTGACCCCTGACACGCCGGGCCATACAAATAAAAGCACAGATAGGACTGCTTTCAGATTTAGGGAGCCATTTGTGTATGTAATTATCCAAATCTCCTTTTAAGACGTGTCTGTGAGAGACTACGGTTTGACTTTTGATATGTTCTACAAGGAAACTGCTATAACTAATGATACAGCACTGGAAGCTGAAGGGGCAGTTTAGGTAGGTGACCAGTACTTAAAACTTTGGGGTGCTCTTCAAACATGTGCAGAGCCCTTCACACACTGTGGGTCCCTTGAGAATACTACATCTTCTACTGGACATTCCAAGCTTTTGCAAAGTGTCCAAGACAACCAAACACTATGCCAACTGGCCTGTCTTATCCTTAGACATAAGTTTATGACAAAAGGAAAATGTTCTTCATCAAAACATTGCAATCAACTATTTTTCAAACTTCTGATAAAAATCTGTATCTCACAAACAAGTTCTTTTTCCACACAACATACTTCAGTTCACCCCCCCCACCCCCCGCCCAAAAAAGCACATCTCCTAGGTCTTCTTTTTCCATTTCTTTTCAAAGCACAACAGATTAAATGCTAAGACTTTCCATGCTAAACGCTGCAGTAAAGTCAACCCGTGTGAGTTCCAAGACCAACTCAATGAACGATACTCTACTCTCCTGTGGTGCAGCCCTTCCTTAGAACTTACCAATCCCTCAACTCAAACTCATTCCCATGGGACCCTTGCCTTCGTCCCAGGCACATGCACATGCTGTGGCCTTACATCAGCACAGTCTCTCGGCTGCCCCCGGCACCCCCCGCAGCGACAAGGTTGCGCAAAAGCTTCCGTCGGCCTGCCTGGTAGTCCTCCTCATCCACATTGACAAGAAGCTTAATGGCCTCGTGCCCCACTGCTTGCTTTAGTGAGTCTGTGATGAAGACGCCTTTTAGGGCTTCTAACAATGAACCATTGATGTAGTCCCGCCAAAATGCATCCAAGTAGGTAAGCTCTGAGAATTTGATGTCACAGATGATAGAGCCAAGGTCTCTGGATTTCAGGATAGTGTTTGCCTGGTTGAACCTTTCAAACTGTCTTTCAAGAACCTCTTGCTTATTGGAGAAGACATTGCCCTGCAAGGCAGATTCATGCTGGCAGTACTCTGCACGAACTCGCAGGCGAATATCTGTGAGACAAAATGAATTAAACACATTAGGCAATGCGATATCAGGGTGCATCACTGCTGTGGAATCAAATATTTACAAATTATTATTTACATTAGGGCTGAATAATACTGGAAAAAAATACATTACGATTTGAATCTTTTGGGATAAATATTGTGATACTTATGAGTTGAAAATGTATCCAAAATAAACAACCGTCAAATAGAATTTATGTAGCAAAAGGGATTTGTCAAATAAGTTGGTGGTGTTGCCACAGGTTGTGCCCACAGACACAAAGCAGTCCCCACAAATCACTTGCTTCTGTTCAATATATTCTCTATGGCATCCAAAGTATTTTCATATATGGTGACCAGTTTTTCAGTATGTCCATACACCACATTGTCTATGAGTGAGTCCAACAGTAAGGAAAAGTAAAAATTATGATTTGCTCCAAAAACATATGCAGAGCTCATACAAAAGCAACGGCAGTGAAATTTAAACTAATTTTTTTAAACATTTACTAGATATCCGTGAAAAGGAACAATCATCAATACTGCGGCGCTTGCCAAGTTTTGTTACCTATGACAGTAAACATTTTAGCCTAACTTATTGATAGTCTCAACCCAGCTGACTATAGCAGTCCTTGTGATGTGACAACTGCATGTGCACAACATGCAATTTAATATTAACGTCACGCAGGACTAATTCACATCTTAAAAACTAGCTGACCAAAAATTCCTTAGGCAAGAGCGCACACATTTTAATTGCAAAATATATAGGTTCCGCAGATTCTGCATTCAAAAACAAATGTTAGGGGCCGTCTTCTGTTTTTGTGGGTTTAGATCAAGGTTTTTTTCCAGGACTCCGGTTTTCCACCATAATTCAAACCCATAGATGAAAAGATGACTAAATATCCGAGTCCCCTGAAACAGATTGGACCCCCAACTAAAAGAACAATCTGCTTTGCAAGTATTGCGTTTTGATAAAAGCAAACTATGATAGTATAAGTGGTTTCTCAAAAGCTATGGTAGAAAAGACCATTTGATTTTTCATTCCCAGACAGAATAAATATCATCAGGTAGGAATGACGGTGACCTACTGAGCTTATTTTCAGTATTGGCCAGAATCTAATGATGAAATAGTGTGAATATTTACTAAATACTTTTTACAGCTTTGATTTTTCTAAGTGAAATTCCCTAAAGTATCATGAAGCCCTTACCGCAGGTCTGCTTCTCCCTGCAGTCTGCTGTGGCATGGGCCCTCTTCCTTTTGCGACTGGGTAGAGGGGGACCTGGCTTGGCACGTGGAGAACACACCTGTGGTCCTGATGGGGAGCAGCAAATTACTGGCTGGGGGCCTGTTGAAGGATATTTCACATTGGGAAAGGATAGAGAAACTGCTTTATCATTTTTGATAGATCCACTACCTTGCCATTTTGCCTTTTGTTCTGAAGAAACAGACACATAAGAGTCATAAAAGCTCCTGTACCAAGAAGCTCCCTAACATCAATAATGGAAAAGGCGGCAGAAAAATAAGCCTGACCAAACATGTTAAATATCAGCCTCAGAGGTTCTTCTTTGGAGCGCTGAGATACAGTAGTTTGTAATCTTCTCTTGGACCGGCTAGAGTCTGTGGTTGGCATTAAGGGGACAGCTCTCTCTTGGTTTCGCTCTTATTTAACTGATCATTATCAGTTTGCCCATGTGAACAATGAATCTTCCAAGCCCACTAAAGTCAAATACGGTGCCCCACAGGGGTCAGTGCTGTTCACTTTATATATGCTACCATTCTCCTGGTTAAGAGACTGTCTACTAGATATCCTGTATTGGATGACAAAAAATTTCCTTATGTTAAACACAGAAAAAACAGGAGTACTGTTAGTTGGTCCCAAAGCTGCCCAGAATAAGTTTAAAAACCTCAACTTTGCCGGTCTTCCTACTCAGCCTAACACAGTGGTCAGAGGTCTTGGTGTTCTTGTTGATTCAGATTTATGTTTCCATGCTCACATAAGTAGTATTACTAGAACTGCGTTCTACCATCTACAGAACATAGCCAAGCTTCGGAAGATGCCGTCTTTTCATGATACAGAAAAACTAATACATGCCTTTATAACTTCCAGACTGGACTACGGAAATGCCCCCCTTTCTGGCTGCCCATCTGAACCCTTACAGAAACTTCAGCTAGAGCAAAATTCAGCAGCTAGAGTTCTTAACAATACTAAAAAATTTGATCATATTAGCCCTGTTCTGTGCTCCATTCACTGGCTTCCGGTTAAGTCTCGGATTGACTACAAAATACTGCTATTAACTTATAAAGCACTTAATGGCCTTGCACCAGAATACCTTAGGGATCTACTGGCCTATTACAACCCTCCTCGCTTGCTTCGGTTCCAAGGAGCAGGATATCTACTAGTACCTAGAGTACAGAAAACTACGACTGGCTGCAGAGCTTTCTCTTATAGAGCTCCACAGCTGTGGAACAGTCTTCCAGCGGATGTGCAAGATTCAGGCTCACTCTCAATATTCAAGTCTAGATTAAAAACACACTTGTTTATTCTATCTTATAGGGACACTAGTTCTAGTTCTAGCTAACTGTTCACTCCCAGTTAGACCTATAGTGTGAGGTGTAGAGCTGGGTGGGGGTCGGTGCCATTGGCTTTGGATAAACTGAACTGTCAGTGCTGTCACTCTAGCTTCACATTCCCTTGTGGAACTGGAGTGCTGACATCTCAGCGACTCCCCATGCCTGTGTTCCCACTTGCCTCTCCCTCCTACTTATGTTGACATAGCCATATCTGCTGGAGCTTACATATTGCACTCATCAAACTGCCTCTAGTCTCCCCTACTTGGCTAATTGCGCATTTTATTTTCCCTACTCCTCCTGGGGTGTGCTGCCTGGAGACCCCATATTATCAAGATATTCTGCCTGCTCTGCTGCATGCGACATCTGCACTACCTGTGGCGTCTTTCCAGCCGGCTCCACCTTCTGTCATTGACATCTCTCCTGAATGCCTTGCTGTTGTACCACTGTTCATCCTACCATTTAAAGAAGCACTAACACCTTCCTGCCATCACCCGCCTGCCCTCTGCTTTGTGACAATATAATTTGACCTCCTCTGCCAGCCACTGGAGGTTGGGCTCCCCCTTTGAGTCTGGTTCCTCCCAAGGTTTCTTCCTTCTAGGGAGTTTTTCCTTGCCACTGTCACCTCTAGCTTGCTCACTGGGGGCTTTGGGCGGGGATAATGTAAAGCGCTTTGAGACAACGTAATGTTGTAAAAAAATTGACTTGATTTGACTTCTAATATCATCATAAAGCCTTATATTTTATTTTACCCCACTGCCATTTTTGTTGCAGCTATAGGGAAACATACAGCCTATGCTTTTCTTAAGCATTTCTCTGACAGCAGGTTGGGACACTGTGCTAAATAAATACAACGGAAATGCAAACATGAACTTTGCTGTATCTGTCCAAAAGATGCTTGTTCTGATCCATATTTTTTTTAAGTGTAAATCAAATAAAAATAACATTTATACTATTAAAAAGATGAAGGCCAGCAACTAGTTCTGAATGCTTTAGCCGAAATGACATGCACAATGGTTAAACACCCGTTTTCTATATTATAATATCAATTTAAGTTAGAAGTGAACTAGAAGGTCATGACAAACATTTATGAAAGAGCCACCATTCTCCCAACCCCAAGGTCTTTGAGTCTGACCTGTTCTCCTGTGATTTGTGGTTTTATTGCTTTCTCCCCCACCTCTCGGAGAAACATAGCGTACTGATGTCTCTTCCAAGTACTTATCCACTGGGTCTGGACAAACTAAGGAGACAAAAACAACAACAGGTAAGGTGACAGACTAAAACTAAAAATAAATAGTCGGTTCTCTGTGTCACAGCACAAAACAGTGTGCAGGGAATACCCCTACACACATGCTACAGGTAATGCTGTCATACAATAGCCAAACCAGTCCCACCTCACAGCATTAAAATTAAAAGAAGCAGAATTACTTTGGATAAATTACACCACTTCAATTGCCATTTCATTTTCCAGGGCCAGTTATCCCGATGGAAAGCCACAGCAGCAGTTTTCATTTGATCCTAGTGGTGCACACTGTATATTGGTCGCTATCAGTTGGTCATTGATTTCATTAAGATATTTCAGAACATTTAAAGTAATAGCCATATAATCTGTGATTATATGATTCTGCATAATCTTGTTTTTTCCTTGAATCTTAGCCCTTGAACAATATTAAATAAAACAAACAAACAAAGTAAAATCAGCAAATGATTTCATTAACCTGCACAGACAGTGACCCCAGGACACAGTACAAAACCACAAGACAACAGTGGTCAATTAAAGTCAGGTGGTCCCTGTTAATAGTTTCTTAACAAAGCATGATAATATTCCAAGATACATTTGGCATAAAAAAACAAAAATATTTTAGAACTCTCGTACTTATTTCAGAAATAATAATCCATGGTAAAGCGGCCTTTGGCTTAGTAAATTAGGGGTTCCCAACCATTTGATGTTCACGTATCCATTTCCATCTTACAAAAATGTCACAGACTGGTTCAACGGGCAGGGGGGCGGGGGAGGGTTGGGTGGATAGCAACGTTTCAGAAGGTTATTCGGTTCCATCTTTTTCATATGAGTGGTGTATTTG
>JAAGVU020000103.1:23840959-23851707 GCA_011763525.2 Mormyrus iriodes | reverse complement strand
ACACACACACACACACACACACACACACACACACAAACACACACACACACACACACACACACTCTACATTAATTTTAGGCTAAAGATCTGGTCTGGAGTACGGTGTGCTGATTAGAGGTCTTGATTCGCATTGATTCTGTGGAAATCTACGGATTGGCAGGTCGAAATTATGATTTAAAAACATGTTGCTGGCAGTTTAAACCAACAATAATAATAATAATAATAATAATTCTTCTTCTTATTATTATTATTATTATAATAAATGACACTTTACTGATCCACATGGGGAAATTCTCTTTTCGCCTACCCAAATCCATGACACACAGACGCATGTGTAGGTGAGAGCAAGCTTGGCAGCAAAAGGCAGTCACCTGCAGCAGAACCAATGGAGTTGGGGGTTCAGGGCCTTGGCTGAAGGGCCCACAAACAGGTGGCTATTCTGCCAAAGCCAGGCTCTAACTGACCACCATCCAATGACAATGCGCAGAGGTTTAGCCCGCTCAGCCACAAGCTGCCCCCAAAAACAATCTAAAGCAGTAGTTCTCAAAATTTTTACACCGCAGGAAGAAATATGCTTTCTGAGTACCACAATTACAATGTTATGCTTGATCGTCAAGAACAATATACAGATGCTCCTTGACGTACGTTGGGGGTTACATTCCGACTGACCCATCGTAAGCTGAAAATACCGCAAGTCAAATATGACCACGAGATGATAAATTAATAAATAATGTGCTAAGGCCATTATGGACTTGCCACCTTCATGCTGGACAATTATCTTAACTTTCATCTCATCTCAAGTAATTGCTCCCCACTTTTTCTTCTCACCAGAAGCAGGAGACACACTTGGGCATTCGGGAGATATAATAGGTTTGGGGAAATCTGGTTCAACAGAAAAAAAAACATTGCACAATATATTGTTAAACACTGTATGAAATGTTTACGCTGATCGCTAAGGAGACAAATATCTAACAATCATAAAGCAAGGAGCATCCATTCTAAGTAAGAGCTTGTGTTATTTTTTCTACACAAGGGATATCCTTCGACATTTCCTCTGTGCTAGTTTTTGCTACACATTGGATTGTTGCATAGTGCTGCTGGTGGCAATTCCATCTCTTCCTTATTAGTTTTTAGATGTTTAACTAAATTACTAGTGTTGTATGAACTGGTTTTCATAACTCCTCTTGATAGTTTAGTAGGACACAGTTTGTATTCTGCAATGCTTTGATTTTCATCATTAACTTTGAGGTACTTCCATACCACAGATATTTTGTCCCATTTATTTTGCTTGACAATGATATAGCTGACACATCATCATACAGAATCGGTTATAGGCATGACCGTATTGCGACGGGGACGAGTATGAGTACATGAGCATGGTATCAGACTTAACTGGTATCAGTATCGGTGCATCCCTACTTAAATTAATTGCATACTTCATTTTGTATTGTTAATGTGTGCTGTAATTTAGTTTTAAAAATATTTTAAAGAGGTTTGATTTAAACATCAAGTTCAATCAAGTTTTATTTATGTTACTGTTACTGGGTTACCCAAGAATATTATACTTTAACTATAAAATCAAATCTCTACATACAGAAATTGTTTTTAGACTTTAACTTCTAAAAATATGTACAAACTGCAAAGAAGCAAAGGGTTAAATAAAACACAGTTCGTTTATGATGCTTATAAAAGTCAAATTACAATCAAAGCAATACTCTGTGCTAGTCCCAAACTACAGTCATGGCAAATCACTGTCGTGCATTTTTAAACGTGGGACACTGAATGTCACGAACTTCATTACAAACCCTTTTTTTTTTTTTTTAACTGGAAAACAAAGTAACGTCAATACCCACACAGAGGCACGTCGCCAACCGCCACAGCTCAATCAACAAAATAAATCCTCTCATTTCCTGTTGGCAGTAGATTATAAATGATTGCATAATTATTACTGATATTTAAATTTGAGGCAAATGACAGTTTCATAGTGGATTCACCCAGTGATATCTGACAAATACTACGTAAAATTAACGAACAAATACGTACGAGTCAAAGGGGAAACTAAAAACCGACATCGACAGTTCTAATTATCACTTAATTAAGCTTGCATACCGCTCTTACGAATGGAGACGACCACTATAAGCTCTCTCAATTCACAAATAATAAACTGAGAAATACTCATTTAATTTCACACTAAAAGGTAGGTTTTCTATACTGGGAAAACTCCCGAGTTAGCACTAGTGAGGAGAATTAACGGGAACTGACATATAAACAACATGCAAAGCTGATACTAGCAGTACAGTATAATTTAGACTGTTATTAGCATTTTTGCTTCATCGTACCAATTCACATTTACATAATCCTAACAAATGAACAACTCATCTAATGCTAATAGTTTTAAGGCAGGGAGATACTACTACTGACATGCACACTGCCAGAATGATAAACAAGGAAGATTATTAATACAACAGAAAACATATTTTAAAATGTCCTACACACCGTACATTTCCATGTGATGGCGCTGTCCTGCTAACAGACAAGCCAACTTCTTTGACAGGCACTGTAACTAAGCCGCAATGTAAATAACCGATAGCGGTACTGAGCATGTAACTGTGCTTTACAAACTACAGAATACTTACACATGCATTTATTCCGCTATTGGTGATGCGTGTCAGCTTTCTTTGTTGTTTTATCTTCGTCTGACAACGAGACAAATGGATCAACCGGAGCGTTTTTCGCTGAACTCCCCCTTATAGCGGACTGCTTGCTATCGCGATAGACAAGGAAGAACGACCTAGCTTCGTTTAGCTAGCCGAAAACAACAAACCAAATAAACAACCTATATAAACCGCAAGCGTTAAAACAGAAAACAGTAAAACGTTACATACAACAACAAAATAAAATACGTGGACCAAAAGGAAAACCGGGTAAATGTATCTGTTTATTTTACAGTAAAACAATTACTTAGCTGCTTCTGCTAATACTAACAATCTAGGCATTAACGTCAGTCTAGGCAGTCTTCTAGCGTTACGGTATCGGTTTGAAAAGAATAATCTACCAGACGACTCGTCCCCCCTGTCGCTTTTCTTCTTTAAACGACAACCATTTTTCAGTTTGAAAATATAATTTAGTGTTTTAAACCAAGTCCCCCAACAACAGCTGAACCTTAGAATACACTGCTATTTTTGTTCCTCCGCTAAAATGAAGGAACATCCGGGAAACGGTCATAGTGAGGGCAGCATCCGGGAAATATTAGAAGCTGGTAGGTCTGTGCGAGACCCATCATTCCGGTTTAAAACTGAACATCTTAAGTGGGTACCTTATAACTTAACACGTTTTTTCCAATTCAGGGTCTTAGATTTTAAATGAAAATAATGTAACCCTGAAGGTGATTTATTGATTGTCTGTAGACTTAAACTTTTTTCATTTAGAGAAGTGGTGATTAAAACGATTTTTTTTGCAAGATGTTCTTCCAGAAACGTACATTTCCACTTGTAGAATTTATGGTTGCCAACTCTCACGCTTCTGGCAGACACTTTCAGACTCTCTCGCTTACGCAATAAGTGTTACGATAATTTTCTATTATTCCATTATAAACCTAAAATTATATACTTCAAAAGCGTAGGGGCAGTTTGCAAACCCTATAGGCTATTTACAAGGTAATGAAACTCTGACATACATGTAAATGTGTTTGTAGACTTGTCCCGGATTGAAAATCTCACGCCAGCCAGCTGATAAAAGCTGGCAACCCTGTATTTTATTCTTGGATCTGAACATTGAGTCATGTGGAGGACATGTTAAACTATGATAAACACGTATCATACCATCTCTGCATGTTTTATGCTTGAATAAAGTATGTTTTTATACGCATTTCACCCCTAAAATGTCAGGCCCTGTCACACAAATATGTATATATTAGAATGGTTTCCTAATGAATTTCAAAAAACATTTCCTTATTCATCACAAGTCCCTGATTGTATGTAACATGGTCTTATAATTCCTATAATAAATATAAGCATCATTTCTGTTAACTGTAGTGGATGATGAGCACAGAAAATCCTCAGGGCGCTCATATAGTTGTAAAAAATGCATATGAAATAAAAAAAATAAATTTATAAAAAGGTAATGGTGGATATATTCCCCCAACTTCATCGACACAGTTAAACGGTTAATTCATCAATACTTTCTCAAATAGTCAATTTTTATATCATAATGTCCTGTGTGTAATAATCAGTAATAATTTTTCAATAAACTAATTTCAACAATAAACTAAATATAAAAACATATTTCATGTAACAATTCATTTAACAATTTACTCATAAAATAGTCATTATTACACAGAGGTAATATAAATTACATCCATATCTATATATGACTTGAAATATTATTAATATAAAAAGTGCAACTTCAAAAGCAGTGCTACATAGGCCTAGATAAAAGAGGGACCACATCCAAATCGTTTGTCTATGAGCATAAAAAACTTCAAATTTACAGTGTAATGTTTATTAATTCAAATACTATTTTACTATGACATGTTAAATACATATTATATGCAGTAAAGGTAATAATAAGGAACAGTGCCATTCGTTTGAAAGACACTGTCATTTTAACTGCCACTGCTGCGTTTCTTATCATGCTAGTACTAAAACTGTTAGCATG
Organism: Mormyrus iriodes; assembly: GCA_011763525.2. Lineage (NCBI taxonomy): Eukaryota > Metazoa > Chordata > Actinopteri > Osteoglossiformes > Mormyridae > Mormyrus > Mormyrus iriodes. The sequence goes on along the minus strand of JAAGVU020000103.1, from coordinate 23,847,051 downwards.
CAAACAAGGAATTATAGTAACATTTTCATATCTTTTGAATTTACAACAATTTAATTTTTTCCTGGGATATTTTAGTGTGGGGGTGGCATGGTGGTGCAGTGGTTAGCACTGTTGCCTCACAGCGCTGGGAGCTGGGTTCACATCTCTGCCTGTGTTCCATGTGTGTGGAGTTTGCATGTTCTCTCTGTGTCGTCGTGGGATTTTGTCCGGGTACTCCAGTTTCCCCCCACAGTCCAAAAACATGCAGAGGCTAATTAGAGTTGCCAAATTGCCTGTAGGTGTGTGTGAGTGACTGGCATGTGCCCTGCAATGGGTTGGGGCCCCATTCTGGGTTGTTCCCTGCCTTGTGCCTATAGGTTCCAGACCCCCCTCGACCCTGTATTGGATAAGCGGTTACAAAAGATGGATGGATATTTTAGTGTGACAGAGCCTAACCCTTTAGCTTGTCTTCCTCAAAAAAAAAACATGAAAAAGCAAGCTTAAAATCATACAATTCAATGATAGAACCATGGTCAGTATTAGAATCACCTCAGTCAAACAATAACCTTAAAGGTGTGTTGCACACTTTTTATGCACTGTTTCGTGTAGATGTGAGAGGACTCACCAAAAACAAGGGCACAGTTACAAAATAGTATTTATTTGTAGAATTTTGTAGAATTTTCATGTTTTTAATCAACTCATGTGAATGATAACAACATAAATTTGTTATTAATGGTGTTTTTTTCTAAATAAAAGTTTTTTTTTGTCATAAAACAATGACAGATGTAGCTCCAATTTGGCTGGGGACATTTTACAGGATTTTTAATCTTCAAAAAAATTTTAATAAAGCAAAAACATCTGAGAACCTGATGAATGACAGATTTCTTTAAAAAAACACTCACAGAAATGAACAATCTAGACAGTTTTAGACATTTTTGGATTATACAAGTTTTATTCACTGTAAAAATCCATGACAGATAATGTACATTTCTGGTAAAATGTCCTGCAAACTAACAGTTATGTATGGACATTTGGGATAATTGTCATTTATGTACTGTCTATAGCTAGTAAGTTTGTGTGCCCTGTTATGACCTGGCAAACCATTCAGGGTGGACTCCTGTTGTGCATAGCATATGCTCTTAACTCCCCCCACCATGACCCAGTGGTCTGAATATGTATACAGTCCTGGTCACCATTACTGACACCAATGTAATTAAAGTACAACATTTAGAATATCTTCTGGAAAACAAACAAATCTAATGAAACAGCTATGGTTTATAGGCACTCTTGTTTGGTACAGAACAACAAATGATGAACCAACAACTTTAAAAAAACAATAGAAGGAAAAATAACAGAAGAACAGAAAGATTGCCATGAGACTGGTATTGGTACCCTTTGAATCATTGTGAAAAAATAATTAGATCTGGCTCGTCTGTGATAAATTGGAAATTAGACTCACCTGTCAGTGCCCACATGACTTGAATTGGCCAATTAAAACCTCATGTTATTCCCTGTTCATTTTTAACAATGGTCAGGACAAGGGAGCTCTCTGAGAACACAGAAGTGTTATTATCAAAAAACACAAGGCTTCTAAAGGGTATAAGGCCATCTCCAAAGACCTTGGCATCCCTGTTTCAACAGTGCACAACATTATTAAAGAAGCATGCAAAAATGGAACTGTCAAGTACCTCCCCGGAAGTGGGGACAAGAGGAAAATTGATGAGAGAAGTCTTCGTAGGCTTGTGTGAACTGTGGCGAAAATACCAAGTACAACGTCAAAAGACAATTCCCATCTGGAGAATACATTGTTTGACATCATCCAGTCAATCTGCAGTGCAAGTAACTGCCTACTTCAGCATATAAAGTAAGAAAAGAAGGAAGAAGGAGGGAATATTGTGCACAAGTGCAGTGGAGTGCAGGTCCCATAGTGGCTTTATTATATGGGCTCAAAAATCAGTAGTGTCACTTTAATCATAGGAGGAAAAAAATTGATAACTGAATGACAATGTCAACTGCATTACATAGCATAGCATATGAGAACCTGCCAAGTATAAAGCTTATTTTAGCATGACATATAATAAAGTATTCACGGATAGCCAATAACAAAATTGTGTGGTACTGCTGAATTTTTTATCCTTAACTGTAATCCTAACAGCAATATGAACTGAATTTTTTCACTTTTAAGGGTTTCAGCCACCCAGCAGGAAGGTGTTACATGGTGAACAGTTTTATCTTAAAGCAACATTCTATGTCAGTGTTCTATATAAGAGATCTGTATTAGTAAACTTAGGGTCCCTGAGAAAGTCTGGAGATGCTATATATGTAAACAGCATAGTATTTTAAGTCAGAACTGACATTGGATAAGCTTGTGAAAGCAAGAACTTGTCAATGTTTATTCTTCATATAATTACGCATTGTAATTGACCCTCTGTGTTATAGCAGTATGGATACATTTGAATTCTATATGTAGAGCAGACAAACTAATTACTACCAGCTAAAACAAAAAACTCAAAGTTAGATTTACCAGGAATCAGAATTTCCTGTTAGGGCCAAACTTCATGAACAATGTCTTGGAAAACCTTAGTTGCACTTTCACATTCTATGTTCTTCGATCTTCCTGGTACCTGTATAATAGAAGATTATAACAAAAAAATAAGCCCCAAAAGCAGAAGATGTGTATTTATTTTATAATATAAAGGAAAATGAACCGTAAAATGGTACAACTAGTAAAACATTTTGCCTTAAACTATTGGCGAATGACAAAGTGTTTAACTACAATGATGTGTTGTACTGGTAATGCAAAATCCTGCTGATATATCAAACTGTATTAAAATCCAGTCTCATAAAATTAATGTATTACCTACATATGACCTATTACACACATGTAATTAGGAACCTAAGCTATAATTGGCTTAATGTCTTCAGTTTTTTTTTTGCATGGACTATATCCACATGGTTTAGACCACTCCTAATATTCACAAATGCTGCAGATTTGAGCTCTCTCTCTGACCTGGTTGCACACAGCCTGTCCATATCGTATGAAGGTAGCAAAGTGCTCGCAGTTCAATGTGAACAGATTGTAGTTGAGTTCTTTGTGCAGCAAGGAATCTCGCCTCTGCTGCATTTCTTCTTTAGGGGATGGGGTCCGTGCATGTCGGTTGTTGCTGATCATGACCTGTGCACCCGTGGGTACATTGATCTCTGACAGGAGCTGTCGCCGTATCTGTGTCTCTCCGAGAAGGAGGTCACCACACACAGGAAACACGGTCTGCAGTGAGAGGCGAAGCCTTTTCTTTAGCTCTCCCTCATCTACGAAGAAGCCATTGGTTATATCAGAGTGTGTGCATGTGTTTGTCTGTGTGTAGTCTGCCCAATCCATATTTGAAAATATTTTAACATTATTTTAAAATTATGTTCCAAATTTGTGTTTCAATCAGTGCTAAAGCTTAAGATTGTATATTCTTGCAGTGCAACTGGAAAGCTATATTTATATTGGTCATTTTTAAAGCAGTGCTGCTGTAGTTTTTTGCTCGTGACATTCACTAGATCAATGAATAACAACCCATAATACACAAAATGATCATGGCAAATTATTACCTAAATTTTACTAATAATCTATAAAATGTAATGAGTAATTTCTGTCTTGGGGTGTTGTGTGTGAATGAGCGGGATAGGACCTGTGCCTATGTTGGGAAAATAAATGGTTCAAATCCCAGCGTCAGCAGACAGATGCCGCTGTTGAGTCCCTGAGCAAGGCCCTTAATTCCTTGCTCCAAGGGTGCTGCACACTGGCTGACCCAGCACTGTGACCTCCCCCCAAGCTTTTCTCACCTGCATATGTGTCTGTGTGTCTCATGGAGAACTTGATGGGAATCATGGGATATAGGCAAAAAGACAATTTCCCCACAGGGATCAATAAAGAATCTCCAGTCTATTCTTAATATGTGCATAAGTAATTGAGATGACCTGAAACTAGTTATTAGTCACTAACAATGCTTGTTATTGGATATATGAAATCTTATGTGTTCTGTGATCTATACATTAAAATCTCACACCTGAAGTAAGCATCATATTACAATATTATCACCGCAATTTTACCTATGACTATGAATAGTAAAAGTGAGGCCTGAAAAGGGTGACATTTTAAAAACTGTACAGCACAAAAATAGTCTATATCATAAATGCATTCAAATTCATAATTTGTTAAAATATATGTTTTTTTTATAATCAAGATATCGTGTAATGTCTGCTATTTTTTAAACAGAGGTATATTCATTACCTGCTACAGCAAAATGTATAATGTATCCATCTTCATCATATACGCCCCAATGCGAGTATCCAATGGGGTAGGACAATTCAATTAAATCTCCAAACTGGGCAGTGGACACAACCTCACTAACCTGTAACAAAAATCACATAGTGTACAGGCAGGATTCCAACTTGATAGTCTACATTTTCCATTCAGGTTCTAGATCCAGTCTGACAAGTTTGCAGCTTTTCATATCATCACTTCCTGGTGTAAAAGTTAAACATTTGCTAAACCATGGTATATAGATAGCATTATGGGGCACAGGTAGAAGTATAGGCTGGATGGCAGCCTGCCACAGGCCATGAGTTTAAAAATTAATTTTGTTCTTTAGCCTTAAATTATATTCCTACAATTATTTTGTGGTTTTTTCTTAATGGAATGACGTTAACTGATGTCTCAAATATCAATCAAGTTTAAAAATAGCTATTACATAATTTGGGAATTGACCATTAAAATCGATTTTTATAAATAATATAGTTTCCTTTTAATCATACAGTTGGCCAGAGAAGTACTTGTTTAAGCATGAACTTAAACAACCCCTAAACTAAGTCATGTAATAAAATCCAGTAAAGATTCCTGAACTGTAATGATAACTACAATCGATCTAACATCACAAATTAAGATAACATAAAACAAATGAATTGAGAAAGTGGAAATGCTTAATACCTGCTGTTTGAAATCCATTTCCGCGAGAGCTGAGTCCAAACAATTCAATCTTTACACTGTAGGGTGTGCGCTAAAGCGAAGACGCAAAGAGCGCCTATTGGAAGAAACAAAACCGCGACGAACCACGCTGGCAGACGTTCAACGGGAGGCTGAAAAAAAGTATTTGCACTGCATAGTTTTTCTACAGAGTGGATAACAATTCATTTTAAACACCAACTACCCAATGAAAACAGAAATGTAAATAGTAGCAAATTGTATTTTATCTTAAATTTTTATTTTAAATGACTCCTGACTTGTGCCAGGGCAGGCTCACCACCATGGATAGGTTGGGGTCATGGGATGGGGTCATCCATCCATTTTCTGCCATAGCTTCTCCCATTCAGGGTCGCGGGGGGTCCGGAGCCTATCCAGGCTACAGGCGCAAGGCAGGGAACAACCCAGGATGGGGGCCCAACCCATGGCAGGGCACACTCACACACCATTCACTCACACATGCACTTTTTCCCTTCCCCTCCCGTCCCTCTAAATATATCAATAAACATTATGATGCGATTGCTATTGACTACCATACAAGCTGAAGAACGTAATAATAATAATAATATCAAAATAATAAACAGCATCAGCACACTCTTTAACCAAGGTAACCCTAGCCGTTAATAATACCAAACTTTACTTTTACATATTAATGTAACTACGTGCACATATCGGCGCGCCACATAAATATTGTAAATCTATGCATTTACTGACTATTAATATCTATACTGAATAGTTGTATATTTGCAAACAGAGCAGGGAATCCACACATTTTTAATAAAACCGTATATCTCACATGTGTTTTTTTAAACTGAACATTTAGCACACTTCACAAAAAAATACCGTGTATTGCTACATTGCCTAAAAATACCGATACCAGACCTACCAGCTATAGGCATGCATTTATTTTTATCTTTACTTTGAAACTTACGTTTGGAATAAAGAAAATGTCTATACTAAATAGCTGAATATTTGTATATTAGTTTTAATAAAACTGTATATCTCCATCCATCCATTTTCCAGAACCCCTCATTCCATTTCGGGTCGCGGGGGGTCCGGAGCCTATCCCGGAGGCTGCGGGCGCAAGGCAGGGAACAACCCAGGA
>JAAGVU020000103.1:23814978-23840859 GCA_011763525.2 Mormyrus iriodes | reverse complement strand
CGCAAGGCAGGGAACAACCCAGGATGGGGCGCCAACCCATCGCTGGGCACACTCACACACCATTCACGCACACATTCTTACACTGTATATCTCACATGTGCTTTTTTAACTGAACATTTAGCACATTTCACAAAAAAATACCGTGTATTGCTATTCTGCTTAAAAATACCGATACCAGCTCCACGGAATATACAAAGGATGGATATGTAGTTTCCCAAGTCACGACGTGAGGGAGATCCGTTTGTGTGTGTGTGTGTGTGTGTGTGCGAGGGTTAGCTGACTATTACTACGTTTACATGTAATAAACGGATTAAGGTGTTTACATGTGCTTTTAATAACACGATTACTGCGTATACATGACTAGCTCTGTAATCGTGGGGTATTCCACGAAGCATGATGCTCCTTACCTAAACTCTTATTGGACAATCATGACTTATGACATAGCTTAAGTCGGGGTGTCAAACATACTGTCTGATCCGTCCCGCAAAAGATTTTGAATATCGACATACTAAACTGGAAAATACCACAAAAAGACTCCTGTAGGGCGTATGTCATGCCAAATCTTTTCCGCCGTCAGAATTCCATCCCACTGTGACGTATCGCTCAGCTGTTATTCCGATGACGCAATTATGATGATGCGGTTTCAGGATACCCCGTAAGTTTCAAGTTCACCATAACCGCTACAGCAAGAATTCAAATTAATAAAAAACGTTTAGAAATGTTTCTTAAAAAGTGTGTTTTCATTAATTATTATTAAGAACTCAATTGCATTTAGCTTGATAGTACAACCTACGTTTTATTAGGCTATGAATCTTTATTTAGCTCCAGAGCTAATTCATAAAAAATCGTTTAAATTTAACTTGATAGTATAACCAAAATGTCTTGTTATATTATCAATGTATATTCAGTTCGATAGTGATATCTTCTTATTTTTATTTTATGAGCTCGACAAATCCACGTATTTGGTTCACATAGCGATTGTTTTTCATTGATTAAAACTCTATATTTAGCTTCTCTATCCATCGAATATGTAGTTCGATAGAACATATCGCTTTTGAGCTGAATTTACATTTATTTTGTCATATAATTTCATTTTGTGGACTAAATGCATTTCGTGAGTGATAGAAGTCATTTCGTGGACAAAATGTATGTCATAAATGATACACATTCATTTCGTGGACAAAATTGATTCTGAGATATTGCGAGAAGCAGCGATATGCTTCGCGCAATGAGCCACAGATTTGCGAGAAGCAAGAGTGGGTATGTATGCAAGAAAAAGTTGTTCCAAATTACTTTGCAAAACAGCTTCACAGGACAGTCGTCCAAGGGTGCGTTTCCGGAAAGCTCCCAGTAGCAACTTACATAGTTGGACCCATTCAGTTGCATCATTACAACTTCCAACTATGCTTTTGGGAAATGTATCCCAGGGTGGGTAATACCGCACTCAAATATTCGCTTTTGTAGCTTGCTCCGTTGTTCGAAGTTTGCGAACACATTCTGATCTATGTCGTACTAGAAAAGAGCTCCCACCGTTGCAGTTTCTTCCGACAACCTTTCTATTTGCTCTCTGAAGTCTGTTGTATTATCTGCATCATTCATTTCATCTTTGATGATTGATGATTGCATTTTTCGTACAAATTCTGGTAAGGTACTGTACTGTTCATATCCAGTGTACTATGCTGGATTAGACGGCAGCAATCGAATGACGATGATGCACCAATCAATCGCCAGTGTTCAGTAGAGGACTCTACTCAAAACGTGTATTGTAGTGACAGGTTGCAATTTAGGGCTTAATTCGGCTGTGTCCTGTTGGGGTACGCCAGCCCCACCGGGTCCGTTGATGAGAAGAGATCACACGGGAGACGCAGATAAGTTGCAGTCACTTCCTTTATTGCCTTACAGATCGATCCGGGAACACGCTTCTCTGCCAACAAAATCAGTGTGCGAGTTCAAAGACCCTTTGTCTGCTGTTGGTATTTATACCCCTCTCCGCTAAGTTACCTCTCCTCCAGTACTTTTCCATTCTCGTGACAACAACATGTATTTGTGCCTGTCATTTTCTTGCACAGCCCCTCACCCAGCTTATCATAAGAAAGAGCTACTCCTAGTTACTAAGAATGTGCGCAAAGCTAGAAATCACAACACCTGTTTCCTTTATTTTGTAGAAGCTTGCAAAAGCTGTGCTCTTGCCTCCCGGCACGCTACCTTGCCAGTTCCTCCCTCCACAGTCCGAATTTAAAGGGCTGCATTCTTCTAAGGCTGCATTTGAAGACAGAATGTGTCACAGCGGCGCTACAAAACCGTCCCATTTCTAAGGTTCCTTCAAATGCAGCCTAGAAATGCCTTTTTCTTTTGCCGAGATCCCAAGATTCATTGCGCGAACCTTCGAAAGACGCGGTCTATTATGATGCCTTTGTAGGCTGCAAAAAAAAGTAAATACAGTAAATACAGGCCCAGTATCGCCGATACCGATACTTTTTACCTATAAAAGCAGCTTATGTACTTTCGTGTAGATGGAGAGCAGTGTGTCATGATCTTTGAGTTGAACGCATGATCAATATGCTAAATCTGAACACATTTTCGTGACCACTAAATGATTTTGTGATTTTTGCTTTCCACTGTTAGTTAATCATGTGCATGATAAAACTCAGGAAAGATTTTAAGCAAAGTTTTAAGGCAAATATTTTTTTTTAATTACTGTAATGAACTGAATTTGCAAACATGAAATCTGCGCAAAATTATTACTGGAGAACGAATGTTTTAAAACTTTAATGCTTCTTGTTAAGTGTTGTCAATAGGTGGCGCCCTTGCTCTTTATACTATATAAGTTTCATGTATGGTTCTTCTTTGTGAGTTATACTATAAAAAAAAAGAAGAGAGACATGGTTGATCGTGGTGCGATATGTTAAAAATGAATACTACAGAATTATCAGAGAATAATAGAGACACTGTTTGAGAGTCTGTTAAGTTGCTCTAAATAAAACACACCCAGAAAAAGGTTTAAAGAAATTGTGGGTTAATTCATCCTTTGAAAGTTTGGAAGAGCTGCGTGCCTAATTGCTTTAACACTTCTGTTTCGGTTCATGTTCAGTTTTTGTTCAAAAACAATAATATAATAAAATAAAATTTCTCCCTTTCATTATACTGCTAGTTGCACCAGTTTCCGTCAACATGCTGCAGACAAATCTTTTGCTATACGGTATTCACAATAACAAGTGTTCCCAATTTCTTTCTACTGCATACAGGTATTAAAATATTCAAACGTTTTTTTCAAGGATGCATGAAGCTGAGGAGAGGTGAACAATATGATGCGATGTAGGTGGTACCAGCAAGAATGTAAAACTACTTTCACCCCTGGAATATAACTAAAATGTTACTTTGACCACAATGTAAGCTACCTGTATACAGTATTCTTTGAGGTAAAATATCTCCACACAATGCTCTCACTCACTGCAGTCTGTGTCTGAGCAAGGGAGGGGGAGGAGCAAAGTGTGCGTGTAAGATTTGAAAGGGGCGGTGTTTGCACAGACATGTCCACTTTTTGATTAAACGGGATCAACGTACTGAACATAGAGGAGAGAAACTAAAACTAAAGTATCGATTCCATCACGCTAGTATCAATTCGATACCAATACCAATACTGGTATCGATACTGTTGATATCTGGATCAATTTGCCCACCCCTTGGCTGCGTCCTTCAAAGGATGCAGCCCCTGAATTCGGACATAGCCTTCATATCCATGGGCCGTGTCCTGAAATTGATTGATTGAGTGACTTCTTGATTAATTAACAGGAATAATTTCTTTACAAATATAATTATTTGTACTCACATTTACTTATTGTTACAGTACATGATATATTTATATATACATTTACTTAATAAAGGCTGAAAAATCCTTCCATAGCCTCCCACCTGACCATCTCAGATTTGCCTTTCGCATTTTATTTCACCTAGTATATAAGAAGCTCTGTGTGAAATTTAAGCCCTCTCTCATGAAAACACTGTTTTGTTTTACAAGTGTTGGAATATATACTTGGAGGCCACCATACACAAATATACCATATATAGACAAAAGTATTGACACACCTGGCCATTACACCTACAGGAACTTTTATGACATCCAATTCTAAATCCATAGGCATCAATATTAAGTTGGACCCGCATTGCAGCTATAACAGCTGCCACTCTTCTGGGAAGGCTTTCCACAAGATTTTGAAGTTTGTCTGTCGGAAACATCATCATTCATCCAGAAGAGCATTTGTGAGGTCATGGTGTCAAGCCTGGGGAATATATACAGTGAAGTTGGATGATTTTTTTTTTCTTTCCATTTTTGAGCTTAAATATCACCAGAACCATTTATCTCATTTGGACTATTTCAGACAATATATTGCATCTAGTATATAGGTTGGGCCAAAAGCAGGTATACAGTTTCTATTTTACAAAGTAAAGGTTCTTTTTTTACAAATGAAAGTTTTTATTTTACAAATTTATTTTTAAAAGTAGGTCAACAGTTTTTTTCAGTATTGATTGGGTCATGTTTAGTCTCTTAGGTGATTGAAATGTCCGTCAACATTGATACATTCCCTGACACTGTGACACACTTTAGCTACCTTGACAACACTTTCCACAGTACTGGATCGGGTGATGTGGCAGCATTGACTGGCCACCATGTTCAGGTAGTGAAGAAGAAGGTTTTTGAGAGGAAGCCCCATACAGTGGATGAATTGAAGGAGTTAAAGCATTTGTGGACACTGATGCTAACTGAGATACAGGATTTTGAGACAGAAAATATGGAGGATAAACTACAAACCTGTGTGGACTCTTGTTATAAGGCAGTTTGTGACATACCTCAAGCCTACCAGGAAGCTATGTCATCAGCCAAGTCACAACAGTGGAAAAAGGTCATGGATGAGGAAATGCATCACTGGAAGAGAATGAGACCTTCAGCTTCACCTGAGTGTGCTAAAGTGTGTCACAGTGGCAGGGACAGGCTCCAGGATTGTATCAACGTTGACAGAGGACATTTTGAACGCCTAAGAGACTAAACAAGACCTAATCAGTACTGTAAAATAAAAACTGTACACCTACTTTTGGCTGACCCTGTATGTGAAGCTATAAATAAAATATCAGTCCTCCACCTTTAATATTGTAGTTTCTACAGGTATTCAAATGTGCTGTTGGAGATTGCACAGTTGATTTTTTTTTTCTGGAAATTCTAGCACCCAGCATTCTATGTTAAACTACTGAGCTACATTCCTGAGAGTCCATAATCACAGAGCCATAGTACCAGATATTTACCTCATAAAATGTGAAGGACCTAGTTTTTTCAGGATATTGCAGTTTTAAATGGTCCCTCAATACATGATGCTAGAAAAAGGCCTAAAAACACCCCAAACCCTGTTCCTGAAAACAACAAAACTCAATTTGAGAAAACTAATGATAGTACGGACCTGAAATGTTGTACTTTAGCTATTAGGTATATCTAGTATATCTTCCCCCTGGGATTTTTAAAGGCAAATCTGAGGTGAAAGTTTTTCTTAAATCTGATGAACTGAGGTGGAATGACCCATTGAAGAAGTGGTTATCAGTGAAGGCTGGATGGAAATTTTACAGAAACATATTATAGTTGTACTTGTCAGTTTATTAAGTGAAATATACACAACTTACAAATTCTGTACAACCTTTCCACTTTTTGCACAATGGATGTAATCATGTAATCTAATCACAAATGACCAGTCCTAATATAATGAATTTGGTGTTCTCATTGTTCTTCTGCATGGGAAACTAAAAGAAAAAATTCTGAATAAATTTTAATTAACATTAAATATATACATCTTTTTATCGTGACACAAGCCCATTATTAGAAAGTTAAACTACATTTTAATTCTCATTTCACCCTCCTACCCATTCTCCCCTAAAATTATACTCTGTAAAAAGAACATCTTTACAAATATATAGATCACACAAATAGTCAAAAAAAAAGTGTTGATTCTTGATAATTGATTTGTCATTATATTTCCAGTAATACTTTAAAGTGTCTTGGTTTACTTTCCAGTGTGTATCTGCATCAGGTACCACCAACTATTCCTGCATTATTCTGCACAGTGAATAACTGATTATTGATCCGTTCTGCAAAACCTATCACTTTAATATTAAGGCATATAAAGCAGCTTAGCTTCCCCCACATTAACCCCACATCCACAAAACAGCCAGCATTTTTGATAAGTTTTTAGAAAAACCTTAAGTTCATAACAGTGATTGCCTATTACTTATTAAAATAACATAAACACCAACACAATAACATAAAAGCTTATGACTTTTTATTATTTAATGTGCACTTTTTAGCTTAGAGTAGACAATTCAACAGCTGTATTTTATTCTTGTAATAGTCTTATTTTTTCATTTTTGTGATTTTCTGTCTAAGCACACGGATATGCAAACCCCCAAAAATGCTGAGCAGTCCCTCCATGATTTCATGATCCTGTGATCACAGAAATTAGCACAAGATCAAACAAAGTCTGCATTATTTGTAAGATCTTGTACTTTTTAAAATTTCCCAAACTTTTTTCTGCAAGAAATGGGTAAATAAACATATTGCTTGCATCTAGACCATGACACGCCCTTTGATGGCATCACATTGTGCTTTCATGTGTTTTTGCTAGGTTCCGCTTCTGGGAAGATGAGCACAGGGAACACATCTCATTTACCAAAAAGCTGAGGCATTGCAGGTTAAGTTGAGCCATAATATAGAGCAGAGATGAACATAGTCTGCATAAAGTAACAACGGGCACTTTGGAAATGAAAATATACATTTTTCTGTCAATGTATTTGAATGTGCCAGTGATTGGCTATTAGAATTTGACATATATCAGATATTGTTTCCATATATAGTCCCAAATAATGCACTAAAAGTCAAACAATTTGGATTTCATTTCGCCCAACTGGAAATGAAGCTTCTGTGAACACACACACCAATAAGCCAAAACCTTATTACCACCCCCAAGCGAATAATACTGACTGTCTCATAAAAACAGTACATATCAAGGACGGTAAGCTAATATTCAGTAGTCGTAGCTGAAATGCTAAATGCAGAAGAAATGCTGGGCAGCCAAGACTCATCGATGTGAGATGTAAATGAAGTCTATCCCCTGTGGTACAAAGCAACAGAATGCCACTGTAGCACAAATGACAGATAATTTCAATGATGATCATCATGGGAATAATGTGTCATGATACAGTGCATAAAGTCTTGCTGTGTAGGGGGCTACATAGCTGTGGATCTGACTTGTCCGTCCAACGCATCCCACAGATGCTCGACACGTACCTGGCGATATACATGATGCAACACAGAATGGGATTTGGCGGACCACACACCTTCTCACATTGTTGCAAAGTCTAGTTTCGACACCTGCATGCCCATTGCAGGGGCTTTTGGCAATGGAGAGGGGTCAGCATGGGCACTCTGACTGGCCTAGAAAATAGTGAGTTAGCGAGCTCAAAATGGTTCACCAATTCATTGACCTTGGTACGTAATACCAGATTTAAAAGTCATCTTGTCTGTATTATCATATTCAAGTATAATCCAGCAATCTCATTTCCTTCCCTGAAAAGAAACCTCACATGTGGTACAGCACTGAGACTGATCATTACAAAAAAGCTAAAACTATGAAATGAACATTCCACTAATATGATTATTCAATTCAAAAGTTAATTCCAGATATACAACCATGAATCTCACCTGTAAATGGTTCCTTTAAATATTTTACTGCCCTCACTGTACAAATAACTATATTTCTTCAGTCACATATAAAATCTACTAATAAATAAATAAATAAAAAGTGAAATGCTTAACAATTCCTTTATATTAGATTTATGTGCCTAGTAATTTATTCCTTAAGAGTTTGATAGATTAATATGTTTTACATACTGTAATTTGACCATCTCCAAACATAATATACCTATTTAAGGAACTGCACCCCAAGTACTGAAATGATTTACATGAAACATGAATTATATGTATTCTCTTGCAAGGAAACTTGTACTTATAACACTTAAACCTTCCATCAGGTTTGGCAATAATATCCCAGGACTCATGTTTCTTCTCATCTAATGCATAATGCATTTAGGTTTCAAAATACAGTGGTAGGGGGGTTGGATAAGTAAGCAAGTAAATAAATAATCAGATTCATTTATATATTTGCTTCTATTTATGTTATGACAAAACATCATTGTCACAGCCACTATCCTGGTGATTTGCAGATATATTCTGCGTAAATTTGCAGATGTATCTCTTTTCAGTGGAGCGCTGTTCTGCCCTGACATTTTCAGACCAGCTAAGTTAGCTAGCTAATTCATTCAACATTTAGATGGCCTGCACAGAGCACAGCTGTGCACACCCTTTGAATTGGGTTGTGAGTTCCCAGGATGCGGTGAGAGATGGCTTAAAATTGCGGAAACTTAGATAACGTTAGACAAACACACAAAACGTGTGGATCCGTGTATGATGATTATATATAATAAAGTTTGAGGGCCTTGGAAATTACAGGAGTTTCCCGGGAGAAACAACAAAATCAGTGGGTGCTGGGAGATGGCCTTGAAATACGGGAGAGACCCCCAAAAAATGGGAGTGTTAGGTATACTAATGGGTGAACTGGTAAGGATGGTTTTTCAGCGCTCCAGTCCAGCTAATTTATTGACAGGTATTGTTCTGCTACCATATCAGACTTTTGCTGAAGTCTGTATGTGGCAGTTTTTGCCCATGAAAATACTTTTGTGAATCAGATACTCAGCAAAAGCACATTTTTTGGTAAAGCTGAACAAAACTAGGTTATCAGCAGGATTTCGATGAAGTTGGTCAATACCACCTGAAGGGAAAAAAAGCAATACGATGAGCCGTTGTGGATGGCTGGACAGAAACATAAACCACAGTGGCAAAACATCTACTGAAGAAAGTCATGGCTGCTATATGCCACTTGTCCAGAGAAGGAAAAAGAAAAAAAAATTGTCCTGGTATTTAGTCAGACCTTGTTTTCACAAAAACTGAAAGGCACAAAGAGGATCAAGGTAAATAACTCAAAGTAAATAAATTTGATTCAGAATGAATGTATAAGTAATGGACAATCAGCAGCCTTTGACAAACAGGTAAAGGAAAAAAAGGTGGGGAGGACCTGCTGACTACGTCATCCGAGCTGTTGTGTGACTAACCAGAGGTTCTTTATCCTTATCTCCATCCACACTGTATTTAAGCCTCCTCTTCCTGTCACTGGTCATATTAACTGCTGCCTGGTGACCTTGACTTCCATTTGCAGCACCATCTATATCCTCAGCTTTGGCTAGAGAGGGTATGTTTTGTTTTGTGGGCTGGGTCTTCTGGGATGGTTTGTAGGGGTCATCACCAATGCTTACTGACAGGTTAGTGTACAGGGGTTCCAGCTTTTTGGAAAGCAGTTCATAGGTGAGCGAGTTGAGACCATCTGAGCGCCAGTTCCTCCTGGTCCGACTCAACAGGTCGAACCTGTTAGGAGAAGGCCGTGGTGGACGATGTGTTATGGAGAATGAAAGAATATGACACATGATAGATATCCTGAGCTAATTTTTGCCACTAACAGATTTTCCACAGGGATTTCATACATTTATATAAAGCAAAATATTATGTAATAAGGCTATTCAGGTTACGTTCAAGTTGAAGCAAGTACAGCAGCAGAACCTCTCCAGGGACTTGAACTTACAGATTTTTGGCCAACAGCAACTGCAACCCAGTACTGGATAAGCAGTCTTAAACCAGATGCATGGAGAAAGATAATCTTAAAGGCCAAGATTTACATGAAAATGAGAACATTATTCTAGCCTTATCAACATAGAATAGTCATAATATACCATGTTAAGATCAGAACTTTCTGAAAAAGAAAACTTGGCCAAGTGTCTAGGAGCGTCTGCAAAGTAAGTTCAAAGGAATTTAAAATAATTCTATTATTTAAAAGAATTTAAATAATAGAAATTATTTACAAATGGAACATATCAGATCACTGTCTAAGATAACATCATCCCACCACATTCATTGCTATATCATCCAAGTTGTTGTACGACTAACCAGAAACTGTTTATCCTTAGCTCCACCCACATTGTATTTAAGCTTCTGAATTGAATGGAAGACCCTCAAAAAAACCTATAAAGGTGTCAGGATGGAAGATGCCTCAAAAGAAATGCGTGATAGCTACATGACCGCTAGACCAACTTCAGAAAAAGAACTCTGGAAAAATGTGCTCTGAAAAATTCCACAAACAAAACTATGTTTGTGTGCAGAAACATTTCCATCTGTGTAATTTGAGCATTATTTAACACAATTGCCACGTGCCTCCTTTTGAAGTCTGTTTCTCACCTCCTGTTAATAAACAGTGGTGATTTCATACATGCAGAAAGATGCCTGAATTTTGCCTTATTCATAACATGTGACTCGTACCTGCGTGGGTTCTCCTCGTTGCCCTTGTCACCCTTGTGCTTAATCATTTTATAATGTCCAACTGTCACTGGGGGTCGAACTATCTTCATCCCTGACAGACGTACTCTGTAAACGGGCGTTAACAGAACAAGAGCAAAAAAATAGGAGGGGGACAACGAAAACAACAAATTTAAAGAAATAAAAAAAAATATGAAAAAAACGAAACAAAGGATTTCTTCAGTAAGTAAAAAACATACCAAAACCAGTTGGTTGGATTATGTAAATGAGAGAAGAAAGGGAAACACACTTGATTAGATACTGTATACAAGAACACAGACTACATGCTTGTGGTTCTGGGAAGATCACTGCACTACAAATGAATGTCTACCCCACATCTGTCAACACCTGATAGTTATTATCACTCCTTGTCAACCAATTCCTTGCATCATCTAGACTGAGAGTCCAAGGGAACACCCAGGTAAACTTTTATGTGTTTGTCCAGTTATTCCACTTTTTTCATCAGCACAGATAAACTTGGTATTAAAGAAAATTACATTAGTCCAATCAGTTTGATGAGAAAGAAAGAATTACAATTGTAACATTAACTATAAATAATCACAAAATACAAACTGTTTATTGACTGTAAATAAGAAAAACATGAGCTAAAGCTACCCCTCTGTTGATCAAGCTAGATCCTCTATTCCAGGGCTGCCTAACCCTGCTCCTGGAGGTCTACCACTCTGCAGAGCTTAGCTGCAGTCATAATTTAACACACCTTATACAGATAATCAGGCCCTTCAATATAATCTAAGCATTAGAGCCAGCTATGTTGAAGCTAAGCTGGTTGGGCTGCCCTGATCTACTCAATCCTTAGGGCTTGAACTTTTACGTTACCTATTTCCAGTATGACTCCGGTATGTCAACAGATGTGCTGTGTAATGTGAACTTTCAGCATTCAGTTGTCAGCACTGAATGTATAGTTCAGTAACAGAATATTATGTTAATTAATCCATTCATACATGGCCACCGATGATCTACTATGCAATGAAAAAGCTCAATTTTATAGATTAGGCTATCTGATTCTTCTACACCTATTCTTGCAGGCATTCTGAAAGTTGGAAGTAAATTTCAGAGGGAAAAACAGGTTGGTGAGTATGCAGATGGAACACACAGGGAAACAGGAAGTAATGGAAAAACAATTTACAAAAAAACCCTACTCCAGCAGACTACTTACATTCCCCCAAGAAACTCCTTCTTCACCCCCCCCCACTAAGTTTGCCATATCTGCTGTCTTTCTATGTCACATTTGTCGTGTTGCAACCTGCCCCTTACCTGGCCGCAATGTCATCATCCTCTCCACCCCATCCCCAGTACTGGTTTGGGAAGCCATTCATTCTGAGATACTGGTCAGGTGTTACAGCAGACACCCCTCCAAAATATTGAGGATATGGCAACCTGCATCGGGGTGGGGGGGGGGGGAGTATGAGCTTTTTGCAATAATTAAACTCATACAGTGTTCATCAACAATAGCTCCAGCAGTGCAATTATAGCACAAGAGATTTAATAGAGACCTGTATCCAAATTTGTCCATGGCGACAGATAGGTGAGTGGGGTGCTGGGGATGACAGGTGTAAGTGTTGTAGTCATTCTCAGGCAGCAGGTCAACATCATGTAGAAACACACAGCTCCACTCCCCATCTCGCAGCGCCTCACGGACCCCGACATTCAGCAGTTTTGCGCGGTTAAATGTTGAGTTTCCTGCCTGGAGACATTAATATTTTTCATTACAGTACAAACTCACAACCCAGAAACTGCAGGTTCAGGTCCCAGGAGAGATCTTCTGTAGCAACCATGAGCAAAGTACTTAACCTGAATATCAATCTCAACGGATGTGTGAAAGTGTTAATTGATTTTCTAAGACTATATTTAAATGCACAAGACAAAGTACGTTTTAAAAATTTTTCAAATTATGACAGTTGAAACTAGCATTAAAGTTTGAGAACATACTAACTTTACAAAAACTAGTTCTGGAGGAAGTCAATTCAATGAAAAAAGAAGGCCATTCATCTGCAGACATACAGTCAAAAGCACAAATTATTATAAGACCTCTATAGATGTCCTAACCCTTATAAATTTATTTCCCTTGGAAAATAACTGTGTCACCTCAGATTGTATACCCTTACTATGCGAGGAAAGGGGGCAATCGTAAGGGAGAAACAGAGTGAGACAGAGAGAAGAGCAACAGACAGAGAGAGAGAGAGAGGGAGAGAGGCAGACCTGGTGCACCACATAGATGCCATAATGAAGCTGCTGCCTCTGTAGGAAGGGATGCAGGTGGTAGAGCAGGGCACGCAGGTGTGACTGCCTGTTCCGGTAGGGGACCACAATGGCTGTGTGGTGATGAGGCTCACAGTCAGGGGGGCTGTAGCGCCCCCCAGGGAACACCAGGGGGTTTTTCTCACTAATCTCATCGAGGGACAGAGGGGAAGACAAACGCACAGACACAGGGCCCACTAAAGCAAGGAAAAGAAAAGTGAGAAAGAGAGAACCAAGGTATTATGAGTTTCACACAGAAGGGAAAATCAGGAGAAGATCAACATAAACACAACAGATTCATTTAGTACATGTGCACATATGGCTGCATCAGCACTCACATGAGTGCTAGCAAAGGCTATACATTTCTCATCTGCGCTTCCCTCATGGTGATATGAGCTGCCAGATAATATCCAATCGTCAGATTCCCCCTTTACCTTCAAGAAAATCCAAGACCTATCCGTTTCAGAAATACCTCTACTTTCCTACACCAGCCCATGTTCCACAAATGACTGCAACAGCTGAGCTGGTGGGTAACACATGAACTCTCAAACTCTAGATATCTTAGTATCACTGAAATAAAAATTATAAAATAATCTGAAGGAAAGCTCTGCAAGTAAAAGTCCAAACTCTAACAGGTTAAAGAAAACAGATATGTAAACCTGATTTAGCAATAAATCAATCTAGCTACTTTTGTTCCTAAAGACAAAATTAATTTCTATAAGCTAAACATAGGCATTTTTATAGCCGCTGAGCCTGTGTAAAAGGGAGAACCGACTGGTGAACTTCACATTGCATAGTATATGCATGGTTTCATTTTTTTTTTGTTTTTCAACATATATCTAAAAAACAGTTTCTTCTTTGAATTTGCACATGTTTGGCACCCTACTGTAAGACAAAGCAGAAAATTCACACATTATGATAATTAATTTAAGAAAGCATTGGTGTGCTTCCTTGCGTGTTGCCACGCACACACTGGAAACCCTGTCAGCCAACTCCACTAATCCTGTAGGAAACACTGGGTACAAATTAAGAGTGTAACAGTTCTGAAACCGACAGCGAAATTGCGTTGAAAACATTCACAATCTTGTATCACAGTTCCGAAATACGGAACCGCGATATCCTCCCCCAGCCTCATCCCACTGCTACAGGTGCAGCCTATTAAGCTCTCATTACATTATTAATGTTACAAAGGTATTTTTCGATTCACAATTAACACAATAACACATGAAAGTCACAAAGTTATTAATCTATTTAAAGTTATGGCAAGCAGTATATTTTGTCAATATTACACCTTAATAGGACTGAAATAGGACACATATTTGTCATGTACCGTTACTATATTTACATGTATTTTTGTATTTTCAAATTGTAGATTATTTGTATTTTAATTAAGTACATTTTCTCACACCAGTTTGTTGTATTTTATTTTGTTACATTTGTTAAGTAATTATTTGTGATGTGTAGCGATACTTTTATGCCCATCTCTGGGTACTGGAACGGTAGTATTTGTACTCGACCGGAAGTCAATGTAAAAGGGAATGTACTGAAAGTACTTTACCAAAAGTATGGTACCTGGTGCAGTAGCAAAGCCCCCATAGACTGGAATTTTATATTGGTTTGTGTGGAATGATGTTGAAGCAGTTTAAGGTTTCATTAACTGACATCAATACGTTTGAGTGTAAAGTATTTAAAATGCAGCAGCTCGAATTATCACCAGGAACGGTTAGGTTCAGGACTGATTTCAAAGTTCTCCTACTTACATATAAGGCACTCAAGGGTCTAGCATCTGCCTACCTAACAGAACCGATCTGTGTTTACAAACCACATCATACACTTACATCACTGAATGCAAGTTTCATTGTAATGAATCCCATGTGTCTAATGCGCTTCAAACAAATAAATACAAAAACTAAAAAGATAAGCCATAACCCTACCTTTTTGCTGAAGCTGGTGGAGAAAGCTAGTCAGCACATTACAGACTGCAGCAGCTATAGTGACACAAGAGATGAAGAGTACAATAAGAAATAAAAAACTATACCTAGCAAGGGTGAGAGCAGGGGGCAGTCTCTCCTAGGTTGAGTATTCCCAGGGGCCCCTGTGTATCCAGACAGCAGGGCCCCAATCAGGCTGAGATTGGTGTACACGTCATGAGGACGTGAGTAGTCAAACTCTGGTTCGGAGGATCGCACCAGGACTGACACAAGGCCACGAAACCCACCCAGGGAGAAGTAGAGTACGAAGGCAAACTGGAAGCCCACCAACATAGCCAGGGTACAGGGGGAATCAAACATACGACCAAGACACAGCATGGTGCCTAGGAGGAATTTAAAAATGGTAGAAAGGGCAAGTTGATATCTGAGCTTTTTCAGAAATAGGAATACAATGAAAACATAAAGTTATGTAAAATGTGGTAAGTGGTTAAGGAGTTAAAATGTTAAAAAAAGTATTTTTTTCTTAATTATGTAATAAAAATATGAGTCAATGGCATTCAGGAAATGACTGAGAATAAAGATGACAAAAGACAATAGGACACAAAATTAGAATATATTACAGAGGAAGGGAAATAGTAAGGGTGAAGGCTAAATCAGCCATACAGAACAGACTTTTCAGCAGAGCTGGATGTACAAGGAGCGCAGCTAATCCAGCAGATATGGGGCACCATAAGAAATCTACAGAGAGGGAATAAAAAAAAATTAAATGTAAATCACGTATTAGATTGACATGACAAAACATACCCCACAATACAAACACTTTCTATATTTTTTCCCTCAAACGCACCTGTTACCTATGTGATGGATCATTCCAGGCTTTTTCAGTCCAGATCTGTCCAGTACAGACAGTGTCACAGCTAATTAACTGATTGGCGGAGGTGGTAAGACCTCGGCTCCCCCACCCTTAGTCTCATGCTCCAGGCTGGAGAAATAAGAAATATTATTATGTTTATTTAATTTAGACACAGATTAGTGATTTCCATTTCGAAATTTTAGCATAAAACTTTACAACCATACTTCTGAGACCACAGCAATGCAGACAGTGGTTCGCTATAGAGTTGTAGTAAACAAGGACCATCAAATTAAGGTAATTAAAATGTGAAAGATAAGATTTACCAGTTCTTTTCATATCAAGGAATTGATTCACAACAATCAAATCAGACTGTATGTTAAGGAATTGCACTTGTAAACAAAATGTTTTTTTCCGCTCTTTTGGATAGTACTTCACAGCAGTAGCTACACAACTTATCTCTATTTGTTCTTCTGCATAAATACTAGAATTCTACATCCCAGTTATTGTGTTACTCACAGTTAATAATGACAGATGTACAACTTATGTTTTATTATTACTACTATTAGAAAGTATAGATGTAAAAGATTCTTCACACCAGACTACAAAAACAGTCATGTGAAAAAGTAAGTACTGAAAACTTTAGACTTTTTCAACATATTTCAACATACTGATATTTGATCATTTCAACAATATTGCCACTTCTTGGCCACAGTTATGGTATCCTTTTGTGACCGCAGTATTGCATTTGTGATCAAATAAGCTGACACTAGCCGTCACGACAACATGGTCGGCCTCATGCAAACTTGCACACAAATCGAAGCAACCCCCAGAGGACCACACATTAGTTTCCGAGGTACAATGGGATCAGGGTACCGGAACCACACCTCGCCCAGATGCAGACTGAAGGAGAATCCAGCAAAACGCTATGCAACAGGCACTGGACAGGAACATCCTGCAGACCTTTTCTCCATGTCATTGCAGCAGAGCAGCTGGGTGCTCACTACAACACTGCGGAAATGCTTCTGGGGGATTAGCTAACCAACTGGCACCACCAAGAGGAAGAGACCCTGGGTTTATGTGCAGCCAAACTGTGGTACTATTAGCCTATCCTTGGTTTAATGTAGCTGCTCAAGAGGGGCTGGCACGCCACACATATATGTAGATACTCACACCAGATCGGCTTCGGCAGCATGTCCACGTCTTCGCCCACAGACCCTCACGATAGCCCTGGTGGAGGCAGAGACTGTTATACTGTGCACACTGTTTATGCTATTGTTACTTAATTGCTATTCAGTTACTATTTTCAGCACTTTATTAGTTCTTGTGCAACTTTTTTATTTACTAAATTCATGTTATTTAAACTTATTTTTGTTCTATTTTTATTGAACTTACTGTCTTCTATAGCACTGAGTATGGAAGTTGTTAACTCAGTAAGGTTGAAATTGTACAGTGACAATTAAGATATTCATTCATTCAGTTGCTTCATGCTGTGATACTGAAATTACCTTTGTCATCTAAACAATAAATGACAGTAAAGACAATTGTAACCTGGCAATCTGGCAGTAATAAATAGGAGCTTGGTGAGTTGACTGTACCCCACAACCCATGACACCATGTTTTCCAAACCAATGTCAGTGGCAAGATTGGCATCTGCTAAGCCCAGGCAACATGGCCCATAACAACACAGAGAAACCGTTAAGACAAACCCTGCTATTACTGTGGGAAAGCAGGCAACATGGAACACAACTGCCAAGCTCCTGCATCACAACCCAGCAATATGTAGTCACAAGGACACAGGGTCCAGGCAGTGCAGCAATGTACCACTGTGTGAGGATCCAACCTCCCCTAAGAGATCACACACGCTACGACTGTACCTAGAAGGCAATACAGAGGGTTACATCTCTCAGGCCCTTGTGGACATAGGGACCACAATCTCACTTATCTGACTAAGTACACTTTTTGGCGGCCTTCACCCTGACTGGATGAACTTCAAGTTGCAAATGATAGTGACCAGCAACCAGTCAAGAAAGAAGGGCAAATGATACACAAGTTCTGGCTGGCTGACATCCAGGACTCCTGTATTGTAGGGCTTGGCCTGCTGGCCCAGTGAGGAGCATATGCAGATGTGTTAGGGGTTTCCATTCACCATGGCACTGAGACTGTGACCTTTCAGAAGGGCAACTGAGAAATGAGTGGGGGACATGTCTGTCATTGTTGCAAAGCCACCAGACTTACCTCGGGGGAGGTTGAGACTGTACCCAAGTTAAAAACTATCATCGCTAAAGCAATTTTATGTTTTTTTTTTTAACTGCACTGTCATTTTAAATGAAACTGAATACCCATCTGACACAGAACATTAAAACTGGACACACAGTGAGTTACTCTTTCCAAATTCTGGTAAACAGTGAACCCCCTCCTCCCCCTCTATTATTGTACTATTGGTTATTCTTAGTGATATGGGGAATTAACCGACAATTTTAAAAGTCACTTTTGTGATAAAGATAATAATAACAATCATAATGAACTAAATCGCGTGTTCTCTACTGCGGAGAATGGTGGCATTTCTGTAGTGATAGACACCCTATAGAAATCATTATATCTTTTAGCCTAGTCTGAATTTGCTGGCTAAAGCGCCATAAAAGCCACGGGGAGACTAAGGGCGTACTCACACTTGGTCCGGTTGCCTCGTGCCGTGCCCGTGCACGACTGCCCCCCCACTCCTACTCCCCCGCTGGTCCGCTCTCGAATTGCACTTAAGGATCCTGGCCCGGTACGCTTTCGTTATCACTGTGCGTTTGTGTTGCAGAAAACATAGGAAGGAAAGCACTATCGTACAGCAGAATGTAATTTTTGATTAATATCCTTATTTTGTAGCTTATTTGGAGTAATTTCGGCCGCGATGACACGCAGATTTATCAAGTATGCAACGCAGCGATTTTTATTTATTCGTACTGCACCAATAAGAAGTCCCACATTTTACCAGATTTGTCAGTTTGTGAAAACTGGGATATCGGTACTGAAAAGTTACCGTGGTACCGCATTTTTGAAAGCTGTTACGAATAACAACTCTTTATTTTGATGCCAGAAAACGCGGACACACTCGCTACTACCGAATCCCATGGCTGTTTCCCCTCGAAAGGCTTAGGTAGAACATTAGTGCTCCTCCTGTAAATGATGTGCTGGCACACTTTCACATTGCGCACCAGCAAGCCCGTTTCCTCGTGTGAAAACCGAACTGGTTCGCCAGGTAAACGCGCCGCTAAAATAGCAATCCGCTGTAGCTCATGCGTCGCTGCCTTTTATAAGTGAGGTGACGCGCCATTTTGATGGGTTCACTGCCTGTTACGCCCAAAACACGCCTCTGAATAACGAAGAAGGTTAGGACAACCTTTTTCAAAATAACAAAATGGATTTTAACACGCCCGTAAATGTTAGTTGCGCCTCGCGCTTTACATTAAATCGTCAAAATAGAGCCCAATATGTCTGAACCAAGGCCAACACACTATAGTCTGTCAGAATTGCACGCATCATGCTATATAGTATACTAAAATGTCAGTTAGTTAAATATAATCTCCCTATCTTCAAGTCTGTGAGGTTATTATGCTATGCGGTGTTTTAAACTATTACATAATCAAGCAAAATGTGCTTTATTAAATGTGTTTATTAAAAAAGATGAACGGAAGACAGCAAAAGGAACTGCTGTAATCTTTATGGATGCTTTTATCTGTTTGGTATTTTTTCGTTACAGTGGAGAGTAATGGTGGTACGTTTGATTACAGATGAAATACGTTTTATAGTTTTGGGTGCTCGCTTTTTTTCATTCGTCAGCGCATCTCAAAATCTATTAAACGAATCGTAAACATAGTGATCCCCCTCTCCCCCTCAGCCCCCAAATACTCTCCATAAACACTACATTTTTTTGCAACGCAGATTTGCGAAAATACTGACACGATCTGTACAGCCTACCCATTCCATTCCCTGCGGGTTTGGGTCATGTATAGTCTACATGCGCTCCTGCGTCATTAGCCGCTTTCACACCAGAGTTCCAGAACCTGGTCCTCCTTTTACATATGTGTGAAAAATGGTTACAGGGAACAAAATTTAGCTATCTCTGCAATTTTAATTGTGGCTGCTTTTTAATATTATCTAGTATATGTTAAAAAAAATCAGTTTAAAATTTATCACAGCTGTTTCTGTATGAGCTCTGCATGCACTCTCAAAGTCAGTTGTAACCATTTTCGTCCTTGCTGTCGTACTAGCTCATAGGCGGTGCGGTGAATTTGTGAGAAATTTAACAAAATGAGTGAAGAGGAGAGAAGAGAACAAGAACTGGTCACTAAAATACATTCGTCTTCTGCTATATGGAAATATTTTGGATTCCATAAAGCCAATATTGAGCGAAAGCAAGTGATTTCACCGCATTGTATCTGTTGACATAACTCACGGCAACACTTATTTGACAGGCTAAATTGGTAGATAAGTTCTATTTGATTAGTTCTAGACAGTAATATGTCCTACATATACACACTAATGAGCCAAAAGATGACCACTCCCACCTGAAGCAAATTATGTTGACTGTCTAGTAGGGTTGGACAATGTCTACCTAATTGGCAGAAGACTTGTATAGGTAAAATAATTTTTTACATACGTTATTTTACACTTTTTTAATGACTAGTCATAAATCCACGAAGTACTCCATCCATCCAATTTCCAGAACCGCTTATTCCATTTCGGGTCGCGGGGGGTCCGGAGCCTATCCCGGAGGCTGCGGTCGCAAGGCAGGGAACAACCCAGGATGGGGCACCAACCCATCGCTGAAGTACTGCATTACTATTAATTTATTACTATTTCTATTTTTTGCACATATGAGCCCATTCACAACCCATCCTTCCCCCTCACCCGCTCTTTCCTTACTGTTCCTCCACATGCAGTGAGTCTCAAATTGCATACTTCATTACTTTAACTTATTTTGAGTGCGTAAATAAATGCATTTATGCACTCAAAATAGCAAGTTTAGGTATTAATATATATATGGATGTACATGGATTTTGGTGCGAAAAAATATCGATATTATGATAAACACTAGAACCGCCGTTCTAGGGAACATCAAATTCCTTTAACAGCCAAGCAAGAAGTACTTCGGCGTGTGCAACCCTTTTGTTTGCACTAACGTGCCATTAGTGTTAAAACCCTAGCAACCTATTTGGGGGATACACAGACCCAAAATGAATATTTCTATTACAATTTTATAGTAAAAATCGACATATTCTACATCAATTTATTATTGTAATATAATTCCAAAAGAAGTATGCAAAACCATTTTTGACCACTAGATGACGCCACAGCCCGCCAAAAGCCGCTTAGAGAGTAACAAAAGCATGGGCGCTGCTGAAATTGGCTGTCCTCCTTAACCATACTGTTATTTTTGTGTTTTCAAAATATAAACCACTAAACACAACATTTGAATGTGTTTTTAAAATAAAACCACAAATACGTAAACTTTGCTAATACGGAGTAAAAAATGACCTCTCATTTGTATGTGTAAACGGTCATTTAGGTAGAAAAAAACAGTGGCACACTTTCACGTACAAAAACAATTTTAACAATACAAAATTCTTTACTTTAACAATAGAAATAATGCAATAAGAAAACAAGACGAGGATACAATTCAAATAACATATTACAACGGCAAAATCACACATAAAACATCTATAATAACTATATACCACTAATTTAAACAGTGAAATCTCACACACAAAAAAATCTATAACAACTATATGCAACTAATATAAGGAAGGGTACAATGAACTAATTTACACACAAGGGGCAGAAAGCAAAAGTTTTTTTCTGCATGCGCTTTGCAGGTAAACCGTTTGCACACAGCATAAGTCGTGTGTCTTGACATCCCTGCATCTGTCACAAAAGTAGCATCTGCCCTTCTTTTCAACATTCTGCTTTTCCATTGCAGGCTGTGGAGCCACCAGGTCGCACATAGCAGATGTCCACCAAATTGAAGAAAAGTACGAGGGTCCAATATGCGTTTTTTTGCTGGCAGCTTTGTCCAAGTTTTCTACCTCTCCGTTATTCAAACTGTAGTCCATGATCATAGGAGGCTTTTTGTCTACTGTCCGAGTCATCTCAGCTCACCTATGGTATGTGCTCATCAGCACAATGCTGGTTTTTGTCTTGGCCATGTAGGACACAGCAGTGGTGTCTGGAGTGAAAACAAAGATGGCGGCATTGGCCGATCTATCCTTTGTACTCAGCAGTGCAGGTGGGAACAGTAGGTTTTGGGGAACAATCCTCACCATGGTGTGTTTTCTTTAGAGAGGTTCCTGGCCCAATTCATACGATGTAAAAAAAATTGTTCATGGTGATCCTTCACCTGACGATGTCTTCAGTTATGTCCAAGACCATCCGCATTCCTTGCGTTTTTTTTGGAGGTGCTTCTGATGGTTTGTGCATATAAATTTGTAAATTCCAAGTGTAACTGGAATGCAAATCTGCAGCCACCCAGATCTTTATGCCATATCTGGCTGGCTTTTTCGGCATATATTGTCTGCAGGGACAGCAATCTGCATGAACACAAAAAGAGAAACAAACATTATATTTCAGTTTGACACAGTATATAACCAAAAGCTCTCCAAAATGCCTCTGAAATAATATACTAACTCTGGCAGATTATTTTCCACATAAAACTATAAAATTCTTATCTAAATAACTTTTAGACTAACCACATGAAATGAATGAAAATAATACTTTTAAACTGTAATGAAAAACATATGCTAGTTACCTCTGAAGGGAACCAGTCATTCATCCACCATAATGTCTGGGCTGGGATTATACATAAGTGGAAGTTGTTCCATCCACTTATCCCACATATCCCTACATGCAGCCAGCTTGTCAGTTAGCCACTGTGACGCTCTTGAGTCCTGGTCATCAAATAATATGGCTCCTGTCAGAGCTTCAAACCTCTCCCAAGACATTTGTGCCAAAAAAAAATAGGTTAGCCAGTTTCGGGATTGCAGAGGCTGATGACAACCTCCCCCTTGGACTTGTATAGCACACCGAGTATGAATAATACCAGGTAGGCATGAAGTTCAGTCACATCTAGGGTGCCCCACCTTTTGCCATATCTCTACCTCCCCTCTTTGCTGATCTTTGAAATTATAATGTCCTCAATAGATAGAGGACAAAAAAATGCATAAAAGCAGACAAAATGTCTTATGTGTGGGACACTGCCATCTTCAATGGCCCAGGTGTTGTTTTCAGGAGGAACTCTGCAGATTTGCAGTCTGTTTGCTGGGGGAATAGTGCAGAGGCCCATGAAATGTCTTTGTTTTTGGAGAGAGATGTCCCTTCAACATTCTCAGGGTCTGGGCAATCCGAGGAGGAGTCCTTGCTTTCGGATGGGTGTTCAAGGAAGCCCTCTTCCTCACTGCTCATATCTTCCTCAGTGCTTTCCCTCTGGTCTACACGAGGTCTTGCTAAGTAGTGTAGGATCCTCTTCAGCAGAGTACTGTGCCGTCCTTTTTTTGTGCAGTGTGCAGGAATGAGAATGCAACCTGGTCTGACACTTTATACCTGTCTGTGACCCGACTCCTGTGTCTTTTGATCCATGCTTTGTTATGAAAGCAGTGTCTGTATTTTCTACATTTTAGAGATGGACATTACATCAGCTACATCAATCATGGTTTTTAAAATCAGACTGAAAACACATTTTTCACTAGTGTATAATGTGTTTTTACTCTAATATGTGTTTTATAAAAAAACTTTATAATGTTTTTTTTCTATATTAAATGATTGTATATTTTTATATAAATTTTTAATTAATCTTTATTTAAAAAGGCCCAAGACACAACCAAAGGAACAAAGGCATGATGCAGCAGTTCAAAGAATTGTTTTCTTTCTTTATTTGGATTTCTTGAACAATTTATACAGTTAATACTTCAGGAGAGCTGTTTAGTTTAAAGTCATGGAAAGATGACATTTAGGGTGCTTTTATAACCTCAGAGCAAGCAGGCATTTGTGGTCAAATGGTCAAATACAACCCCAGGCAGGTGGCCAGAAAACCTTTCATTTCGAGCTGTACCAAAAAAATGTCATTTGATTGTTTTTTTATTATTACTATTTATAGATTTGGATCTCAGTTTTTTTCATGACAAAATGACATTTAGGGTATTTTTATGGCCTTAGAGCAAGCAGACAACTGTGAATTCAGTCAGAATTTGGGGTAATTATAGACCCCAAACAGGGGTCCAAAGTGTAAATTCTCACTCAGTACTAAAACATGCTTTTATTTATTTTTTCTTGTGGTAAACTAGAGCAAAATTGGCAGCTTAGTCTGTGATATAACCTCATCATGATCAAATTTCGTATGCTTAAACAGAGCTGCAAACCCCTTTTGAGTCGAACATGACTGCAACAGATTGTGTTGATTTTCACAATTTGTTTCCACTGACTGCATTTGTAAATTTATGTTCCATTAAGAGCTTTTTAAATATCTCTTCAAAAATGGAAAGCTGATATATAGTATTTCATATCTCATTCCTATCGGATTGTTATCAAATCAGAATCAAATCAGACTGAATCAAATGGAATCAGGGCACCTGTGCTAATATCCATCCCTATGTATTAAAGTATGTGATGTGAATACTAACGTTACTAATAGCAACCTGGTGGTCAATTTTCCCATCAAGAACTTAAGTCAAAAAAGCAAAAGTTGCGTACTTTTGAGTTAAGCATATTCTCCCCTCATCATTGCAAACATGCCCACCGAACTTAACCCGAAAGGGAAGACACTGCCTTGCAAGAAGTATAATTCATCAAGGAAGAGAAGGGGGTTCTGCTCTCAATGTTTTTGGCAATAAGTAAAATGTGGAACATGGATTATTTGATTTTCGTTGTGAACCTAAATGAAATCTGCAGAAACCTTTTTATTTTGAAAATGACAGTATGGCAGTATGCAAGCATGCATTGGTAAAATAATAATGCAATCAATTGCATAATCCAAACAAGCTTAAACACTATTCGATGTATTATTCCAAACCAATTTTCTAGTCACTGTCACTAAAAACCCACACATCTACCCTATTAAGCACAGAATGGTTACCAATTAGGCGAGTGTTCTTGTCAGGTTGTTCCGTTAGATACTGTATGTATAACAAACATATGATAATCGTATAATCATATAATGTTTGTTATTAATGTATATTAAAGCTGTTAAGGTGTGTTAGGATGTTACAGTATACTTACAGGCTGCTTACAAATGTTCAACGAATGCATTTTGAATGCATTATGAAGGTGCACTGAATGTTCTATGAATGCATTAAAAATGAAAAAATTGACGGTGTGCACAGGGGCGGGGGGATCATGATGCTGGCTCAACATTGTGATGTCTGTCTCTCAGTCATCAGTCCAACCCTATAATCTAGTAAAAACAATGCATGTCAAAGTATGGGAAATATTAGACTGTAAGGGAACATTCTGTATTTGCAGTCAACATGCTGAATGCAAAAGAAATGGGCAGGAATAAATATCTATGTGAATTTGACATGGGCCAAATCATTATGGCCAGACAATCACCAAAA
This sequence comes from Mormyrus iriodes, assembly GCA_011763525.2. Classification (NCBI taxonomy): domain Eukaryota; kingdom Metazoa; phylum Chordata; class Actinopteri; order Osteoglossiformes; family Mormyridae; genus Mormyrus; species Mormyrus iriodes. The sequence continues at coordinate 23,815,731 of JAAGVU020000103.1, read as the reverse complement.
CAACAATGTTCGTGGGGTGTTCATAGTCAGCCACGGTGAGTATCTACTGAGAGTAGCCTGAGGAGGTAAAAACCATGAACTACCAACAGGGTGTTGGGCGGCCAGGACTCGTTGATGCAGAATGTGAATGATATCACATCTGATACTAGATGCTATCAGAATAACAACATTGTATTCCCGGGTGGCCCCTTCACCCCTACGCCTATCTAATCCCAGTTCCTCCCACACCCCCCAACCACTATCTGTACTCCCCCTACATTAGACATGAGTGGTGTAGGATTTTGGTATATTGCTTTGCTATGTTATCACTCTGTAGCACAGAAATCGCAGCGTGTGTGGCCTCCTGGAATCAAGCAAATGATAGTAATGGTAATTAGGAATTCACCCAGTCCTTACTCCCTGTTGAAACCAAAAGGCAAGATGCTAGTCAATGCAAATCATCAAACAAACACTGAGCAATCAGACTGCCATAAGGAAGGATGATCAAGGAACCAAGTCTTTCATCATCATTTTCTGGTCCCTGCTCTTTTATCTTGCGGCGCCTGCCTGGCTGTGATCAAACATTACGGTGCCTACAAAAAGTATTCACCTCTTGGATGTTTTACCCTTTTATAGCTTTTATAAATCAATCATGATCAACATAATTTGGCTTTTTTGACAAAAAAAATTACAAAAGCCCCCTTTAATGTCAAAGTGAAAACTGATTTCTACAAAATAATGACAATTAAATAAAAATATGTAACATAAAATAAG
>JAAGVU020000103.1:23780643-23814878 GCA_011763525.2 Mormyrus iriodes | reverse complement strand
TTACAAGCTTCAGCAGCTGAGATTGGAGAGACTCTGCATACAACAACTGTTGCCCGGGTTCTTCACCAGTCAAAGCTATATGGCAGAGTGGCAAGTCACTGTTGAAGTAAACTCATATTAAGTCTCGACTAGAGTTTGCCAAAAGGCATGTTGGAGACTCCATGGCCAAGTGGAAGAAAGTTCTTGGGTCTGATGAGACCAAAATGGAGCATAAGTTGGAGTACTGGATAACGATGTGAGTGTCCCAGCAAGAAGAGCAGCATTACCATTAGCTAAGTTAGCTAACTAATTTTGTGCAACTGTGGTGCTACCACTCGCAGTCGGCATCTTTCTCACCAGTAGATTAACCTCTGGTGGCGCATGCTGTGTACTACAGTACAATACATCACCCCAATACAGCATCTCCATATCAGTTTAATGGATAGAAGAGTGTCTGTATTTTTTACAGTATTAAAAATAATACCTTTGGGATTTCTAAATACCAGCGTATACTGTCATACCTCCAAAGCCTAACATAAACCAGTAACATAGTTGTCTATTATCATTATCAAGTATTATGTACCGTATATAATTGTATGTGCTATACTTTTATATGACCGGCAGCAGAGTAGGTTTGTTTAAACCAGCATCACCACAAACACGTAAGTAATGCGTTGCACTGTCACATTACAACAGTAGTCAGCTCTGTTATAATGTTGTGTATTCGGTCAGTTTTCGACCAAAATGTTATTATGTGATGCATGTATATCTATAACTAGCTTGTTGATAAACAAATGCTAAACACTATTTTTGCTTTTCTCCTTTTATTGTAAAAGTGAAAATCCTCTTCAGATTTCTTTTAGTTAGCAAACACAGGTGGTTATATAGCCCTTTCATAAAAGTGAAGTGGTGTAAAGCAAACATTCGTAAAGCAGGGGATACCTGTACTAAGTTTAGGGAGGCAAATATTTGTCAGGTGGGTGATATTGTTGTTGGTGAATTATATTTTCCTGCAATAAATCAAATGATCATTAAAAATGTGTACAGTGTTTACTCAGGTTGTCAGCTGTATTAAACTAAATTTGTCGGGAGACCAGATACAAGTTTTATGGATAAACAAAAATAGAGGGAATTAGAAAATACATTGTTATGGCACTGTACATAAAATCTGTGTAATGTACCAGATCCCACACTTGTTAAAACCAAACACTAGCAAACAAACAAAAAGTTGTTGTATTAGCGTTTTATCTTTGGAAATAAACATATATTTATATTATGCTAGGCTCCAAACACTCACAGCACTGCATAGGACAAGCAGGTATAGAAAATAAATAGACCGATAGATTAGTTAAGCACTATCAGTATCTACATAATAACTGACTCCCTTTTTGATGTATTCTGAGTGATAAGCCTTAAGTGTTAGGTGTATCTATAAGGCAGGGATTCTCCAAAAATACCCTTAGAGCAAAAAGGGTTAAGATAAGCATGCATAAAAATGGCAAAGAAGCTGACAAAAAATGACAATGATGTATTCGCTGGACAGCCCCATCACCCCCTCTCCCTTATCTAATCACTAATCCTACCACACCTTCCTTGGGCAGTACCTAATTTTTCCTACTATCATACTGTCCATATGGAGGTGGGGGGTGTTCACCCACGATTTTGGTGACAAAAAATATATATGAATTTATAAGTTATTTTAAAATATTCAAAAAATCATCTCATGCCCCACAGTTTGAGAACCACTGACCAGACTGTGGTTTTCCCAAGATGGTATTTGTGCCTTCTTTTCCATCCTTTGCTGCCACCTATCACTGTTGTTTCAATTTTGCACCAATTTGTCTCAGGTTTATCATGTCTAGATTTTCAGATGTATATTTTCATCCTTACTGTATAATGTTTTTGTTGTTACTAGGGGTGAAACAGTTACCAGTTTCAAGGTAAACCGCAGTAAATTTTCCGATGGATAGTATTCACGTTTCAAGCTTTAATTACCGTTAACACCACAGATGATTATCGGGCTTTGAAAAACTTACTATAATGTGAAGCAACAGGGAGAAACGAAAACATTTGTTTTTAAGAAGAAACAACTCCCTTTTATTAAGCCCTTAAAAAGACTAACCCAAGAATTAAACAGCTGCCAAAAACACTTATTAGGGAAACGCAGAAAGGCACACATATGGTGAGTAGTCTACACAATAACTAGACACACGCAAAGACCAGACAGAGTTCATGCAAGACACAGGCAAGGATACCCAAGACAATCAGGGGACACAACATGTATTAACAATAACACAAACAATTTGCATTTACAATTTTCCCAGCATGCTTCTGAGCTGTTACTTTGATCTGTCATAAGCGGATGGCGTTAAATACTGTGCAGCATTAACCAAAGTTAGCAATAGTCTTGCAGATGCAGGTCTGCAGATGCAGCATGCAACGTGGGTTTGTTTGTGTTGGAAACATGACAGAAGGTGATGACAGCACTCGGGAAATTTTTCAGCTGTCTAGAAGACTAGGTCAGAGGTCTGGTCCTATTTTGCCCTTTTTAAGACTGCAGAAGGAAAACTGATTGTAGATGGCCATGCTGCCTGCAGAATATGCAGAAAGAAAATATATACAAAGGGGAGGCGACGCATCTAGTCTTACAAGTCATCTTCATGACCATCACTCTCTACTTTATAGTGAATGCAAGGTAAGTTAACTTACAGCTCAATGCATGATGTGGGGACTTTGGAATGGGGGAGAATGTCATGGTTTATCTGTCTAACTTGGTAATAGCTTGTCAGTAATGTAAACTGAATCTTTCAGTGTTATCTACTCTTGTAAAAACATTGTACGTTGTCAGTGGTGTACTGGAGCTGGCCATTTTTGGCTATGTGCTATTGAGAACGAATTCTGTGTACATTTGTATTTACATATTCTTAAAACGTAACACTATTTTCCTTTATCTGTATGGATTTTCCTATGACGGAGTATTAGTGCCACATTGTGGAAAAAAACAAAACAAACCAGAGTCAACGATAATGGGATACATAGTGATGATGATGTTAATGAAGTTTAAAAAGAAAAAAAGCTGATTATGAGGTTTTCCATCTCCCCATGTCTACACTGTGCTGAAAGAAAAAAAAACGGTTCATCTCCTCGTTTCCCACCTCTCATCCCCCAGCACAATGAAAGAAGATCAGCAACCCCAATATGAAGATTTTCGCTGCTCTTGCCTTTGTCTCTTTGTGATTACTTTTGTTTGATATTCTGTGTATTGCAACCTTGTTCCTGTCTCTTGGTTACTTTTTTTTTTTTTTTGGATTTCGATTTGGAATTGATTGCTTTTTGTGAGTATTGTATACATATTTTGTGTCAGGGTTGTAGGGAGTGGCTGCCAATTATTTTCATGCATGGGTATCGTTTTATCTCTGTTTCTTTGGATAGTTAGGAGTTAGGAGTGAGGTTAGTTTTGTGTTTTGGTTTTCTTTTGGTTTAGGAGTAGTCTTAGCTTTGGGTTCACTTGTTTTAATTATTATTTTGTCCAGTGCCACTCCCGAAGTACACCCTGGTGTTTTGTATTCCTGATTTGTCACAATATATCTAAAACACAACTCCCATGTCCCTTTACCCTCTCTCCCTTCCTCTGTTCTGTTCAACATCTGATTACATCATGACCCTAGACTGGGACTTAACATTGTGAAGCTCAATTAAAGATCAAATAGAGTAAATAGAGTAATAATATCAAAGTTATGCTGTTCACAAGGTCAAGCAACATATCTTAAGCCACCCTTCCCTTTGCTGTCAATAAGAGCTATTGCTTCAATTTTTGTGTAATTTCTCTCAAAATCTGAAGATCCAAACAATATCAGACAATTTTTAAGTTATCATGCCAACAACATGAAGTGTTGCAACATGAACAACATGAAGGCTGCCCTTTTCTTTATTATCACTAGGAGATTCTGCTTCAGTTTTGGTGCGATTTGTCTCAAAATGTGATCAGGTCCAGATCTTCACCCATACGTGTCGCAAAGCTTGAAAAAGATCTGTGAAATATTTTTAGTTACTGCATTTACAAGAGGAAGTGTCTTCAACAGCTGCCATTTCCTTCCTTTGCTGTCAAACAGCACTGCTGCATCATTTTTGGAGCAGTCTGTCTCTAAGTGAAACCAGGTGTAGATCTTCATCCATATACTATTTTTCTGAAGCAGCAATAAAATGCATGAAATACTTTTTGACTTATTCACAAAGTCAAATGTCGTCTGCTTTCACCCTCCCCATTGCTGCCACTAAACAGCCTTGTAGTTTTGGGACAAGTTTTCTCAAAATTTGATTAGTTCCAGCTCCTCACCCATACAATGTGTCTACAAAGTTTGAAGAAGATCCTTAAAACACTTTTTCAGTTCTCTCTCTAACAGCATCAAGTGTTAAAACTGCCCTGATGGTTCCCCTTGGTATATTTCCCCACCCAGGGTGGCGATTTATGATTTATCGCAGTCCACCAGTTATGGTTATTTCTAATGTTTATTTATAAATGGAACTTTTTCACATTTTTCATTTTTTAGAAACATACTCTGGATATCATCTCTCAACCATCCCCAGTTTGGGAACCTTCTATTCTAACCAAAAACACTGTGATATGACACTTTGGCCATATCACCCACCCCTACATTTAGCTTAATTTTAAATAAGTTACTGCTCATAAGAAAACACTTGCTACCCAGAGGTGTAGAAAACACACTACATATCAAAGGGTAAATAAAATATAATGATAAAATAGATAGATAGATAGATAGATAGATAGATAGATAGATAGATAGATCGATCAATGGATTAATGGATGGATGGATTGATGGTGATATAATGAATTAAAATGGAATGACCTAGGGGCAAGTAAACTATGCAAGTATATTACAGTATACAGTAAATTAAATGCTTTTAGTGACACTGAAAATAGCAAATAACCATACATTATAAATTAGTTCCAGATTCTGGATAACTTGTATTATAATGCATCAAATAATTTCAAATGTCATTCACTGATTCAGTGATAACAGTTTTTTGATAAGTGGACAACCTGTTGTTAATATTTGACTAGATACAACCAAAAGACTAGGTCTCATGTTATACCTTTAACTGGCTATTTTGTATTCCTGAATAAATATACTGATTTTAGAATATAAAAATAATTGCAATAAACACACATTAATTTAGATGGTCGGAAAGGTTCGCGACAGTGTTTTCCAGATCTGTTATTTCATAATGGACAAAGTCTAAACATTCAGTTCATAGCCAGTTCATTTTAAGTAACAACCTAGTGATCCATAGCATTACGCTGACCTTTCCTGGTTTCGCTGTCTTGCACTTGCCATGATTTCCCTCACCGTACAAACGAGCCACAGCCTCACAAATTCAGCTTTGTCGTGCCCTGTCGCTTGCAATCAATGCCGAGGCTTCGTAGATAAAGTAGGCCATGATTTCTACGATGCGGCCGTCGAACAGTTTTTTTTTGGCGACCGTCTAACCTACACCTCTCTGGCAGGGACTTACCCATACGACGCTGCCCGAGTCCTGTTACACTCCCAAGGTGCGTAGTCCTCGGCTACATGCATCTACGGACACTGTCTTGGCCGCTGTCCCTGGCCGCAGCCTCTAGGAGCGCCGCACTTTCCCTCATGAGCCTCAACCTTGTGACGTCGATTCATGGGAAGAAGAAACGCAATGGCGGGTGACAACGACAACCAAAGCCTTTCGCATGTCGCTGGATACGGCGAGCAGTGCCAGTTCATTAACGACTAGGGTGTCTCTTCAGATTACTTGGCAGGTCTCTGCCTCATAATTTTGTAAAGTAAGATCACCTTTTCGAAGTAATGTCTCATATGATAATCCCGTGGAAATACCAAATTAAACATATTAGGAAAGCTAAAAGGCCAGGTCGTGTTTGTTAAAATGCTTTTAGAATTAATTTATGCATTATGTTAATGAAAGGGAGATCGACTGATCGATTGATCGATACCTCGTATATTATTTATAATAAAATGACAACGTGGTTCTTACTTTTTTCGTCTTTTTCTTTATTTACCGAACTGTAAATGATGGTGTACCGCACTGAAGTGTGTTTTATTTATTTTTCACTGAAAAAACGATCTTACGTTGTTGTCATTCCTACGGGTCATCCCATTTAACTGTTAACCTAGTATAAACGCAGAGGACGGAAATCATACTTGGAAAACACTTCCTAGATTTTATTTTATATTACTTTATTTTACATTTTGCTATTTTTTACAACAGAATAAAAAATACATATTTCAGTTTCTTGAATTACTGATAGCAAATTGATCCTTCTATAATGTATATTATGTTACCTGATGTTGTAGAAATGTACTCAATTGCTACACTTATACCTATTTTAATACTGGAAAAAACAGAAACCCGAAAATATATACTACAGTAGAGCAAGTTTCAGGTGATGATTTCCCAAAGTAATGACTGAGTAATTATAAAAAACTGTTTTATTATTAATGATGTATATATGTGCACTTTAAAAAATTATATTTAGATGCAACTACTAATTGTTACATTGTTTTCTAGCTTTCCTCTCAGAATGATTACAATTTATGAATATTCATTATCATAATTATCCTGCCACTTTGACTAGGATTAGTTGTTGGAGGATGAATGGGTTTTATCATTACTGTTATTGTTTTTATTACGTATAAAACATTCATGTAACAAGATTTATTGAACAGTTGTAATTAATGCTAGTGATTCATTAAAAATTGAAAGATTTTGAGATACTACAGGAATAATTACAGAACCAGATTGGAAGTCAGATCTTTCAGTCTATTATAAGAAGGTATACAAATGCAAATGTAATGCTATTTGGCAGAAAGAAGTCAGGTATTTTTCTGTTGCCTTCCCAAAGGTCCTTCTATGTGTGAGGGATATGTTTGCATATGATTTACAGCAGAACAAATCTTGAGGCTCAATAGCATTCATCCTCTGTGCTTCTTTAATCTTCATCCACTTTCCCCTTCAATCTGTTTCTGAATGTTGTTTTTCTGAATTTGCTCTTAGGATTTATTTTTATTATTTTTTTACTTTTTTGTTACTTTATTGGTTCCTTATCCTACCCTTCCTCTCTCACTCACCACTTCTTTCTCTACTTCCTGGCGTTTCCAAACTGTATACCTATCTGGTTTCTGATGCAACGGAAGGCATTGGGATCCACCTCCCAGTACTTCACTGGGTTGCTGTAGAGGCTGATGCCACTGTAGACCGCCTGATGTGCCCCAACATTGTCCAAGCAGAAGGCGTTTAACCCAATTTCAGTGATATTGTTGCCATGCAAGTGAACCACCTGCAGAAAGTGAGACAGAGGTTATCTATGTGCATTTATACAATGGTCTGGTTGAATTCCCAAATCAGATTGATCAGAAGAGAGTTGATTAATTTTCTATAGCTGTTTTTGTAGTGGCAGCCAGGTGAATCACAGTAGTAAATCAATGTGCTATTATAATGTTTAATTCTCACTAAATGTTAATGCTCAACATACTGTGCATTTTATGTTTTTAAATGCACGGTTGCAGAGGCGAAGAACCACCCAACACTTATACCACGGTTATTATGCATTTGGCTTACAGGTCATCATCCACAAATATTTCAGTGATAACTTTGTATGGATTCTTTATCCCAAACTTCTCTGAACAGTTAATTGTCACTGGTTTTGGAATTAAACAGAGTTTTGAACTAACCACTGGCCTTTGGGTTTAGCAGCAGGCAATTTTCAAATTAACGATCGGGACATCGGTCATATCTGAGTCGTTCTCCATTTGGAACTGAAACTGAGGTGGAGGTCCATCCACCCATCTTCTGTAACCACTTATCTCATGTGGGGTCACGGGGGGTCTGGAGCCTATCCCGGAGGCTGTGGGTGCAAGGCAGGGAACAACCCAGGATGGGGTGCCAACCCATCGCTGGGCACACTCACACACCATTTACACGCACATGCATACCTACGGGCAATTTTGGCAAGTCCAATCGACTTCAGCATGTCTTTGGGGGGAAACCGGAGGAAACCCCACGACGACACAGGGAGAACATGCAAACTCCACACACATGGAACCCTGATCCCAGAGGTGTAAGGCAACAGTGCTAACCACTGCACCACCATGCCGCCCTGATGTGGATGTATTTTTTAAAATCAATTTCATTAATCTCAACTGTAAACCACTGTAAAATGACTCTTATGATGTCCTATTATCATACATGCTAAATTAAGAACTTTATTCCAAATATATAATAAGATCATTTAATGTGAAATGCACAGTTATGGTCAGTTTGTCACTGGTGTTATCATGTTCATTCATCCATTCAATATTCATTCATTTTCTGAAACAGCTTGACCTATTCAGGGTTGTGGGGGGTCTCAGAGGCTATGGGTGCAAGCCAGGAAACAACCCAGGATGGAGCACCAACCCATCGCAGGTGTTGTCACATCATCAGGCATTTATTTTCTCATAAACTTGATTATTTTGATTTCATATTGCAATGTGTCTATATTTAATGAAGAAATTCCTTTTAAACTATCATGATACCAGTGATCTTTTATAAATTGATCATTTGTGACTTTAACATTGGTCACTAGCGTGACAGATATCATGCAACACCAGTGACATTCTGATTAAAATGGATGATTTTTTTTTAATGGCTGTCCTGTGTGGGCCAACCATTTAAATCAATGATATAATAGATAAACGGGAGCATCGTGAAAATTTTTTATTTCTCAACCCTAGTGAAATGTAGAAGTTATGTGCTGCCTAAGAAACAGCAGTCTTTTGGTTCTTTACCTCATCAGCCACGGCTTTAAAAACGTATAATGCATGGCTTGTCATATGACAGTGTGGAGATATGATTACTCTGGAGTTCAGGAAAATCCAAAGAACAATGGTAGTAATACCCTCATCACCCACTTGCCTCACCTGCAGCTGTGTCATATATGGCAGTCCTGTGGGAACCTGAAAGAGGCGGTTGTTGTTCAGGTGCAGCTCCCTGAGGTTGTAAAGGTATGCCAGGCTACCGTGGTCAACTGTGAAAATTTTGTTGTAGCCCAATCCCAGTCTGGAAAACAGAAGGAAGATTAATAATCTGCAATAAAAATTAAAGGTTCTATTCACTGAATCCCAGCTACAACACTTTATATCCTATTTGTTATATACTTAAAATACATGTTATAAATGTTACAATTTCTTTTTTTCACCTTTATTCCAGCTTACAATATAATGTAGATCTGAGATGCAACTTCTGAATTGTTATTTTATATGACACCACTAGATTGCAGTCTTCTCAAAGTAATGTTGGATGACTTAAAGAAGGGGTATTTGTGAAAATCAATGATTTTGTGGAACAAGAAAACAAAGTAAATATGTTACAATAAGTTACAATAATGTTGCAATAAGTTTAATAATTCTAAACCAAAAGTTTCTAGATATGAAAATGAATGCTGGATTATGACCAATGCATACCTAACCAGGCTAGTGTATCGACTGAGGTCATACAGCTCTATGGCCTTGATTTGGTTGTTGTCCAGATGAAGTTCATGTAAATTGTCAGGAAGGTCTGACGACGTTAGGTGTTTGTGGGGTAAAAAGAAAGATAATGCTTACCATAAAATCAATCAAAAATCATTACATTTCATTGCTGTGTTACATGTGTTCCATGTGTAAATGAAATTTTTTAAACCTTTTGGCACTGCTGTGAGTTTGGCCTCAGAGATGCGAAGGTAGTTGAGTGTGAGTCCATAAAAGGCACCATGTTCAAAGCCACTGTTCTGGATGGGGTTCCTGCCCATTTCTGAAAGAAACAGGCTAGTTTTACCATACATACAATAATCAACAGTCCTTCTCATCCATGTATGTATTAATGTCTGTCTGTCTATCTATCTATCTATCTATCTATCTATCTATCTATCTATTTGAAAAAATGGCAGTCTTTTTACCATTTTTCCTAAACAACAAAAATTGTGGTAACACTTTACTTGAAGGGGCACAAAAAATATAGTGCTCTTATTTATGTATTAATTAACCATGAACTTCATGATTTGTACGTCAGTAGTAACTGAGTTACTGCTAAGTATTTGTGCCCCCTCAAGTAAAGGGTTACCAAAACTGATTTGTCTGAAAGTTTGTTTTATACAGATTTGCTTTATACCAAATTTACACAAAAAATAAACAATGGCTATGCTTCATGAAAACCAAAAAAGTTTGAAAAGTTGCATTAGCATGACTAGTATCAAAAGGGCTGCTTGTGGCCACAGGAGTTGATTTCTGACCAATTGAGTTCATTTTGTCTAGTCCAGCGAAGGCCCCTTGAGGCACCCTCTTGATGCGGTTGTCATGGACTCGTAGTTCCAGCAGGCTGATGGGCAGGTTTTTTGGGATAGCTGTCAGAAGGTTGTGGGAGACGTAGAGTTTCTTCATGTTCTGCAGGGGAAGGAAAGTTCTTGGGTGCACCATGGAGATCTGGTTGTTATCCAGTACCAAGGTCTATAAGAGAAAGAGTCACAAAGTGCATAAGGGCATCAGGGTTGCAGGAAAGGGAGCAGAACATTATCATTCATATCTCCAATTATTGTTTTGCAATATTTTCACTTTGTGTCGGGATTACTAGATTATTTTCTCTGACATATAACTGGGAAAAATGAGATAGTAGAAAATATGAAGAGGTTCTGTTCTACTAAATCTCAGGAACAAAATACTTACTCATGAAAATAACTACACATTCGCTGCCCTATTATGTACCTACAATTTTCTCTCCCTAGTACCTTTTAATGTTGATCCCTCACCTGCCTTCTCCCCAGCTTATATGCCCCATGCTTTTGACATGGCTCCTTACTTCAAGATTGCTAAGCCCTTCAAAGTCATGTTCTCCCAATCCTACGATCATGTTATTCTGTAGATCCAGGAGTCTTGTATCATGGGGGATATCCCGTGGAACATAATGTAGGTCTGAGGAGAAACATATATCAGGTAAGGTGAGGCATCACAAACCTGTTTCAAGATTACTGGATACTAATACCTAAACTAAGAATTAGATTCTACACACGTCTGAGTTACAGCCAATTCAGAACTTTGGAACTGTCTCCAAATTAGTTTGTTAGTTTTTGAGTTTGAATAAAAAAACACTAAAGGTACTGCAATAGGGGTGGCACGGTGGTGCAGTGGTTAGCATTGTTGCCTCACACCTCTGGGACCAGGATTCCGTGTGTGGAGTTTGCATATTCCCTCTGTGTCGTCGTGGGGTTTCCTCCGGGGACTCCGGTTTCCCCCCACAGTCCCCAAAACATGCTGAGGCTGATTGGAGTTGCCAAATTGCCCATAGGTATGCATGCATGCATGTGTGTGTGAATGGTGTGTGAGTGTGCCCAGTGATGGGTTGGCACCCCATCCTGGGTTCTTCCCTGCCTTGCAGCCACAGCCTCCAGGATAGGCTCTGGACCCCCCATGACCCATATGGAATAAACGGTTATAGAAAATGGATGGATGGATGGTACTGCAATAAAGTAATTCTGTCCAATTATAAAATATCTTTTTATAATGCATGATTTTTATTAAGACATGAGTTTCCTCCCATTGTTAAAAAAAATGTGTGGTTATGTGAACTGCCTCTGAATTGCCCACAGGATGTGAGTGAGTGCACTGCAATGGACTGAGCACATGAACATGTAGACTGTGTTGGCGTACTCCCATGAACCTTTACACAACTGTGTAAAGGAGAGGAGTTTATCAAAAGATCCACAGCCAGGCTATCATCTGCTTCCTGAGTCCTAGATTCAACCATCATCTAGCTATTACTGTTCTCTCTCCTGCACCAGCTCCGGTTTCTTCCCCACCAGAGAGATAACATCCTACATGCCCAAAGCCAGTCTCTGTTGCCATGGTATGATCCATCTGGGTCCATCCTGCTCATGCTTACTACCCAAATAGCACTGTGCCTGACACCCATTTTTCACCTTGCAGGTAGTGACTGCACAAGATAAAAATTGTTTACTTTACTGTTATCAGTAAAGTACCAGTTATCAGTAAATCACCCAGTGATTGGTATTATGCTACAAGATCTTTTGCCTTTCATTCATATTTTTGTATCATCCATCCATTCTCTCCATTTGCATATCTCCTTTATTATGCTCATACTTCTGTAAAATTACCCTAGATAAATAAAGCAAGTGCTACAAATAATAATGTCTGTCTAGTGTAAGACAGGAATCTAAACACACAATATAGCGCTCCCTTTTTTAACCACGACTACGACTGTAAATCTATGTGTTGAAAGCATGTATAAATAACTTTTGAACGAAAAAGTGCTTTTACTGTTTTGTACATGTGAAAATGAGGATTGGTTAAGCATCCATGCAGCATATAGTATGATGAAATACAGAGAAGGAGCTGATTAAACTGCCTGTGCATATACAGGATAATTATTAAATTGTTAATGTAGCATTTGTTGGGAAATGGCTCTAATACTGAGACACTACTGATGTATATGATTGAATATGCAATTACTCACCCAGTTTAAGCTTCTCAAATGCAGTTTAGAAAGTGAATCAACTGATGGCCTTTATATATACAGTACTGTGCAGAAATCTTAGACAGCAAAAAAGATGTTTATATTATCTTCATGTTGGTATAAAACTATGCTATTATGCCTGTCAAAGTGTCAAAACTTCTGGTAAAATCAGTTATGTTTTTACAGCAACCCTCTAGTGCACCCATGTATTTTTTTGTCTTGACTACTAGCACACCTCATATAGCTAGTCAATATCTCATTGAGTTTTTAAACTAGTTAAAATAATTAAGTGAGCTGGTGATGAAATTTAATAAATACATGGAATGGCTGAGATGCTCCTGAAGAAAGGTAGTTTGGGAACTGAAGCAGTGTTCTTCTAGCCACCTAATTAGATATCAGTAACTTTTTTGGGTACAGAAGAGATTCTTATGAGTTTTTATCGTGTCACTCTTAATTTGCATATGTTCTAATCAGGGCCAGTTCTAGGCAGGGACACGGGGCGGGGGGGGGGGCAATACCCCACTAAATGCTCCACATGCCCCACTAAAGCCAAAGATGCAACTCATCAACATCTATTATTGCCCCCCCATTTAAAACAGTCTAGAACTGGGCCTGGTTCTAATGCTAAATTGTATCGTATTCACACATATATATACACTCAGTGACAAAAAAAGTTAAACACCCAGAAGTAATGCTCTGATTTGGATGTAATTTAGTACACGTGCAGACTAGCGATGAGGATGCCTCGTAGACGCATTAGACAGCACTACTAGCACTTGATAGAGTTTGATAGGAGTCGCATTTTGGGTTTGCATGAGGCCGGGTGGTCGTATCCTGCAATTGCCTGGCATGTGGGGCATGCAGATGTCTCAGTTGCCTGATGTTGGAACCAATGGGCACATGAGGGCACCCACATACATCGTGAAGGTTCTGGTCACTCAAGACAGACCACACCAAGGGAGGATTGTCGTATTGTGCACCAAGCATTCCAAAACCCCATGACATTTGCACCTGACAACCGGACACAGGTATTGGACTCTCTGCAAGACCCCATGTCATCCCACACTGTGACTTGACGACTGGCATGAGCCAGACTATGGGTTCACCATCCCATGCGTAGGCTGCTATTAACACCAGCGCAGAGACCACTGCATTTGGAGTGGTGCCATAACCAGGGGACATGGACTGATGACGAATGGCGTTGTTCTATGTTCAGCGATGAATCTTGGTTCTGCATTACCACAGATGACCGTCGCGTATGACACACAGAGGGGAGAGGACCAATCCTGCCAATATTGTGGAGAGACACTGGCGTTACTCCTGGTATCATGTTGTGGGGAGCCATAGGTTATGACTTCAGGTTATCTCTGGTAGTGATTCGGGGTTCCCTGACGGCACAGCGCTACGCCAGTGACATCCTGCGTCTTACCCTTCCTGAGACAGCACCTCAGTACAGTATTTCAACTGGCACCCATCCTCACACTGCACATGTGTCTATGGACTAGTTGCGTCATGCTAAGGTCCTCCCGTGGCCAGCCAGGTCCCCCAATCTTTCTTCAATCAAATATGTGTGGGATCAGCTTAGACATCAACTCAGACCCAGTGCCAATCTGCAGGGTCTCGAGGGCCAGTTACAACAGCTGTGGGCCGACTTGCCGCAGGAGAGTATACAACAGCTGTACATCTCCCTTCTGCACCATATCACTGCATGTATCCAGGCCCAGGGTAGGGCACACCCTACTGATATGGGACCAGCAGTGTGCTGTCTGTTTGATCTGATATTATAATCATTGAGATACAGTCACATGACCTTTCACCATGTGCAGATTCATTTCATTTCCACCACTATGTCTGGGTTCTTTTTTTGTCACTGGGTATTTTACACATATACACACAAACATTCTCCCCCATGCCCACTCTTGTATTACTCACTCAGGTCAGAGCACTGTACCACCATGTTTAAACAATTGCAGGCAAAAGGACAGACGATCTCTTCGGGAAAGGATATTGCCCCTCCCGCAGAACCATCCTCCACATCTCTCATCATTGTCAGACCCTCCTCGTTAGCATCCATCCTGAAGTCCAAGAAACTCTCCTGGTCAAACGGTACAGCAGATGCAGAAAAGGGCAGGTCGATAATACAAAGTACCAAAAGAAGGGCATTGCTGGGGAGCATGGCTGGCACACACAGACCTGCAAGAGAGTAAATGAGGAATTCTTCATTATGCAGAATTAGTACTTGCAATTATATAACTTTCATTATGTATGCTTGTTGTGTCTGAGTGTATGTGTGTGTGTGTGTTTGGGATCAATAAAGTTCATTTTAATCTTAAAACCTTTTCTTACATTGACTTATATAGATATATAGAGCAAGTATAGATATATAGAGCTATAGATGTCTAGAAGAAGTCCCTCTTTTCATTCATGTTCAAATGCCAGATGAATTAAGTGTGCTTTTCTTTAATGCAACATACTCCTTCTGAGTCCACTAAAAACATCTTTTAGTGCTGAAAAGGAATTCTCTCATGTTATTATGGTGTTACGTAATTCTGTAAATGTCAACCATCGTTCTCTATCGAACCGCAGTACAAGGCAATTCTTATGTGTCATCACACAGACATATCATCGTGTCTGGAGAGTAAATTGATGTAGGAGGACCATTATCCCCCCTTAGAGTCTGTTTTCTGATTTGCATGTACGATTGCAGTTTGCCTTTATCAAGCCGCAAATAAAGAGCTTGCCCACCCGATATAATATGGACACAATTCAGAACTGGAGATTCTTTTTTTAAAAAGGGTGTAGAATTGTCGAAGATAAACTGGAATTCAAGAATGAGAGAGGATTCTAATGCAACTGATGGGGCAATGTGGCCTTCTGTCCTCTAGTGATGCCAGGCCTGGCCTGATTGTGGATGTAAAATAAACATCAAAATAGTTAACTTTTTTCATTTATATCTCTAGCACAATGTATGACCATCTTTTGTCAGATGCTTATGCCATTTCCAGCCAAAAGAATCCTATTGGTCATATATAAATTCACTAGCCCTAAAGGGTTGTGGAGTTTGTAACATTCATTATAGTATAGCGCCGGTGCGATTTGAATATCCCGGCATGCTTGCGAGCACTTGTATGTCCTGTAAATAGCCCTTGTACATATTTGTTAGTGTAATTACCTGTGTCATATGCGTAAGCCCAACGTGCTCTAGAATCGTATAATTACCGTACCGTGTGTGAGCCTTCCCATCTAATGTGTAACCTCCCCACATTTGCATGCTATGTTGCTTCTGTGTATTGTTGCTTACTGCGCGGTCCTTTTAAGGTCTGTCTATAAAGAGCAACTTAGTAAGAAACTATCTCCTCTTGTCTTTTGCTATTGCCGCCATGATGCCTCAGTCTGCCAAGTGGCACAATATACTCCCCCCCCAAATAATAATAATATATTTGATTTTTGGAATATTTGCTGTTTAATACACTCATTGTAATCTGATTACATATGATTGCTTTTAAAACTGCGGTTGCTAGTTAACTTATACTGTGGCACTGGGCAAACCGAGGCATTGTGATGGCAGCGAACAAAGATGAAGAGACACCGACTGGCACGAATTTGCCCTTTTAATGTAGTTTTTAAAAAGACTGCAGTCAAGCAACCACAGGACTTCAACTAACATGACATGGAAACATGGTAGACGGTAAAGCACACGCACAGTGGGTAACCTATACACAGTTAAACACACGCGCATCAAGCACAATTCTCAACAGGACAGAAGTACAGAAACACACAACACACGGCACAAGGCACATTACCAACATACATGACATAGATGAAATTTAAAGTACAGCAGCACGGCATGCTGGGAAACGTTTGGCACATGGCTCACCGACGCCACACAACTACCCCCTCCCCCAAGGGTCAGCCATCCCAGCGACTCCTCACGCTCAGTCGAACACAAAGCCTCTTGCTCTGCATCCCGCTTCTCCATGATGTGCTGCCCCTGCTCCAAGGACTTGTGCAGCTTCTCACTCTGCTCCCATTGCGCCACCAGCTCACCACACTCCTGAGCCAGCTGGCCCTACAGAGTACAACAAGCCGTCTCTCGGCCTTGTAACGTGACCTCCATCTCCTGCAGGTCACGGTGCTTCTGAGCCAGCTGGGCCTCCAAGTCGCAACACGCCTCCTCCTGGCCTAGCAGTGCTGTCTTGTGGTCACGCCTTGGCCAGACGCTTCTGGCAGTCACACTCCCACTCCCAACTGGCCAGCTCACTGCGCAGCTGCTCCAGCTCCTGCTGCTCCTACTCCGCGGACTCCCACAGCTGATCCCAGTCCCACTGGTCCTGCTCCCTCTGCTCGTCTAGCTCGCTGCGCTCCCGAGCTAACCGGGCTGCCTAGCTACGTCATGCCTCTTTGGGCTCGAACAGAGGAGCCTACACTCACTGCCTCTGCTGGTCTTGCTTGCAGCTGGGGTCGTGCCCGGCTCCTCGCAGCTGACAAGCCGGGAGCGCTTGATGGTTGCGGAGTGGTCCGAGTCTGCCGTGGTACCGGCCTTTCTCATTCGCCAGCATCATCTCTGGCGATGGTCCGGTGGGCGGGCAGAGGCAGTTTGAGAACACGCTGCACATGTCCAGGGCACTTCAGGAGGGCGGGGTGGCATCTCTTTTCCTGGGGCACTCTTAGCTTATCTCCCAGCAGGTTTGTGGCAGGCTTCAGGGCAGGACCATAGCTTGGTTACCTTACTGAACCTTACACGGAAATGCGGAGAGGTTACACAGTAGATGGTAAAGCACACGCACGATGGGTAATCTATACACAGTTAAACACACAGGAATCACGCACAACAGGACCCTAGTATGGAAACACGTGACTCATGTCACAAGGCACATTATCAACACACATGACATGGACAGAGGCTATTTACAGTATAGCAGTGCGGCATGCTGGGAAATATGCAAACGACTGGTTAGCATTCAGCACACCGACGCCACAATATGTTCTTGTAAAATAAAATTATTTTTCTTTATAAAGGTAAGATTTGGTATTCCAGAAACACTTGTTTCTAAAAATTGTTGCCAAGAACTAGGGGGTTGTCTTATAACTGGGGTCGTCTTATATTCCCCCCAGTATGTTTTTTTATTATTTTATTTTATTTTAAGTTGTAAATGCAAGAAATATATAAATACCTATACTAAATAAAACAATAAAAGTTATTCCTTAGTCAAATACATAAAAGACAATCTATGCCAAGTACGCTGAAGCCTAAACTGAGGACACAAATATACTAATTTTGATGATCATATTTAGTCAGATATTTCATTGTGTAAATTCTAATTGTTATATTTGTGTCTCCAAAGTGTACAGTAGCAAAAAGATTTACTCCTTTGCACTTTACTAAAAAAACATAAATCATTCTAGTTAGGTTGTACAGCAAAGCACTGGCGTCCAGTTTCCCTTAATCACCATCGTCAAGCAAACCATAAATTTAATCTTACAGCTTGGAGGCTATTGTTTGAAATCTGTTTTGCTACAGAACTGGTGCCATATAAAAATGTGCTGATGTGTCCAGTTCTAAATTAGTGTATCATGGCCCTTCATTTGCACCCCCCTTGATGATGGGCATGCAAATACTCAAAACACTGCAACACAAAAACAACAAAAGAATACCTATTCTACTTCATCTGAGAAAAAAGCTATTTTGTCTGATGTGAACCACTGATTTATAGGCTTGAAAGAAGCACACACCAT
This sequence comes from Mormyrus iriodes, assembly GCA_011763525.2. NCBI lineage: Eukaryota > Metazoa > Chordata > Actinopteri > Osteoglossiformes > Mormyridae > Mormyrus > Mormyrus iriodes. The sequence goes on along the minus strand of JAAGVU020000103.1, from coordinate 23,796,614 downwards.
CTATGTGCGCAGTCCAAACTTCACAAGTATACTCCACTAAGTGATGGCTGTGTCTGGCTATGAAATGAGAGGTCACACAGTAAAGGGAGCCCAGTTAAGTTCACAGACAACTACAAACTCACATGCCTGCATCCTCCATTTCCTTTGGACACAGGCAGTGTAACACTTGTATATTCTTCATGTACTCAAAAGAGATTATGGTTCAAAGCATATTTATGCATGCATGTGATACCCCAAAGGAGAGCCTTATATGGAATGTCTGCATGTGTCACCATGAGTGTAAACCTGTAAGCTGCATTTAGGTAGCTAGCAAATAACACTGACTTTCTGTGGCCTCATATAAATATACCAGAAAGATCGATTGGTAGAATCTATTTTATACAAGTAGGCCTATGTTTTAGGACAGGGCAATATACGAATTTTCCAACCATATGCAGTCACCTCTTGACATTCACAAGTGTTGGGGGGAAGATACCCGCAAATGCAGAAATTTGTAAATAATACTTGGGTCCATCATTAAAAATACAAAATGAAACGTGAGATTCCATGGTCACAGAGACAGGTAATACGTGAGTGAGGCTGGTTGGCGAGACAAAGATTACGGTGTACCCAAGCCAGGATGCATAAATCCCATCCATTCATTTTCTGAACCTGTTTATCCTATTCAGCATCACAGGGGGGTCCTATCCCAGAGGCTATGGGTACAAGGCAGGGAACAACCCAAGTTAATGCACCAACCCATCGAATGGCAATCTCACACACACCATTCATTCACACCTATAGGCAATTTTGTAACTCCAACTCACCTCAGTATGTTTTTGGACTGTGGGGCAAAAACCAGAGTACCCTAAGGAAACCCCAAAATGACACAGGTAGACCATGCAAATTCCACACATATGGAGACTCAAACCCCTGTCTAAGAGGTGCAAGGCAACAGTGCTAACCACTGAGCCACCACTCCACCCTTGCATGCATCCCATAGTTCTTTAAAAAAAAATTTTTACCAAAAATAACTTTTAGCATTAAATATGTAGTATGCACTTACACTATCTAATATTAAATAACAGTAATATTTATATACTTGAGATCATTTTATGTGAACCATTTGGTATTATTACTGTATATATTATTATATATTTTTGACTTACTTGTCATCCAAAAATATTCTCATTTAATTGTTCACTGCCAACCCGCCAATAACTGAAACAAAAATGTTCAAATTTGGGAATCTGGAGGGGCAACTGTACTTAAAGGATTAAACAGCATCTTAATGAGACATATGAAGACCCAAAATGCATTTTGGTAAATCCTGCAAAAAACAGCACTCCTGATTTTGCTGAAGTTAAAGATAACATATAAGATCAAAATTCTGAGCTTTTGGGCTGTGAACAATGACAGTGACTTGCTAAACATAGTAGCATAGTGGAATTCTGTGTGTAGTATGCTGCTTGGAATATATTCAAATAAATCTCTTATTTTGCGTGATACAGTGGCTCAATGGGTTGAACTGGTGACTGGATAGCTTTGCATGTTCTGCCTGTGTCAGTTTCTCTAGACCCTCCCTCTCACAGTCCAAAATTATGCAGTTAGGCAATTTAGCATCTCTTAATTGGCCATAATGTGTGATTGTGTGTGCCCTGAAATGGATAGGTGTCCCATCCACGCTTTCCCCCTGCCTTATACCCTGTGTTTTCTGAGACAGGGACCAGGCAAAACCTGCAAACCTGTACTGAACAAGTGTTTGGAAGATAGCTGTAAATATTTTCTCTGATCAAAATACAGGAAAAGAATCTTAATGTCATCTTCTTTTCCATAAACCCAATATGTGACCATATAGAAGTTAAAAAATATATAGGTATTGACATGCAAAGCAGTGCATATTTTTGCAATATAATCCACTGGCTCTGCTCCGTCAGTACCTCCACACTCCTGCTTTCTTAACCACAGCACTGCAATGTTAAATATATTCTCCCCTGTTTGCTGTGTATTTGCTAAAATGTAATTGTGAATTCATGACAATAATATACTTCTCCAGACTAATATTGCTAAGCCATGTTTGTGTGGTGCTGTACTCTTGAATCATTCACTTGTTTATTACTTTCACCATGCAGCCCTGAGTAGAATAAGCATTTAGAACACGGGATGGATATTTCTTGATATCACAGTCAGTCCTTCGTATTCAAATGTCAACTAAATTAATGCAAAACAAAGCATAAACAGATTATTTTAAGAAATTTGGCAACTGTGCAATTTCTAGGTTTTTTTCCATTTTTTTTCTGCTTGATTGATGCTGTTGTTGGGTTCCAAGAGATATAAAAACTGTTATTAGATATCTGCAACCAGAATCAACTGGCCATGCAATACTGGACAAACAATGCAAGTTTACGGTGTTCTCTTTATCTAGTCAATAACGGCATATAATGTCATTTCTATAAAACAAATATAAACCTATTAATGTAAGCATACCCATATATTCCAGATTATATACTAAACAGAACACGAGTACTACACTTAGTTGTGCATTATAATTCATAATATTAATGCAGAAGTAGCCAAACCAACCGTTAAGTCCTCAGAAATATTTATTTAAATACTTATATATAAACAGATATACACACACATTGTATGTATGTTTCCATTTGACATCTACCAAGCCTCTGACTGTCAAAAAGAGAGGCCTTCACTGGCAGCATAGGCACAAAATAGGAGAAGATCCTGGATGGGATGCCAGTCGAACACTGGGAAAATGCACTTCCAATCACATAATATGGATAATTTAAAAACCTGACTGCATTTATTTGAACTGCAGGAAGATCATACTTGAGAATTAACACAACATATTTTTATTTTCTATCACAATACAGCTACAGATAGAAGGTTTGAGTGACTTTGAACCATCCTTAGGCTAGGGCATGAGTGAAGAACAATAAAAGTGTTTTCTGCACCTGGTAACAGGTGAATAACATGTAGCTAATGAGGCAGTTTGCTTATTGCCAAGTGCACTGAAAATGAAAAATTCTTATAATATTTAATTTATACAAACCATATAATCAGTATATCCAGTAATCAATACAGAATTTTAAAACAATAAAATATGAAACATTAAAAATCTTCCAACTCACCTATATTTAGGAAGACAGGGATTTCCAAAGTGCAGTGAAATTGACTTGTGTTCATCTTTTGGCCTGTACTTGCTCATCTTATATAGGACGTACGAGAATTTCCTGTAGGATGTCTCAGTGTCCCTCCGCCCTTTATTTGGAAGCATGCTTGAGCATGAAACTGGATTTAGAAACCATACAAAATACAGAATGACTAACTCTTTCTCATAGGTAATGCTATAGCCAGAGGTGACCTAGTGTAAGTAAAGTTGTTTTAGTTTGTAATTTGTTGTTTTATTTTTATTTTTTTTAATAAACACACTTGAGAAGTAGCATCTGCAAGGTTTGCGTTTTATTTAAAGTGTTCAAGCACAAGGTGGTTTATAAAAGAATGTATGAAACAAATATCCATTCACGTTTTGCCATTTGCAAGTTCGCAACAGCCTAAATTTAAACGGGATCATAGTCTTAACAGTTGCGATTCATTATTCTCCTTAGCTATGTAATATGTCATGAAAGATCTTTTTCTGTGAAATTAATTTGATTGCTGTGTGTCTGTGAAGTTTGCCAATTTTCCATATATTGCCTTTCCTTCTGCATTCCAAAAGATGTTCAATTAGGCTAACCAGTATCTCTAAATTACCCACAGAGGAGGACTGTGTGCTTGTTTGTATGTTCCTTGCAGTGTACTGCAATCCCACCCACAGTATACTCCAGCCTTGTGCCTTATATTGTTTGGGACTGGCTCCAGACAACTCTGACCTAGATAAGCATTTAGAATGGATGAAACATTGTTAAAGTGTTAAACAGTGCAAGAATTGTTAACTACTCATATTTTCAGACAGTAGTGATTTACCTGTTGGATGTTATACACACACCAGCCCACATATCCTACACAATTTTACATTCATAAAATATGTAATGGATTAACATTCTGTATCGGTTAGAACTAGGGTAGGGAACTGATAAATAAAAATTTGCTAATGAATCGCATAGTTTTGTGATGAACGCATATCCTCCAGTATAAACATATGAGCGTCAAAATTTCAAAAGATAGTGATATAATATGACATGAATAGGATTGAGTTTATTTAGCCTATAACCACCAGAAAAGCTTATAATAACATAGTCTATTTTCAACAGCATCCATTTCCACTATGACTCATCTCCTTTTTACGTAATTGCGATTTAGCATAATTCAAGTGGGACATTGTATGTGTGGTTGTAAAAAAATCCACAAACCATCACTTGAAGACACTTATGATGAATTTGAGGATACAGTTGAAAAAAACCTGGTTTCCAAAGTGCATTTGCTTGGCATACTAATTTTAATACCCAATGTTCCCTAAAACAATGGATGATGAACTATGATAGTAAAGGTTAAAGTAAAAAAATGTAAAACCTACATTATCATATTGTAGCAAGCCAGTATTGGGATTGGGATGTAGTTTTATTGTAAATGGTTCCTTCTTGTGTTACTGTTCTTGGGGGTCTCTCTATAGGGGAAAATGAGTGATTACTGGGGTGACTGTAAGACTCTGAACCTAGGGGCTGGTGCCACCAAGGAGGCTATTTAAGGGAGTATTTGGAGGACTTTCTTTCTTTTGGTGTATTGTTCTGTTGGACCTTGCAGTGTATGGATTAGTAAGGTGTGGCTGTGGCTGACAGCAGTTGTTATTTAAATGCAAAAACATTTACTAGAAAATGGCATAATAAGATAAAATTGTTTAAGACTATGTTTTTTTGTGGCGGTGTGAAACACAATTACAAAAAAGGAAAAAAGTATAGTTAAACAGAAACATTCAGGGTAGTTAGCAAAGGAAAGTTTCCTTATTATGTTGTGTCATGATAAATGTTATAAGACGGTCAAAAGAATTTTTGAATGGTTTTTGGAATCGTATTTCTGTCTGGTTTGGCTCTGCATGACTGCACTCTAAGCAGGTATAACAGCAAATCGTGCAGAAAAGATTATTGGTTCACAGCTCTACCTGCTTGAAGGCACAGGGAAAAAAATAGATTTGGTGCTGTTTGAAGCGACAGCATTGTAATCCCCAGACAGTGCTATCATATGGTTGGTCCATTGAATCTGTACTCTCTCCACCCTCAGGAACTTGTACAATTCCTTGAAGTACTTGGATGGATAACCTGGAAGTTAATAAATGTGTTTTTACTTGAATAAGTCCTGGTTGTGATATGTAGGTCTTAAAGTATACTTATTCATTTATTGCACATTCCATTTATATGAGAATTTGCAGAAGCTTTCTTCACCAATTATGTGGTTACTTGGTTACTTGTTTTTCTTTGTATGTTTTAATGTCCATTTTTGAAAATCCCCTAAAATGTGCACATGATTTAGTTTTATTGTGCTTTCAACTTGCTACTTCAAGCGCTCAAATTAATAAAATTTTACCTTCTGTTTTTTTGTAATTCTTTATGAATTTTCCTTCTATTTTAGAGTAGATGACACAGGTTTACATTACTGTTTTGCTCAATATTAGATTTCGATTAGATTAGTGATACTTTATTAACCCCTGTGGTAACCCCTAGTGGAAATTCTCTTTCCCACTTTGTTCCGTCTTAGTCTCCATGAGACATGTAGGTTAGAGAAGCTTGGGGGTCATAGTCAAAAGGCAGACACCTTGCGGCACCCAGGGAGCTGGGGGATAAGGGTCTTGCTCTAGGGCTGTTTAGGTCAGGCTCAAACTGGTGACCTTGGGACGACAGGGCTTAGCCTGTTGAGCCACACACCTCCCAAATACTTGGATGCACCATCCTATTTTGTCCTGAATATTAGACGACCTGGATTATAAGATGAGCCCCCCCCCCCGCCCTGCACACACAGTTTTTTAGCAACTATTTTTAGAAAAAAGTTTTTGTAATTTCAAATCCTATCTTTATAAAGATCTTTATAAAATTTTTTGACAATTTCACTGATAAAAAGCAAGAACAGGCAATTGTATTACAATATGTATATTACCTGAAGCTCCTGACCAGTTTTTACATTATATTCTGCATTGCAATTTTGCGGATATGATTGGCCGATCTGATAGTTGCATGAATAGGCAGGTGTATAGCTGTTCCTAATTAAGTGCTTAGTGGGTGTTTATGAGGAACAAAATATACAAACAGAGAAATTTCTTGGTGGCACGGTGGTGCAGTGGTTAGCACTGCTGCCTCACACCTCTGGGATCGGGGTTCATGTCTCCGCCCGGGTTCCATGTGTGTGGAGTTTGCATGTTCTCTTTATGTTATTGTAGGGATTCCTCTGGGTTCTCTGGTTTCCCCACACAGTCCAAAAATATGCTAAGATGAATTAGAGTGGCCAAATTATCTGTAGGTGTGAGCGCCCTGTGATGGATTGGTACCCTGTCCTAGGTTATTCCCTGCATTGTGCCTGATATTTCCAGGATAGGCTCCGCAACCCTGCATAGGACAAACAGGTTCAGAAAATGGGGATGAGTTTTCCAGTTTATTACTGTTCATTTTAAATACAAATGCTTTCTATAATTCTCAAGTTGCTGTCTGATGGCAAACGTGTTTTTAAGCAAAATAAAATATTCACTGCAATTGACAACAAACCCTAATCATAGATTGCAGCACAATCCCAAGCATAATTTTAACTGGAAATCTAATTAAAAAGCAAAGAAGGCTGCTGCTGAACAATAAAGACTAGAATAAGTATGTTTTAGGTAATCCAAAGGAGTCACTAATAGGCAGCAAGAGCACTGACGGTTAATATGATTATTAATCCCAGAGGGAAATTCTTGAAGGTGTGTTTCCACTTGGTTTCGAAATCAGTGAGGTGAATGTGATAATCGCTACACTATGGAAACCAAATACAATGGTACAATGATGGAGGGATGCTGGGGTCTAATTTTGATAATGGTGCTGGGGCCAAATTTGAACACTGTGGTATTTCTTCAAGCAGGAAAATGCCATGGGGGGGATGAGACGACGATCAATCAGGTTGTTCTCCAGGTGAACTGAAACCAGGGCGGAGTCTTTTCTGCTGCGCACGTCACAAATAGAGTTCAGGGGAATCTTCCTGCAAATGACAAGAGCAAACATTCAGATGTGTTGAGTGATTACATTCCCAAGACTGTATTGTGCACAGCAATACAGATGGCATTTGTCCATGTGGGTGTCTAATTGTTTTTAAGTGAGATGAAAAAAATTGTTTATTTTGGATTCCACACTGATGACACTGTTCTTGTCTGGCAGGCTTGAGTGGACAAATTTAAACACTGGGACACTTATCTGGGGTAAGGAGGAATGTCATGGAATGGGGATTGTCTTATTATGCTGCTGGTCCAATTTTTGGAAAAATAAAGCCAAAAACGAAGATTCAATATTTACAAGTAAGAATTTAAACTGCTTCTCAATTGAATCTCTGGGAATAGTGCTTGTATTTGCAGTATTGTCAAATGTGCATATTTACATGACTGATGTCTATAATGATACTTTATTAATCACTATAGGAAATATTCTCTTTAGCCCATCTTGTTCTCCATAAGACACACATGCAGGTGAGAGCAAGCTTTGGGGTCAGAGTGAGGGGTCAGTTGTGAGTTAGGGGCCCACAGACATGTGATTCTTCTACTGAGGCTGGAGCTCAGACCAGTAACCTTTGGATTACAAGCACAGAAGCTTAGCCAGATTAGCTGCACACCACCCTCAAAGGAAAGGGGTTTTCTAGGGTGCTTTTAGATATTGTTTTTACTTTCAAAAAGCTTGCAAACTTTTGAAACAAATATGGTTTAATTCATCAGACATTTTCAAAATACAATCTAATATGTAATTTTTCCCCTATGTTCTGTATTAAGCACTTTGCAGCAGATGTTTTTAGTAGAAGGATTTGTAAAAAGAGAACTTCATGGGGAGGGTCATCATGTCATGGTGTAAAGCGCAAAGCGGCACCTTATAAAGTTGTGGTCCAGCCTCAGCATTTCCAGAGCTCTCAGCTGAAGGAGACCTCGGGGCACAGATTGCAGCAGGTTGTGGTCCAGCAGAAGCTCACTCAGTGAGCTGTGTAGCCCCTGGAAGGACACCATGTGCACACCCTTGTCCACCAGGCGGTTGTGGGACAGTCGCAAGGATTCTAGGCCAGGCCGCAGGTGACCAAATACATAGCCAGGAATGCGTTCAATCTGGTTATGGTGCAGTGAAAGATGGAGCAGGGCAGGAGGCAGGAAGGAGGGTACATGTACCAGCCTGTTGTGGGATAGGTCCAGGGTCTGAAGTTCACTGGTAAAGGAAAATAAATGGCAGAGAAGACCCAATAAGCACTACTACTTTTCCAAGATGGCTACTTCAAAGAGGACAACCAAGACCATAACAAAGCAGAAGTAATTCATAATTCTATCCACTAGGTTGGATTTTATTTACAGATAAATGATTGCATTGAATTGCTTAGACATTCTCCTCTGAACACATACCGAATATAAGTGTAAGAATGAGAAAACAACAAAGGTCTACAGTTTAAGTTGAAACCTGAGGAGTGACATGACGTGTCATTAGCAAGTCTCCTTCCAAAAATATATCAACCTTGTCAAGAGAAAATACAGACGTATCCCGTAAATCAGACTTTAAACACAGCCCTTAGCCCGATCACACGTCTCATCAGAAATTATATATGACAGCCTAGACATTTTTAGCTTCTTATGATGGAGATGGTAGAAGATTAATCCAAAATGTGTTATCTCTTGCTGACACTATCTGAGTTAACATCAAAATACATTTTTCTACATTTAGATATTTTCAGGCCACGAAGAAGAAGAAAAAATATTTACAGAAATTCATTAAAGAAGCACAGACAGTAATCCAATAAGCACAGAGAGTAATCCAATAAGCACAGAGAGTAATCCAAGGTCACCCGTAATACAGCAGAGAGTTTCAGTGGGTCAGGTGAATTTCAAATAACCCTGCAAGTATAGGGAGTAAAATGTGTAACTTTAATCAGCTGTCTGGTTTATATCAGATATAATTTCAATTATTTATTCCACTTTTCTAGATTTTTTATCATTTGTTGTATGTTGATTGGAATGACAGATTTCCACAGGCATATTTTAATTTAAAAATGTAATAGCACCATATACAGTATATTTTTGTTAACTATGCCATTTCTCTTTCAGAACCTTTCTTTCTTTTTCTCTACATGTGGAAACAATAAAAAACAAGAGTCACAGCCAAATGATTTGGCAAAGTCTTTCATAAACAATGGTGTCAAAAATAAAGATCCAAGGGTAGAATCATAGTGGAAAACCACACCTTTTGATGTGGTTAGAAAAAATGCCATTTTCTCCACCTCCTTCACTTAGCTTTTCAAAAGCTTGAAAACAACTAAACTATTTGGAGAGATTTGGTCATTTGACCAAAAGTGGCTTAACTCCTTAAGACTGTGGTGTGACTTTGGAATCCATGACAACAGTCAGCTACTGCAATTCAGAAAACAGATTTGAATCATCGCTGACATTCCTGTGGATAAATGCAAAGCAACAGACTTTATCCACTCTGTTAATGTGACATGGCCCAATAAGTTGCCATGAATACTAAAAAGTTCCATCATATGTGTTCCCATGGAGGCAGAGAATGCTAAACTTCAGTCATGCTCAAAATGATCACATTTGTTAACTGCATTATATTAAAATCCAATCTTACTTGAAAGACAGTATATAATACTATAATGAAAACATTTTTGGCCATTTGGGAAAGGAATGAACATACACTAGCAACGTCATTTATGGCAGCTACACACATTTATAAAATTTATATTGCACCAAAATTTGCTTTCAACTGTCATTTCCAGGGGATAAGAGTAAAAAATGAAAATCTCTGCAATTTTGCATTTTATGGATGAATGCATCTGTTTGTATGTGTCTCTCTTTGACATTCTTTTAAGAATGTTTGATTTGTGGATCTCAGTGAAGTGTTTGCAAAACAAGATCATTGTCAGTCACACTGCACTATGTGGTCATTAAGATATTATAGTCCAAAATTTACTAATCTGAAATCTAAAGTTCACAGTACATGAATATAGATTTCTCTTTACAGCAAAGATGAAGGGCAGATAACCAAGGGAAAAATATGCCCCGCCAACAGCACAACCAATGATGTACCTAGTGAAAGAAGTTTTAGTGAGAACATTGCCAAATCCTTCACATATATATAATTATTTAGGCAGTCACTCACAGCAGGTGTATCCATGCCCTTGGGGCGATGTGGTCTTCCTGAATATGATTGTGGCTGAGGTCCAGAACTTTCAGATGGACTGTTTTGTTGAGAACCCTTTCATCGATCACCTCAACTTGGTTCTCTGAGAGATCCAGCTCCTGGACAGGTGAGCATACAGATAAACTTTGTTTGCAGCATGCTGACTAATGTTCACAATACAACTGAATAACAAGCTGAGGGAATGACATCCTCATCCAGACATTTATACAGTGTGTGCATAATTATTAGGCAAGTCCTTTCCAAGAACATCTTTCCAACTCCAGATCATATCAGTGTAAATATTCTCTGGATACACACCCTGTCAGATGACATAATCACTGAAATGAGAATGGGCACAGCTTAAAGTGAGACCTACTTTATTCAGCTGTGCATAATTATTGGGCAGCTTTTTGTTACAGATGAAATGTACCAAAAAGCTACAGACACAGAAAAATCTCTGAAGACAAAAATTGTAAAATATCATTCAGAAAGAAATTGACTAAATTTTTAGGTCTGATCACTGCGTGATCAAATGGTTTGTCTATGATAACAAAAGGGCTCATTAAAAATGTAGTGAGAAGAAAAGCCACAGATTAAAATGAGACTCATAAGGAATTAAGCATGATGCCTCCTGCAACCCTTTAGCCTCGATCCATTCATTCATACAACCACCGTCTTCCGTTTATCTGGATGGGGTCACTGCAGCAGTCTAAGCAGAGATGGCCAGACCTCCCAGCCACTTCCTCCAGCTCCTCCATGTGGATACCAAGGCACTCCCAGCCCAGCTGTGAGATACAATCTCTCCAGCATGTCCGAGGTCTTCCCCGGGTCTCTCCTGGTTGGACTTGCCCAAAGCAGCTCCCACAGAGGTATTCAGAAGGAATCCCAGATGGATGTCTGAACCAACTCAGCTGGTTCCTTTACTTGTGTAGAATGTTCTACTTTGAGCTCCTCCCAAATGTCCAAGCTTCTCATCCAATCTCTAAGGCTGAGCCCAGACATTTTGTGAAGGAAGCTTATTTCTACCTCTGGTATCTGCGATACCATTCTTTCAGTCACTACCCAGAGTTGAGGGCAGGAATGTAGATCGACCAGTACAATGGCAGCTTTGCCTTTCAGCTCAGCTCTCTCTTCACCATGACAGACTGGCACAATGTCTGCATAACTCCCAACAATGCACCAATCCACCTGTCAGTCTCCCATTTCATTTTACCCTCACTTGTGAACAAGACACTAAGATACTTGAACTCCTCCACTTGAGACAATAACCAATCCCCAACCTGGAAGGGGCAATCCACCGTTTTCTGGCTTTCCGGTGATGATCCTCATGCCAGCGGCTTCACACACAGCTGAAAACTGTCCCAATGCATGCTAAAGGTCACAACTCAATGAATCTAGCAGGATCACATCAAAAAGCAAAAAGCAAAGATGCGATCCTGAAGTCACCGATTTGGACATCCTCCAGCCCTTGGCTGTGTCTAGAAATTCTGTCCATAAAAGTTATGAACAGAATCGGTGACAAAAAGCAACACTAATGGAGTCCACCACCCACTGAGAATGAGTCTGACTTACTGCAGGCAAAGTGACCAAACTCTCACTTTAGTTATACAGAGACCAAATGGCCTGTAGCAGCAGGTCCAACACCCCATACTCCCAAAGCATCTCCCATAGGACCCCCTGAAGGACACTGTCATATCCCTTTTCTAATATTCTGAACACATGTGAATTAGTTATGCAAAGTCCCATGAATCATCCAGTATCCTTGTGGGGTAAAGAGCTGATCCAGTGTTCCATAGCCAGGAATCCACATTAATCCTCCTATATCTAAGGTTAAACCAAAGAATGGACCCTTCCTCTAGTCCCCCGGTGTAGACCAGCCCTGGGGGGCTGAAGAGTGTGATCCGCTTGAAATTGGAACATACCTTCTGGTACCCAATTCAGTTTGGGACCACCACCCCAGTCAATCCAAAGGCACTGTCCCCAACCTCCACACAATGCTGAAGAGGCGTGTCAGCCAACACAGCCAAACAATCAAGAGCCTTCAGGAACTCAGGGCAAAACTCATCCATGCCTGGAGCCTTCCCACTGAAGTGTTTTTGATTACCTCAGTGTCCTTAGCTCTAGTGATGAGCAAGTCCTCCTCTGAGTCTTCTGAGTTCTTATAAGGAAGGCATTTCAGTGGGATTCAGGAGGTCTTTGAAATATTCCTTCCACTACTTGACTATATCTCCAGTTGAGGTCAACAGCACTCCATTCCTGCAGTAAAAAGTATGGGAAAAGCCCTGTTTCCCCCTCCTGTGCTGCCAGAATCTCTTAACCAAAAGTCATTTTTCATTGTCTCACCAAACTCTTCCCTTCCCCAAGTATTTGCTTCATCAATTGCCAAAGTCACATTCCACTTGACATGCTGATACCTGTCAGCTGCTCCCACAATCCCACAAGCTAACTAAGCTCAGAAGGCCACTTTCTTCAGCTTGATGGCTCCCTTTACTGCTAGTGTCCATCACCAGGTTTACCCCCACGATAGGCCCTAATAATCTTACAGTGTCATCTCTGCACAGCTGCCTCAGCAATGAAGGCATTTACAGTTCCTTCTAATCACATCCTTCCAGTTTTCACTGTCATTACCAACATGAGTGTTAAAGTCCCCAAGTATAACAATGGAGTCCCCAGAGGTGGTGCCTTCTGACACCCCACCCAAGGTCTCCAAGAAGGCTAGATATTCTGAAATTCTGTTTGGTGCATAAGCAAAGAAACAGTTGAGCCCATCTCAATGATCCTAGGACCTATGTTGTCAGGGGCAATTGCCCCTGTTAGGGTCTCCCAAGGCAAATTAGTGATGACAAAAAACAACATGGAGGCAGAAACCTTGCCCAAAATAGGATAACCAAGGCACTGCCCTGACACTAGGCCTGGGAGGGAGCTTTTCAGCAAGCATCTAGTGTTTAGGTCTTCATCCATGGGGCCTGGCTGGGCAACACATGAAACAGCTACATGGATCTGTCCTCCTGTAGGCCCAACATCTGTAGGGGGGTCCATTATGGATTGGGTGGGAGTTGGAGGCAGAAGTCTTGACAAACCAATCCCCTACTACCCTTTACCCTCTAGTGCCACCATTTTCCATAAAAAATGTGGAATTTGTCAAAGTTCAAGTGCTCTAAAGGGTTCCAAGTCATTTATAAGGTCATGATAGCTGAAGCACATTAAATAAGACAGACAAGCTGAAGCAAAAAGAATGGACCAAGAAATACCCTAAGACCAAACTTCTAATGGTATCATGGACAGATAAGAAGAGAATGAGCCAAGGCCAGATTAGTCATGGATATGAGGCTCGAGTCAAGTAGCAGAAAGGTGGGGAAGGAGTAATGAGTGAGGATCTGGTCTTATCTAGAAAGGGTCATTGTGTATGTGTTTTTTTGCTGCAACTTCCTAATTAGATTACTAATTAGAGGATTGATTAGCTCAAGAGTCCTCATACCTGGGTGTGAATAGCTGACCTAAAGGTTATACCAAAAACCCACATACACACAGACTTTTTGTGGATAAGATTAGCCACCCTTGAGTTAGACCTTTTCGAGTATCAGACGAACTGAAAATGTACTTGAAAAAACACTGCCTGTTTCTGGGAGACACTTTCTTCAAGCAGTGGTACAAGTACAGGAAGAATTCAACAACAATTAAGATCATGATAGTTATGCAGGATAATGCTCCAGCGCTTGTGTCCAAGTCATTTTTGATTAACTAGCAAAAGCTTTAAAGTTGATGAAAAATGGTGTAGTCCCCTTCCTCACTTGACTAAAGTTCTCTGAAGAACATGTGGGCCCTCCCCAAGTGTCAGATTTACAGAAAGGAAAAATGAAACACCTCTTTGAAGGGAGGCTGCGGTGGCTACTTCAGCTGAAATTGGTTGGGAAGAAATAAGGAAACTGACAGATTCTATAGATTTGAGGCTCATGCAAGTGCTGGAAGAAAAGGGCGGCAATATTAGCAAATACATATTTTAAAAGGGCACGTATTATATTCTATTTGTGTTATTTGATAACCACACTTGTTAATTGTTGTAAACTCAGTTAAGAAAAATAGTCTAGTTGCGAAATAATTGTGCAGATTCATTTTTGAAAGAATTATTATACTTTCCACCGAAGACAAAGCAAGACTTGGGATTCACTGATAACTTTGTATCTGTTCAAAAAAAAAAAAAATTCAGAGAAATCACATTTGGTTTCCCCGTAGTCCCCCCATATCCGTGGTTTCAATAACTGCAGTGTCAGTCCAAAACAAAAAATTGTAAAATGCTTAACAATATGATTTTTTCATTGTTCCTTCATCTTTGTGCGGTACAAAAAGTATGGCTTTCATTGCTCCATCATTCCTTGATACACGACATTTTTTCATTGATCTATCATCTCTTGAAATAAAATGAGATAAAATGAGATAGAGCACAATACTGTACAGTGCCATCTAATAACGTAAAAGGCACTATATTATTACTGTATTTAAAGTCGGTAATGTCTTACTGTTAATTTATCAATTAAACTTTACCATATGTATGTACACGAAAATCATGTTATATATGGGGTCTGTGGATGGTTCACTATTATCCGTGATTTTGGGTATCCGCAGTAGGTCTTGGAATGTACCATCTGCGGTTATGTGGGTACTACTGAAGTGAAGTGAAGTAAATGTGATTAATTATTATTGTTGACACACCACAGCACACAGTGCACAACAATGAAATGTGTTCTCTGCATTTAACCCATATGTAACATTGTGACATTGTAGTTTGCAGCTATTCCAGCACCCGGGAAGCAGTGCTTGCTCAGGGTATCTCAGTGGTGCTGTAATAGTATCACAATTTTAAATATAGTAGATGGAAAATTTGAATATTTGCAGAAGACAAGACAAAGTTGTCTCTGAAAAACAGTTACCCCCGTTTGATACTGTATTCCTCTAGTGAGACTGATGACTGCAAAACCAACCTGCAAGGACAAGGGCAGGCCTGAAGGGACAGCGCGAAACTTGTTCTCCTCCAGGCGCAGGTAGATGAGCTTCTGCAGTGGTCTGAAGGCAAGTGGTGATACATTCCCATCATGAAGGTTGTTGTCCTCCAGCTCCAGAGTCAGCAGTTTGGACAGACCTGAGAAAAGTCACACCCAGCTCTACACTTCTAAAAATCTCTGTTTTTGAACAAAGTGCTGCATTGTGGTAAATAGGAAGACTATTTTCAGATATACTTAGACTCCCAACCCACCAGGAACACACAGCCTGCATTTCAGGCAAATGGGGGTGTTTCCACTGACTCTGCTCAGATTTGTGGTAGATGTCGACTTCAGACTGGACTCAGCTTCTTCATTACAAATACACTTTTAGTTAGGCCAGCACTAGAAATCTTATATGACTGCATGGAAATAAGTAAGAAATCCAATTCAGTATTTTTGGGTGATTTTAGTAATTACATTTTGCACTGGTAAATACAGAAAACCTAAAACAAAGTTGGGGAGTATAAGATAATGTTTATTTAATTCCATTTATACAGTGATCATTCCTCGATCGCAGGGGTTGCGTTCCAGAACGCCCTGCAAATGGTGAAAATCCGCAAAGTAAAAACCATATGTTTATATGGTAATTTTTGTATATTTTAAGCCCTTATAAACCCTTTAT
>JAAGVU020000103.1:23768139-23780543 GCA_011763525.2 Mormyrus iriodes | reverse complement strand
AGCCATCCGCCAATAGCGTCCCGTGTATGAAATCAACAGGGCAAACCAACTGAGGAAGCGTGTACCAGAAATAAAGAGACCCATTGTCCGCAGAATTCCACGAAGCAGCGAAAAATCCGCGATATATATTTAGATATGCTTGCATATAAAATCCGCGATAGAGTGAAGCGCGATATAGCGAGGGATTACTGTATTCATTTTTTTTAACTTCCAGTTAAATTACATTCATACTTCCTATAGTATGAAGTAAAAAATAGCACTTCAGATTAAAGAATATTATAATAATTAATATTATTGATATGTACTGATCACAAATAACCCAGGTATCTTTCTCTCACACATTCTCATTATGTATCACACGCATAAATGTAGAATGAAATTCAGAAAATACCTTTAAAACTGTGGGGTGTAAGGATGCTGATTTTGTTGTCGTTAATTTTGAGCTCCTCCAGGGATGGTGGTAGAAGTGGGATCTTGGTAAGATTGTTCCCATCCAAATTCAGCCTCTTCAGCTTGGTCAGATTCTGCAATAAAGCTCAATAATTAAGGTTATATAGAAAAAAATATTGAAACATACTGTATTTAAAATAGCTATAATTCTTAAAGGCATGTCTATTGCCTATACTTTGGGAGTAATTATATTAAATAATAATGTTCAGGTATTATTACACTGTGACTATTAAATACCTGAGGGGTTTTTTGGCATCTGAGTGCAATGAAGAACCGTAAAACATTACATCATTCCAGATAACATATACATATTTTACATGTGGTTTATCTGTTGACTGTTATTTTTTTCACATATCTGGACAGACTGGCAAAGGGCTGCCAAGGCCTTCAGCATTGCTTTGTGGCACAGCCAGGCTCTGTGCCAATAATAAAGTGTTGACAGAACTGCTAGCCTAACTGCCAGCTTTAGCATCTTGGAGAGTGAGCCTTTGTGGTTCATAAAGCAAACATACAGTCTCCATTAGTCCACATTCTCATTGGGACCTAAGCTGTCAATTCATTTAGATGTACATTCTACAAGCATCTGATTTGCATGCGCGCATTGGTGTTGCCATTCTACCTCCCTCTGTGACATAAAGCAATGAGACTGGCCGGTTTCATACTGTAATATGCTATTTTTATCACAGTCTTTTTCCGGGCAGTAGGGGTATTGTGGCATCAGGTTTTGTTTTTAAAAGGTCATAGTAATAACAGTACTTTTACATATACAAGTTTCTGTTGTCTTTGGTGTTAACAGCTTAAAACAGTCAGCACTAGTTAGTGGATGTTGCTGGGATCAACAAGTAAACAAAAAGCTGAGAGGACTATTCACAGCGTTCACCGGCTTGCTAGTCACACACTCACCTTGAATAAGTCTGGGGTCAACGAAGAGTCATCCAGCTTATTTTTGCTGAGATCCAGCCATTCCAAGTTGGGCAGTCCAGCTAGGCCCCGAGGAGGAATATTTCTGATTTTGTTTTCTAAATAAGGGGAAAATGGTAACATGAGAGTTTCACATCTCCTCTTATCTGGGAGGTTAAACATTCTGCAAACTAATCTTGAGAGCAAACTTCTATAAAAGGATTACATAAACAATAAACTTGAAAGTAATTCTGCCCTTATCCTTTGAAATTTCAAAATACTTTCTGAAATCCATTCAAATTCTAATTGCTTACCTTAGTAAAGGTCACAGTGACCCTACAGGCAATCATTGATTCTAATTTAGACAAATTAATACATTGGGAAGTCATGTTTTTAACTAAATATGGTGGGGCTTGAATGATAATAAACTGATATTTCCTTGATGTAATTGTTGGCTTTGTAACCTTGTCAGTGTCAAAATCCTTGTCTTCTGTGTCTGGTCAGGTGCCAAGATAAATAATTGAATTTATGCCTGAATGTATGTTATATTCCAGTATTAATTAATTTCAGGGGAAGCTTACATCCAAAATAAAATCTGCAGTGTTCATTTCACTACTGTCTACCCTCCTTCTCACTCTGTACAGCCCCTACTCACCTGTCAGATAGAGTTTTTTAATGCTCAGATCTGTGATGACAGGCCAGTATGTCAGACCGGCATTCCCACAAGCAATCAGGTACTCAGAACGCAGGCACCCAGCAGGAAGGTATTCCATGACACCATTTCTATAGGTGGCGCGGGGAACGGTGCGAAAGACAGGATGAATCATGGAACGAAAAGCTGCCATGTTTCCAGCAGGAAAATCATCATTGTTGTCATCATCTTCTTTACTATCGCTGTCATCTTCATCATCGTCGTCATTGTCCAAAAAAAACTTCTTTTCACCTTTATATTTCTTAATTTCCTTGAGTGTCGGCCCTCTTCTTTCAAGGGTGTTGTCAGTCTTCTTTACCTTCCTCACATCAACAACAGTCCCCTTCGGCCTTCTTGGGATAACTGTTGGGTTTACATTGACCTTGGGCACAATCTGTGTCAGGTGACAGCATCACAGAACAGTGGTGACCATCTTGAATGATGTTTGGAGGAGATAAATTTTACTTGTCACAGTTATAAAGCCAAGACTAGGTAGTGCCTTTCAGTATATCTCAGAGCTTTACAAGACACCACAGGCCCAATAAATAAATTCTACCCAGAGTTGCACCCACCTTCTTCAGCACAATTCCAGGTTTTTTGTAATTAGTCTTGTCTACACTCAACCCAGACATTTTCTTCTTGTAAGCTGACTTTGTGGTTTTCATTTTCTCCTTATTATGCCTCTCATCTTGGGTCAACTGTCTCTGCCGGTAAGCTGGACATTGGGATATCCCATAGTTAACTTATTAAAAATATGTCAACATAAATCCTGTAAGACACTTCATTTATGTTGATGTTTTTGCTTTTTATTAAACAAGGGACATTCTTGCTTAAACTTTTGCACTTATCATACTATTGTCACCGCTGTGTCCTTTTCATCTTCTCTGTACTTTATCATTAAATCTGCTAATTTCTCACTAATATAGCCCCCACCTTACCGATATTATCACAGGAGACTGGACGGCAGCTGACAGCTCCTTTGAGGCACTTGCATTCAGAGCAGGGATGGCTAAACCACACTGCCCCATTGAACAGAGCAAGTCCGTTCACCAGACAACTGGTGCTTCCTGTCACAAAGACACCAACAGTCTAGCACTACCAGCCATACACAGGTAAAGACTACAGAATAGAAACAGGATTCTGCCTCAAAAGTTTCATAGTTTATATTAGTGACAAAGATTGTGAAGCACCATTCCAAGAGTGAAGCAACACTTACCTGGGTGTGGTTTTCCCATTGTACCCACAGAAACTGTTACCGGGAAACGGGATCTCCTCTCCCATTGCCTCAACCTGGTGTACTCACTTCCATGTGCAGCGGTAGCAGAAATACAAATGATGAACCACAGCACCACTGTCCCATCCATGTTATCCTTGACCTCGTTTTTCTCTCACACACTTAGAGAGAAATAACAAAATGAATCTGTACATTTTAATCCTGTCAGGCTTTTATATTGTCTTGCCTGGGGAATGGCTTTTCCAAAAAAAATATGAAGGTGTGATTGTAGGGGAAAGGCGTGGATAGCCAAGGAAATGTGAGGGAGGAAGAGGTACGGAAAAATATTTCGACAAAGGCCCTTTTTGATTCCTTGAGAAAACCACCTAGCCCACCTCTCTCGCCCTCCCCCCTTACACCCCCAGGTCCTGGTCTCAGCAAACAAATAGTAGCGTGGTGTCCAGAAAGAGAGAGCTTATCGGCAAGAAGGAGAATTTTTATGTCAACCAAATAGCTAAAAAAAGATTTTTTTTTAATTCTGTGCACTGCCCACTAAAAACAAAATTATTATTATTATGAAAACAAGACTGTGTAAAAAAACACTGAGGTACTTAGTCTTTCTGCAGATTTTTGTAGACATCCCATGTTGGCCACTCTCCATTGACAGGGGGTATTCAATTTAGGGAGGGCAGAGACCCAGCCCTGGGCAAGAGTCTCAAAAAGACTCCGGTCAGGAATGAAAGACCCCTTTGTCTCCCATCAGCCAAAAAGCCAGAGAGGACACAGAGACCATAGTCCTGAGACATTCCCTGCTCTCTCTGCCTCTGCTTTGCAACATCAATTGACCACCATATCTTCCAGTGTAGGGTCACAGACCTCTTTTCTCATTCTACGCCCCTGCAAATATGTCTGCTAGCTATAAAGCATTCAAACCCCTAAACTGTCTGTGGTTCAAACAATATCCACACCGGGAAAAATGTGGACGATACATTAAACCTCCTACAAACCCACATCGATCTTCCCCCTCATTCCACAAGCTTCAGTTTTTATCCAGTTACTATTACCTGTTTGTGACCAAAATATAGAATGAGCAAATATTGTCTCTCAGGGCTCTATTACTGTAACATATCCTGTTTGGAAGATTTCATGAAATCCACTTAAAAACATTTCTAATTAAGTAAATACTAAGCAATCTCTTTAATGGTTTGTTTGGCAAACTTTTGAGGGCAGAATTAAGGTCCAGGATAGATTCCTGACAAAAAATAGAGTAGCACAGATAATGAATGATGGGTAACTCTTTACATTGGCTGCAGCTTCATAATGCATTCATTATACATTCATAGAACATTCAGTGCACCTTCATAATGCATTTATAGAAAATTCATAAACAGTGCAGTATGTATGTATACCTTAACATTCCAACATATTTTAACAGCTGTAGTATACATTAATAACATTATATGACAATAACAAACACTATAATCATATACTAATATGATTGTGCAATTATAATGTTTGTCATATAATGATTGTACGATTATAATGTTTGTTGATGTTTGTTATTAATGCACATTAAAGCCTTTAAGGCATTTAAGGATATTAAGGTATACTTACATGCTGCTTATGAATGTTCTGTGAATGCTTTATGAATGTATTATGAAGGTGCACTGAATGTTCTACCAGTGCATTATAAAGACATTATGGTTATTAACCTTGAAAAGTGCAAACTCATACTTATATACATGTATATCACCACATAGTTGTACGTTAATCAGGTAAAAAAATAATAATAATTGAGATGGAGACTTTCATGGGGGCTTAGATGTGTTACTCAGTTGTAGAGGTAACATCTAAAATACAATGGCTTTTTAAAACACTGTAAATTAAGCGATAAATTGTCCATACTGGTCCAGTTAGTGTTGGTCCTGAAGGTTTATGTACAGTTTTTGTAAAAGAGGGGTATTGTACTTTCCAGGTCCTGAAAAGACATGTTTAAAGAACCATTAAATAGCTTGTGGCTTGTTCTTTATGTCTGAGGTTGTCTTATTGTGGGATGTATTTAAAGATAGACATGACTAAATTAACCCTAATATTACAAGAGAGTCATCCTGTCCGAGGATCATGAACTTAGCTTGGCGCAGAGGTTTGTATGCCTTAATGATCCATAGACCTACATTATTTAGAGATCCTAGTAGGACCTTCAATGGTCTGTGGGAAGAGGCCAGGTAAATCACAATATCATAAAAAAGACCCCCAAAGTACCAAGAACACTGCCTGGAAGAGTTACCAATAACCAGCCCTGGAGCCAGGCCTGGAAGTGTTCACCAATGAGTACCTGGTGGCTAGGCCATACACATAATTCATTCAGGTGCAGCTAAAAAATGGGTACATGGAGACATCTTGCGAATTCACCACACAGAAAACAAAAGATGAGGGTCAGATACAGTGTCATTTGGAAGGATGGAATTAACATTAAGTACCAAGATGGATTAGACGTTGACAAGAGATTAAAGACTTTAGGAATATGCAATGTTACCTCTCTGACTGAACCTGAGCTAGTGCTGGTTGCCTCCCCCAGAAGAAGATCTGGTTGGCATGACAAGAAATAATAATAGTAAAAAAAAAATAGGCAATATATTTTAGAACCACACAATATTGGTAAAAAAAAAGCAAATTTCGCGATGTGATTTTGTTGTAATAAATATTGGGATATTTCTAAAACAAAAAAGAGATCGAAATATATTTCTTAAAAATCCGTCTAGGAGTGATTTAACCAGCAAGGGTGAAAATTGGTATGACTGGCTCAAAGACAGCATACAGATCTAATGCAAAAGCAGTGGCGATAAATTTTAATCTGAATTTTAAAACATATACTGGATAATCTTGAAAAGGAACAATCATTAAAATTGCACAGCTTGCTAAGTTTTATTTCCTATGACAAAGTGAAAATGTTTTTGTGAAACTTAAACCCCCCATGCTATAACGTTCCAGACAATATGAAGGTATGAAAAAACCTGATCTCAACCCAGGTGACTACTGAGGTCCTTGCGATGTGAGAACTGCGTTTGCATAACTTGCAAAGTGTATGTATTAATATCGCACATTGCTCAGCCCAATAATCTACTATTGCAATTCCTTGTATTCAGTACAAAATACTGTGTCTCAGAATGTAATGTCATTCAGCAGTGGTACCAGTTGTTATACCAGTGGAAAACCACTGCCAGGTGCAGTGGAAAAGTCCCCCAAGTGGAATGAGCAATAAATGAACAGTTGTTTAGCATTTTTGTATGTTTTTTTGTGTTTAGTGTGCAGTTTAGAGTTTTTTGTCAGAACTAGGACTCTGGTAAAAACATTTATTGGCTTTCACATTTCCAGTTTAGCCATTCAGTACTTCTAGAAATTGTAGAGGTTGGAGGTGTGGGAGGAGGGGTGACGGGGCTGTCCAGGGAATACACTGCTGTTGTTCCGACAATATCATGTCTAATATGAACATAATTTCCTTTTGCATAGTACTGTACATAACTCAACACTTTCCATTTTCATATAACAAATTTGTGTATACTAAACCTCTCACATATAAGCTATTGATTAATATTACTGTACTGCAATAACCCTTGTGTATTTTACTTCTTCCGTTCTAAATTCTAGAATCTATAGAATTTAACCTCATTTTGAAAATGGACTGGGGTAACTTCAACCCCAAAAATAATACAGGGGATAAACAATGATAATAAATAATGATGCCTAGAAAAGCAAATATGAAGTAGATTTTTGCTTGAAAGAAATTAAACGACTAATAGGAAAAAAGTATCATTTTATGCGAGTCATATTTTAAAAGCAAATTACTATTTTGGCATGTTTCCTATCTCCATTAATTATAATGGCAAATGTTACACTGCAAATCAGAGTACTACGGACTAACCTATGCCAGCCTATTTCTTGTACTGCTGTTTTGATTGTGAAAAAAAACCTGGTCAGTTGCAGTGCAAACAATGAAGTAATTCAATATTTTCTACTGAATATTAACCTTTATTTGACTTAACCAGTTATGTCTATGACAGTGTTTCCCATTTCGTGGAACCCATAGGCAACTAATTACCACTATATTTTATGGGAAAAGGAGAATGTTTGACATTTCACCTTGGTGTCTACCCATTAAAGTACCTGTACAAGACAATGGCAGGTGATTCTCCTCTTGCTGTGACTGAAGACTTTATTCAATCAACATGCACACAGTCTCTGAATCTCTTACTTCCTCATTGACTCTTTCTTTACAACAGCTGAGAAGTTCATACAGGCAAGTAGCACTATTCTGAGTCAAGGACATAGCATGTCTAAAATAGCAGTATCTATGATACTGACAGCTTTGAACTGCACAGCATGTGAATGTGAAAGCAATGTTTTCTCTTGTCATTCACACACCAAGAGAAGTCAAAGGCATTGAAACACAGAAGCAAGAAAGTCTACAAGGGGGTACAGTCACTTCTGTCTTTGCAGTTTTGTACGTTATTCCATGTGAAGCGAATCCTTGTTATGCAACTGCAAAAACAGAAATTTGAGTAAAGCTAATAGGGAGCTTTACTTAATGCATACATTAAATGTCCATTTCTTTGATCTATAGTATGTTGATGTTACATTTAACATTAAATGGTACAAGAATAAAAGATAATGTGTAGATCTTAAAAGTTGGTTGGCATTTCGAGGCTGTTAAGTGGAAGCCATTCAGATGACTAAACCGCTCAATCAAAAATGAACAAGTCTTTGTAGCTTAACATTGGACAACCATCCATCTTCTAATTGCTTATCCTGGTCTGGATCACAGGACAGTGGACAAGGCCTCTGGAAATTAATGTTGACCAAACACGTACACCCTGTGTGTTTGAATTGAGCTGCAGCAGCTGTACAGAAATGCCCAAGGCCCAAGGCTGCTCGGTAACCAGACACCCCTCTAGGCCCATCTCCATTTGTTTCTAATGTGAGGCCACTATGGAAAACTGAAGAACAGACCACCAAATATAGGCAGTAGACCTGACCACTCTATAAATAGATGAGTGAACAAGATCAGTTTTAAGCAAAACAGGCAAATGACCATCTTTGGCATTAATCAGATGAAATGGTTGAAGTAGCTGTACATCTACTGCAAACTACTTAATTCAGTTGGAGGTTATCTGACCAGAATGTCCACCCAACCCAAATATAATTACTGACTAAAGGAAAAGTCGTGGGTGTTGTTCTTCTTAGTTTGCTGTTAATCCATTCCCTGTTTCCATGCCTTGCTCCACCTCTCTGTGTCTCACTTCCTGTGTGGGAGGTTAAATGCCACATTCATTGGCAGGGTGATGTTTGGCTAAAGTTGCTCTGCCTGTGATCGGAGGAGCATAGGCTTAAATCCCAGGTTCAGCAGAATGATATTACAGTGGTGCCCCCAAGCAAGACCCTGAACTCCTAGTTGCCTCAGGAACTGTCTGATCCTGCTTTCTCGCAAAAAGGTGCATTGCTTTGGATAACAGTATCTGCCAACTAAAATACAAAAATTTTGAAACAGACAGGTTTTCAGCTATTCTCACTTTTTGCAAAAACTTTCCACAGTGCAATCAGCCACTGCCATTAACAGTGCCCTCATAATGGCTGTTAGAATGATGTTTATGCTCTAAAACTTTCCATGATAATTATTCCCTAAGACTGATAAACGTATGCCATAGATAATAAAGGGAGCCTATCCACAGTGGCAAAATCAGGCAAACAAAGCAGTGATGAAATATACTTACCATGGTGTACATTTTGGATGAAATAATGAGGGCAACAGGCAAGAGGGCATCACTTGGGGACCAATTTAGGCTTTCCCAGAAATCTTCCCCAGAAAAGTAAAGGTCCCCTCAAACCCTGAGGTGAAGTCACTCAGTCATAAACTAATTTGGAGCTCATTGTCAATTGCCTGTCCTGTCCAGCACTTCTTCTATTAATAGCGCTGTCTTTCTCGCTTTCTCATCGTGATGATAACAGGCGAATGGTGTGAAGTTTCAGGGTTTTTTTAAAACCTGGACCTCCAACAATAAAACTGGAAGCAGGTGTAGTC
Organism: Mormyrus iriodes; assembly: GCA_011763525.2. Classification (NCBI taxonomy): domain Eukaryota; kingdom Metazoa; phylum Chordata; class Actinopteri; order Osteoglossiformes; family Mormyridae; genus Mormyrus; species Mormyrus iriodes. The sequence continues at coordinate 23,771,213 of JAAGVU020000103.1, read as the reverse complement.
TTGCGCCTTTATCCTAAGTGCATGGCAATCTGAATGTTTCTCTGTGTGCCGCCGTGTGCGTGTTTGAGTGTAGGAAGCAGCCATGGATGATGTGTATAAAGCAGCGGTGAGTGTGCTAACAATGACTTTAAAAGTTATCATTGACTGAGTTGGCCTTGTTATTAGCAGCTGAATTTATTCTGCCTTTTAGTCTTTGTGGCAGCCATGGCTATTCAATATTTTAGTCATGACAACATTCTTGCATGAATTTTCTTTAATTGTTTGAATTGTTCAATTACTCACATTGTAGGTTTGTGAACGATGCTCATAATGTTAGTCGTTGGATTTGACTTTCTTAGCCTGGCCTGTAAGACTATCCATTTATGGCTTAGGAAATTCTGGCTGCAGTTTGAAGGCTATAAAAGGTTAGATTACAAGCAGAAAGGCAGGTGTACGAAAGTCTTTTGATGGGTGTAACAAAGCCTTTCATGACAATAATGGCATGCATTGTCACAGTGAAGTTTGTGCTTTGTAATGATTTTTCATCACACCTTAGATTTGCAGATCATGATATATATGGTTTGATACAGTGCCCCAAAGTGGCAAAGCTGTTAACTATTTAGATTCTTTTTAGTCAGACACTTAATAATAATATAATTAATACTTTATTGATCCCCATGGGGAAATTCTCTTTTACACCTCCCCCAGTTTGTTCTCTGTAGGTGAGAGCAAGCTGGCCACAAGGGCAGCCACCCATAGCAGCACCCAGGGAGCTGGGGATAAGGGCCTTGCTTAAGGACCCGCACATGTGCCGAGACCGGGGCTCAAACCAGTGATCTTCTGATCACAGGCGCAGAGGCTTAGCCCACTAAGTCACACGCTGCCCCCAACTTGATTGCGTTAGTGCAATAACTCAAAAAGTATCGGACAGATCTTTTTCAAACTTTGCAGACACATTCGATTGGTGACAAACTGGCAGTGTTGGGCATTTCAGGTCCAGAAGTTACAAATCCATACCAAGATTTTGTTTCTCCCAACCAGTTTGGAACTCTGTGACTGTGATTATGCTCAACTGGTTGGTAGAAACAAACTGAACTGGAAACGGCCATATTTTGAGATGGCTGGCACCAGAATTGAAGCAGTGCTGCATAGTAATAGCCAAGAAAAGGGCAATTTTTTGTGTTACTTTGACACTTGATCCTGTTAGCATAGGTAACTCAAAAATAACTTGACAGATATTTTCCTAACTGCAAACATATTGCATTGATGAAGAACTGGAACTGATCTGATTTTGAGACAAATTGCCCCAAAAACTGAAGGAATGCTGAACAGTGACAGCAAAGTAAAGGATGACTCCAGATGACATTTAGCCTTGTGATTGTGATATGTCAAAAAGTATTTGATGGATCTTATTACTATTTTACAAAACATAATATAGAAGAAGATCCATCCATCCATTTTCCAGAACCACTTATTCCATTTCAGGTCGTGGGGGGTCCAGAGCCTATCCCAGAGGCTGCGGGCACAAGGCAGGGAACAACCCAGGATGGGGCGCCAACCCATCGTTGGGCACACTCACACATTCACACCTATGGGCAATTCGGTAACTCCAATCAACCTCAGCATGTTTTTGGACTGTGGGGGGAAACCCCACGACGACACGGGGAGAACATGCAAACTCCACACACATGGAACCCGGGCACAGACGTGAACCCTGATGCCAGAGGTGTGAGGCAACAGTGCTAACCACTGCACCACCGTGCCGCCCCTAGAAGAAGGTCTATACCTGAATTCATTCTGAGACGAATTGCCAAAAAACGAAGCAGAAATACAATGGGGCAGCAAAAGAAGGAAAGAGAGGCTGTATGGGACACTTGGTAGCCAATTGAAAACAATAACTCTAAAAATATTTGATTGATCTTTTTCAGACTTATGGCAGACACATTGTATGGGAGAATAATTTTCAGACAGATCGCACCAAAACTAAAGCAGTGGTGCATAGTGATAGCAAGATCATGATTAGCATATTAACTCAAAGATTATTTGTCAGAACTTTTCCAAATTTTGCAGACGTATTGTATGACTGAAGTGCGGCAACAGAGGGATCAGTGACTGCATAAGACAGTTGATCTTATGAACAGGATAACTATATTTGAGGTTTTTACTCTTTTTACTTTATTTAAACTTTGATGGATCTTACTAGCGCTTCATAAAACAATTATTTGTAAGAAACAGTCGCCAGTTTTGAATGCCACAACACAATGTAAACAAAAAATAAAGAAGCCATTTTGGTAAAACAAACTTCCAATAAACACACAAACACACAAACTTGTTTTGACATTTTTTTGGTTCTTAATCCACTATAATTAAACATCAAATATGTTCATTAATACTATGAGTACAACCATTATTGCCATTTGACTTCAGTTTATTGGGGGTTATTGAGACTATGTCTCCGCTAACAATGGGGAATTGTCTGTGATTATAATCACTGGATTAAACATGAACCATGTATAAAATAATGAAAGACAGCATTTTGCGCTGACAAATATGTGTCAGGTCTGGGTAGGTATCCATTTTCACAGCCCAGGAATAGCAGGTGAGGGAAGCACCATATTTCATAAACAAGTAGCATTATATAATACTGGAGAGAAAGAGGGGGCTGAGGCAGCATGCATTACTGCTGTGTTTAATTCTTGAAGCAAATACTGAGTATCACAGGTTATTAAACATATCCTCTGTCACTTTGCAGTATTTCCCGCCCAAAATCATTTACATACCTTACCAGTTTTATTCAACATATTGCCCAATAAATGTCCTGTTTTGCTCAGGACCACAACATCTGGCCCGATAGGTCTCCTTACAAGCTCATTTCCTTTATGATGTTTTAGCATAAACTCTTTCCCTGTTTGTTCTCTGCAAGGTTGAGAACTTGACAGAAGAGCAGAAAAATGGTGAGTATCAGCCTAATTCCTAGCAAAAACCTCTACATACCTCCCCTAATTTAAAGAAATAAACACTATATACACTCACCTAAAGGATTATTAGGAACACCTGTTCAATTTCTCATTAATGCAATTATCTAATCAACCAAT
>JAAGVU020000103.1:23740541-23756393 GCA_011763525.2 Mormyrus iriodes | reverse complement strand
TGTATATTAGCAGTACAAAATGTCAACAACAATTTCAATAACCCATGTTTAAATTGATGTTTAGAAATGGATTTTCTAACTCATGGCAATATTAAAATCACCACCTTGAGTGTCGACAGTGAAGCTTGAGTAGGGCTTTGAGCGGCCCTGATGCCAGGTTTTACAAGAATGCATCTATGGTGATACACAGAGCTGAACTTGGATTAATTAAAAAAAAAAATAATAATAATAATTAAAAGTTAGCCCTGGACTTTGGGGTCCCCCACAATACATTTTTCAGACCCACATACCCACTGGCCCATGCCGAGTAAGCCAGTCCTGCCCTGATGTTGCAGGAAAAACAAATGTTTTGAAGACACACATCAGGCTGGTATGCAGCACTCTCTAGCTTTCACCTTTGTATTTGCAGCCAGCTCCACAGCCCTCTCAGTGGAGACTCCATCACTGGGGTAGAACACAGTGCAGGTGGGAATGGCTCGGAACATGGCCAGGTCCTCCAAGGCCATCTGAGAGGGGCCATCCTCTCCTAGACAATACACAAAAGGACATAGTGGAATGGTCCCAAATCATGTGACCTCTTAGTAACTTTCATTAGAGATAATTAGAAAATTGATGAAGGGTATCCTACATAGTCATATTTAGCAAAGAACTGAGGAAAAAATTCTGATATACAAGGATGTGGACCTCACCGATAGAAACGCCACAGTGGGAGCCCACTAGGTTGACATTCGATTGGGAGATGGCCGCCATGCGGATGTGGTCATAGGCCCGAGACAGAAAGGCGGCAAATGTGCTTGCGAAGGGCACAGTACGGTCCCGTGTGGCACAGCCAATGGCCACGCTTACCTGAAGAAGGGTAAAACAGTGAACGTCCTGCTGAAAGGCCAGCACAAAATACTGCCATAATGGTATTGTTAAGAGGACATTTTTGAGGTTATTCCCTGTTGTGGCAATAAAGCAGAGACCTTCTGATTGAAGACATTTGTGCGTATTTTGGCCGATTTTTCACGGACATCACAGAAGACTATTCCAGATCCTTCAGTTCTCATAATTTCACCATTTGATAAAATGCTATAACTGCTATAACAACAACATCCTGAAGGCTACAAAAGGGACCTTTTCTAAGATAAGATAGATAAGATAAAACTGCCCTTACTACTAAAAAAAAAATGGTTTTTAAGATCTATTTCAGTTAATTTCCTTTGCAAATGCATTTAACCAGAGGACTAAACATGCCAATTTGCAACAGTGGGACATTTCTCTTGAGAGCTGGTTTGCCTATAAAATGGTTACATATCCACATTTATAATAGTGGATTACTGTTAGCAAACAAACTGATTTTTTTTAAGCATCAGTCAAAAGTGTAATGTGTCATGGGTCAAAGTCATAGCGATACTCGCCCTTCCTCACCATGTTCTGCTCAGCAATGAAACACTCAATGTAACGGTCTGGATGGTCCTTCTTGAAGAGTTCGGAAAAGGTGGAGTTCTTGGTGTCCCCATCCAAAGCAATCACTCGTCTGCTGCTGTGTCCCAGTCGGGCGAGAGCCACACCATACGCCTTTCGGGTTGATATCTGAAAACAGGTCACAACGCAGGCATATGCACTGAGGGGTTGATTCTCCCATGCGCTTAAGTTAATACAGCGCGTAACTGCATATTTTCCCATCGAATTTAGTCTGGGGTTTAAGTGCACTCATGCTAGATACATGCTTTGGGCGGAGAAATGCCAAAATATGGGCATGTCATATATAAGTGACCCCTACGCACATTCTGCCACTGACTTAAGTGCACTTAAGAGCATGCTGACTATGTGATCTGGAAGGCTGAATTAAGTCACATACCTCCGCCAAGCGCAACACTGCAGATTTCAGAAAGCCAAACACGTAACAAAACAAAACTTTCTAACAGGTGTTGTACAGTTAGAATAAAATGTAACAATCTAAAATGTATGTGAATAATTCATATAATGATATAAAAATTATGAGAATTATATAACAATAGTATATAAAAATATTATAAATATGTTATCTGCCAAATTGTACAAAGTATAAGTACAGGTACATTGGAATGTCTCTCTTTGCTTATCCGATCTTGCTCTCCATGAGACACACAGACAGGTAAGAGCAAGCTTGGGGGTCACAACACAGGGTCAGCCAGCACGCAGAGTTAAGGGCCTTGCATATTGTCACTCACACACATTGTTGTCTAAAATGTTGATTTTAACTGAGATGTAGTTAACTGGTTGCGGACATGACCCACTTTTCCTGCTTGATGAATGAATTATACTTCTTGCATGGCCACACCTCCTTTTTCAGGTTAAGTGTGGTGGGCATGACTGCCTAGATGAGGGGAGAATTCACGTAACTCAGAAGCACGTAAATTTTTAAGAGCTGTTTTGACTTATTGGCCTGATGGGAGAATAGAACACTGGGTGATTAAGACATTTGCTATGCAGGTCATCTGGTTTACCTTGTCTCCCAGCTTGTAGTTCGGCAAGGACGGCAGGAGGATATGGGAGAAATCAACTGGGGCTGCATCTTCAGTGGGCAGCTCTGGACAAAGGGGCTTGTTGGTTTGTATCAGCCCCATAAGTTCTGAAATATAGCCTTCTGCGCGGTCTTTGGGGATGGGCTTGCCATGCCAATTGTCCTCATTCTCAATTCCTGCATATTGAACAGAGAGATGAGTATGTTTACCAGTGCAGTAATACCGAATCAGGCCTCCAGCTACCCAGTCACATATGAACAGCTCAACAGGAAAGAAATGCTTCATAAACAAAGGACATGTTGGCATTGTGGGTTAAAAAACAAAATAAAAAAATAAATTTTCACTCATGCCCCACATACACAAACTTAATCCCTACCCAGCACTAACTTTTAACAATAAGTAACCAAACAAAATTTAAGACTAATGGTATTCTTCAGCTATTTAGGGGTCCAAAGCATGTAGTGCTATGGACCACTATTGATTTTTTTCTTCCCTAAAACAAAACAGGCAGCCTAAAAAGTATCAACACACATGGCCCCACATATACACACATGCATCCTTGTTTACTGGTTTGGCATTTCGCAAGACACTGCAGCACTCATTTGCTCACCCTTTATACACTGCCCACCCCTCACCTTGGAGACCCTTGCCCTTGAAGGTCATGGCTACAATGGCAGTAGGCCGGCTCGTGTCCCGTTGAGCCTGCCACAGTGCCTTGCAAAGCTCCTCCACATCATGGCCATCAACCACATAAGTGTTCCAGCTGTGGAGGTTACGCATAAAACATGATGACCTCCCAGTGTTAAACGCAGATGGGTGTCATTTAAATCAATTGTCATTCCTCAGCTCAAAAGTCATACAATCATGAAGCTTCAAGTGTTTACCCAAAGGCTTCACAGCGCCGGCGGTACGTTTCGGTGTCATGCTGCAGTGGAGCTGCCTCGCTCTGACCCAGCCGGTTCACATCTATGATGGCCACCAGGTTGTCCAGGTTGTAATAGGAGGCAAAGGCCATGGCCTCCCACACAGAGCCCTCGGAGCACTCACCATCCCCAAGCAAGCAGTACACGCGGTAGCTAAGTCAGGTGGGGAGGGGGGGGTGGTACAGGGTTGAAAAGATTGCAATGAGAAAACATTTGGGATGACAGTGCAGTGTTTACATGAGATTGGCATTATACAGAGGTACATTACACGGGACAGTTATCCTCTTAAAACCATTAGCCAATCCAGGCAATGCTACTTGTTTCTGAACAGACTCACATGGTACCACATAATTCAAATATCAGACAGTGTCAACGCATGATCAACACCATGCAAAAATATCCTTTAGTATGTTAGACTGAGCATTCACAAGTAGATTCAGCAACTTTTGATACAGTGCTACAGGGAAAACAACAAGTTTACCAACTTTCAATCTGTGAGAAAAAGGGGAGAATGTGTCATTCCTTTAAATAACCATGCTGCATATTCCCTTTATTAAACAAACTAAACATATATGGATTTTGTTGCAATAGTACAGACATATATTGGTGCAGTTAAACTTGGTAAATGGCATGCAGCTGTTAAGACTTCCCAAAGGTGAAACATTCAACACATAGTAGCGGGATGGGGTATTCCCTCCAAAATAAAGTATCATGCCGATTATTTTAAGGCGTCCACACTACTATGTTTTCATTTAAAAGCAGAGCGAAAATGACCTCTATCTACACAGTCATTTTGACATTGTTTACAAAAGTATTTCCAAGTAAACACCTTGGAACACCATTACAAGTAAAAACCTATATGACATAGCTATTAGCTTGTCACAAGTTGACACATTGGACTGATGCCAATATATTGATTTTTAATTAATATTGCTTGATTTAGATGTTAACCGATATATCATGTATCAGCATTTTGTTTGTTTAGTCTTCATAAAGACAATATGCAATGCATAACAACAAAAATTATTATTATTCAGAAAAATATATTGCTCAAGATTCATGAGAGAAAAATCACAAACCTGAAAAAATAGCAATTCATATTTTAGCAAGAATTGTACAGCCCTAGTGTATGGTGACAGATGACCAATCAGACAATGACAGGTTGCAACTAGTGAGATCATTTCAGGGAAGGGCAAGGTAAAGAGTAGGGACCAATTGAGGAGTTTTCAGAAGTATACAGCTCTGAAGAGCATTTTAAAAGGTCTCTGTTTTTGGTGGGTTGAAAACTCCATGGTAGTGTGGACGAAAAACGAAAAGACTAATGTCTGCGTTTTTTAGTGAAAACATAGCAATGTGGACCAGAGTCGGCAATTTTTTTTATGGGGAAAGCTCAATGTAGACAGCTAGCAGTATGACCCAAAAAAGGTCTTTTTATTTCTTATTTTAAATCAGTCAGCTACTTATATATAAATTGTGCTCTTCTTTATTTTTGTAAGAAATGATCTATTACCCTGTCATACCAGCATGGCCTTTCTCAAGCGATTTGACCATTTTGAACATACACACAGCTTAGTTAGAAAGCTAACTAGCAAACCACTCTATCAAAATCACTGAACTTTCACTGAAAAATTAAACGATCAAACTCAAAACTAAACGATAACCAAATTACATTATTTACAAATTCCAATGGATAAAAGGTTCCATATGAAATGCTAAACTGTCACTCTCATTGTCAACAAAATGCTTCTGTGTCCCTACAGGCGACAGAATGAATGAATACTGTGAGTCAACACCACTGACAGCATGTTACTTGTCAGTCATGAGCATTAATGATATTGATAGTTCATCCTATCTTGTTGAGACATCTCCAAATCACCATGCAGAAAAGCCTGGCTTCCAGGTGGATCTAAGATGCCTGTTTGCAAGTCTCTCTCTCCAATCAACATTACATAAGCAAAAACAATGTATGAAGTTCCGATAACACAAAATCAAAGCATATTCACCAATAAGTATTTTTGTATTCTCCATTTAGACAAAGCATACATAAATCTTCCATTGACTTTCAGTGAAGCACAGGCTCATTGGACATGTGTGGGCTGTAGTTATCCTGGGTTCAAAGGGAAAATGATCACATTTGTTGTCGAAAGCAACTTCTGTGACACGATCAGCGCTGTGGTTCAATTAGTAAGATAGATTACACTTTTAATTAAAAAATGAAATTAATTTACACTGGTACATTGACTAATTCAATTATTTGTCAAGTCTTAGGGCAATCACTTGTGCTGTGGACATTGGGTCTTCTCCTAGAGTTTGACTACCTGAAGAGGGCACTAGAATGACAAGCATCCCTTCCAGAAGCTTTTCACAAGCAAGCAAGAAACTTGTGCAAAGATCTCATCAGCAAACAGTGCTTTCTAGTATGCAGTTACATCTACACCACGTCCAGAGATAACAGCTTTAAAAGCATTTTTACTTTCAGTGTTACTCTATTATATACAACACTGACCCTGGAGAACTAATTTGTGAGGTGCATGCAATACAGGGTAGGGCTGTCACTTTTTGATCAATATTCGAACATTCGTTCAAACATGATGTGAAAAATTCATATGCAAACTACAATTAAACCAAGCAAATTTGAAGGTGTCACTGTGGCCTAAGTACATTAGACCGTTTGTTGGTAATTTTGTTTGCCATCTGATCCAGCAGTGGGCACTCTAAAAAAGGAAATTAAGCTAGTGATATGTTTTCATATGAAAATGGAAGACAACAGCAAGCAGAGGAGCTGCCTTGAGTAGACAATTATGACCCCAAATCATCTAAAAAGCAAGATAAGTATCTTGGGGTCTACACCATAGATGGCAAAGTACATGTATGTCTATGCAACAGATACCCGCTACTCTCAAAGCTGACTCGTAAATACATGTGCGCGCTAGGAACATCTGCGCTCCGAACACGTGTTCTCGTCTGTGGGTAAAATTGTAAATAGTAAGTGAGCCGCATTTAAGTCTGGTGTTTCTGGCAAACAATATCAGAATTTAAGTTGGATCTCCATTTACCTTTATAAATTTTAGTTCACACATAGCCGATCCTTCCTGCTTTCTGTGAGTTGATATTTTCAATTCAGAAAGGTTTTTTCATCCTACTGTGTTCTTATACACTAGCGTGTTGAGACTTTTACTATGAATAAAATGTGCTGCATTTTTACAGCTGTCAAAAATAACATTGAATTGTTAGCCTACAAGAATGGCACAAATGTGACGTTGTACAGGCTGTTAATAAAATGTGTTCTTTGTGGGGGGGGGGGGGGGTTACAGGTAATCCTGCCCACCTCCTGCTTGACATACTCCTGGTGGTGCATGTCAATCTGGATTCCTTCCACATTAGGTTATCTGGGGTCCCTAAATTTTCCGTAGTGTGAGTTTCCATGTATATGCCCTGAGATGGACTGACATCCCAATGAAGGGGTTCCTTTCACTCAAAAGTTGTTAGATAACGGTCCATAAATACCAATGCTAGAAAACCTGTGGTGACACCTTTCTAAGACCCAGACTAAATGTACTAGACATTGGAACAGCGTCATGCACATTATTATTTAGTGGATGTCATCACACTACCTATTGATTAGGTGCAAAAGAAAACACAAACCAAGGCCAAAAAAAAACTACTTTCGATGCTTTTGAGGGACATGTCCTTTATGTTCATCCATGTGAAAACCGGTGAAGAAGATTCTTGCTGCTTAATAGAAGAAAAAAAAAATATGAATATGATAAGTCCTAAAACGTAAGAAGGTAAAACTCCAAGTCTGAATATTAAATGAAGAGAATCAACCACAGAAAGTGAGAATGGTGTAGCAGATTAGTACAGACAACTTACAAGTGGTCATCTGTATATCAAGTTGTGTGTATGGTTGGAGTTGCCAACCCCTAACGTGTGGCTCTTAGGGACAAACCAAAACCCAGTACAAACAGCATTAAGATCTGAGAAGATAAACGGGATGGGGTGGCAGAGATGGATGGGGGATTCATTCATACCTGGACTTGTCAAAGTTCTTCCCAGTATAAGCCATTCCACAAGCAGCCCCCAGTCCCTGCCCAAGGGAGCCTGTAGCTACATCCACAAAGGCTAGTTTCTATGATATAAAAGGAAAGGCCACTATTAAATACATAATGGTACAGGAACGGTTGCATTCAAAATAAAGTTATAGCAAAAAGTCAGATATAAACAAAATGTTAGCGTTACAAGTAAGCGCCATGCCGTACATGTTTACATATGCCCAACATAAATACAGCGAGACACTTACAGGAGTTGGATGGCCCTCCAGCTCACAGTCAATCTTGCGCAGGTTCAGCAGATCTGCCTCCTTGACAAAACCCGCCTCCACCCAAGCAGCGTACAAGATGGGCGCAGCATGACCCTGATAGGAAGTACATTAATGCCTTGATTATTATTTATATCCCCCACCCCAAGTAAGGAGTCTAGTGGTGCACCAACACGGCAATTGTCACCAATACAGATGGCCAATATTTTTTTGTCTAATATCGTTGGTTTCGATAACCGGCTGACAATCAATTTGCAGAGCTAGGGGGGTTCAAACAGCAGATAGATATGGGTATGGATGGTAGGGGCATGTCTCTACCAATATTGTACAAGTACCATGTGTATTTAGGGGGCCAGGGGGGTTTGGGCCTGATTTGGGCCCCACCAATGATGAAATCAAACCTACGTCCTTGTTGGACAGATAAGTGAAATTACATTACGTCGTTCTTCATTCTGTGGAAAACTAAAGATTGATCTGTGGGGCAGACCTAATAATGGATTAAAACATGTTGCAAACCGTATACAGTATATGGTACTTTGGAATCTCATCTAAGTAGTTGCTACCAATCCCATTTTTTAGGGGATCGCTCGGTATTGTAAAATAAATTGCTGCGTCCCATTTTGAACCAATACAGAATGAGATTTGTCTCACATTTTTAGACTGTGTGATTATTAAAACAAAGTTCCTGAAATCTTGGATAGATGGTTAGAAGTACATCATTTCAGTTCCCAAACCTCTCCTCGCGGGCACCCCAGCCATTCCATGTATTTGTTAGATTTCACCACCAGCTCAATTGATTGATTGATTGATTGATTAACTAAATAACTCGATAAGGTATTTATTAGCCAAACAAGGTGTGGTAATGGTAGAGTAAAAAAAATGCATGGATGTATTGAATGGATACTGCAAAAACCTAGGTAACTTTAAGCTAACACATTTCAACAGCTAACGCCAAAATCTACATGTAGATAGGGCTGGGCAATATGGCCAAAAATGTTATCACGATAAAAAATTGCCTTTACACCAAGGCTCTATTGATGCTTCAAAATCCCTTAGGATTCCCCTTAAACAGAACATGAACAGGACGACAAATTGAATGGACTGCAAACTGAAATTTAAATTTTAACAAATAAATCATACAATAATATTTTTTGTCGTAGGGTGTAACACTAGTAATACACCAAGAGTACAGTTTATTGCTGGATTTTTTTCTTTGGACTTACCTGCTCTCCTTGTTGTTTTGATTGTGTCATCTTTAGTCTTCCTGCCTGCCATATTGCATTCTCGTTTTTGTTCAATAAATCCCGTTTGTGTTTTAACAGCAGTCTACACTTGCGCTCTATTGCCGGTCCAGACAAGCAGTCACAGAAGAAGTGAAGTCACGAACATTCGCCACATTGACAGAGGGCAAATCATATCGCGATAATTATCGTTATCGATTTATCGCCCAGCCCTACCTGAAGATCACTTCAACATAATTTTATTTCCCTAAGACTTTTGCACAGTACTGTATATATATAAAGATGGTTAGTTAGAGCTACACAAGAGACAACTCCTGGAATGACAACTTCACAGTGAGCAATGAAGGAAAAAGAAATTAATTCAAAAGCAAAGAAGTCCTACCTTAGACAAAACGAAGCGGTCATTGCAGGGGTTGCGTGGGTCCATAGCTTTGTAGCGCATGGTGTGGAAAAACAGCACAGACATAATCTCTGCAGCACTGCAGCAGGATGTGGGGTGCCTGTAGGGAGAGAGGCAACCACGCTGCACATCTTATTCTGTATACAACACAGAAATGGAGACTGGATCCTAAAAAAAACATCACAACTACCTTTTAGAAATCAGCTTGTAACTATCTCAGGCTCATAGCACCATCCATTTAACATAAAAAGATATATATATATAAATATAATATTAAATCACTCATCTCAACCATTTTTTGACCCAGAAATATCTGTGTAGCAAACTATTACATTAAGGGATTACTGAGCTCTAAAGTGTCAAAATGTCCTTCAGTGCAACTGTCCCAATTAAATTTGTAATGACAGTTTTTTTTTAATGTAAAAATTCTTACTAAAAATATAAATGAATGCCCAAGGTATAATTGTGTTAGTGATTGCAACAAAATATAGAATAATGGCTACAAACTGTATCTAAAAAACATTTTAAAACTTGAATAAATTTTGTCCCAACATTTGCCCTTCATCAATTTCATTCAGTGTAACAATGGAAAAAAGTCATTTAAAGCATATCACATGACGGTAATCATGTGACAGTGTGCGACATCACACAAAGGACCCCTTGAAGACCCTGTCTCTGTGTGCTGAGGTGAACAAATCTCTCTCAAATACTTGATTATTTTACTTTTTTGACATCTAGTAGCCATTGGAACAAAAACACGTCCTTCAGTACAACACAGAAAACATTTTTTATGTTATTATGTTATACAAAGCTATATTAAATATGAGAAGTTAGGATAATCTTAATAGGTTAAGGTCATTACTTTATATAGGTGGCCAAGGAACGCCTGTTAAATACGATTATGTATGAAATCTGATCTTCAGTATCATCCCTTTCTCATTCAGCATGACAAAAGTTTCATGTAATACCACAATGCCACTTGTTCTGCTGAATGGCAGCAGCTTTGTTATCCTATAGTTTACAACATTGCAATTCATATTTACTGTCATTTTAAACAATTTTTTGACATTTTAAGGTATTTCAAGGCACATTTCTGTCAGGTTTCATACACCTTTCAATCAACAAATTTCCATGACATTTTCATGACTTCTCCAGGTCTTCATGCTAAATTTCCAAGATTCGATTCAAAAAAAGACTTTTTGTTCAACCCATGCAGGAAGAGTGTTCCAAGTTATGTGACCATCATGGCATGACACCATTACAAACATGTACCTTGTGTGGAGGAACCAGCAGTTACGATCTTGCATTCATCCCTTGTATATGGATTTACCTCCCACTGCTGATAATTTTACAGATATGCATGTTGCTTTTCTCTCGTTCAGACACACACTATTTAAAAAGTTGCATAGTTAAAATTTTCCTTATCTGGTCTAATAAGGCCGAACAATTGATCTGAACAATTATTAACCACACTAGATTATCTGTTCTAGCTATCACCAGATATATAGTCATTAGTTTGTTACTTTGCAATAACAATAAACAATAGTGACCTGTAAAAGTTAGTGCTAAGAGACAATTATTTATATGTGCCGTTATAATTACCATAACGTGACCCAAGTGCGATATACGTGACACAAAAGAACAAAATAATGTTAATTTGAAGTATACCTGGTATATTATAGAATGTGTAAAGTTGAAATATGAGACATAAAAAAAAAACATAATGCCATGAACAAATAATTATGTTGCACTTTGCATGTAAAAATGTAGGAAGGGAGGTCTTTGGGTGTGGGGCAACTATTGGCACCTGCGTGGAATTATAAGATAGAAATGACTTTAAACCTCTTGTGAAAATGTTTATTTTATATATTAATTGTGTTCCTTCCAGTAACCACTTAAATGGCACCCACTCTCTCTCTCGCTGTCACACACACTCACATACCTTTATTTTTACACTGTCTGATACTCGAAGTTGAGCTTTACACATTTTGTATCTAAATTTCTATGCTAGCAGAGCAATCTTTTTCACAGGTAGCACATTAAGTGTTCATATGCGAAGTGCCCTGTGGAGTCTCAAAACACCACACGCAATTGCACACACATGCACACTCACGTCTTTTGTACAGTCTGATATTTGGACTTCTTATGGTCACTACAAGCAATTACTGCCCAAAAAAGTGCAATACTAACCTAACCTAGTAACCTAATAAAACAATTAAGACACCAGAATTTGCTGAAGGTAGCAGCGGCCGTGGAGCACTGCAACTAACTTTAAAAAAGACACTACAGAAGCAACAGTTACAGAATATATTGTACAGAGTTACGTAACACTTTTCTGAATGTTACAGTTCCAGTGTTTTTCCAACTATTTTCTCTTTTTAGGAGCTTAAAACTTCTGATACTGGTAAATCAATGGAGTCAATTTAATAATCAATGAAAATTAACACTTCAAAATGACCACTCTCACTATTATTGTGACTATTATTAATAACAGATCTAAACAGGTATCAGTACTCGATATCAGTGAGTACTGAAAAATAAGTACTCGGTACTTGTACCCAGTCTCAAAAAACTGGTATCTGTGCATCCCTAGATTATACTGCAAATGTTGATTTAAAATAAATGTAGTTTTCAAAAATCAGATGACTTTTCTACAACTTTCTGATTTTTTTTTTTAATTTCCCATAACTTTTCCCAGTTCTGGAAAATGTGATTTCTTAATTCCATGATTTTTCCAGGATCTTCGTGACCATACGAACCCGGTATCTTTATATGCTAGATGTCATTGTCTAATAAGAGGGCTGCACTGCAAAGACAAAAGATCAACTCAGATCCAGTTGCTAGGCAGGAAAGACTAGCCAGAAGAAAAAGGTATTGTGTTCATGGTTGTGGGAGAGGAGATGGAAATCAGTTACAAGCAACAAGCAACTGAAATAAAGAATTAATTTGCTATCCCCTCAAGTGAAAGACATTTATTTATTATTATATATTAGTTATTAACATTTATTATTATATATTGTCTATCAGTTTTTTTGTCATGTTATGGTACAGTTATGGTAAAGGTAAAGCAGTTACAGTGTTCTGTGCTGTAATGTTAATGTTACAATGCTGTGCACATTGTTGTTATTACAATAAATCTGGTTTAACAGCACATAAGCGCTTTAAAGGCAAATTGATTTTTTTTTTATCCTTGGATGTGCGGGTGCAGGGACCATCTAAGGAGTAGTTTCTTTTTGCTTTCTTCTCTTGATTGATGCTGCCACACTGCTGTGTCCCAAGTTTGCTGCTGATGCTCAGTTATAACCAGCAACAGTGCCTGAGTCCTGAGGCACATAGTGCATAAAAATCACTAACGTTCTGTTGGCTCAGTAACTGCAGAATTCCAAACTTCCTCAGGCATTAACCCCAGCACAAAAACTGTTTTCCAGGAGCTTCATCGAACAGGCTTCCATGGCCAAGCAGCTGCATGCAAGCCTCACATCATCAAGCCAATACCAAGCATCAGACGAACTGGTGTAAAGCACGCTGCCAGTGGACTCTGGAGCAGTGGAATGTTTTGAGGGGTTGATGAATGATTCAGGTTTCTTTACCCCAACTCGCCACCCCTAATCAGCACAGCGCCATGGACATCTGGCTGATTATGCATCAAGGATTCTGGAAATAAGGACAGCATGGCAGGTGACGCTTACAGAACTATCCCAGGGTATGTCTTAACCAGCAAATTGATTAGATTTGGCCCTTCCGATTTCTCATCTAGGAAAAGCAGAAGCCAATTTCACAAGAACGGGGACCTCTTCTTCCACCAACACATGTTGCAACTCATGGCAAACAAGTTTCTTCTTACAGCAAGGGTATGCTATTCAATTTGAAGTCCCCACTGAAAGGTACAGCTGGATCACAAATGTAAAATGATTTACTCACATGCATGGGGAGGATAAAGGGCTGGTCAATCTTACTCAAGGAATTACACTGCTTCACACTATGGAGTTATGGTGTGTGCCACAGATCCTTTCCTCAGCTGCTAGTAGGATAGCTGGGCCCATGCCATAGCCATAAAAAATACTTTCAAGTAGTGTACTTATTTACAATATTTAGTCAAATATTATGGTGTTGATCACTGTACTGAATCATAGGATTTGAATAATGGATGGATTATCTCACTGGAATTCAAGTAACCAGATTGCACAATTCAGGATTTACATAGCAGCTGTATTGATTTGTTATATTACACTGAGATCAGACAATATTCGTTCTTGTTAATTCCTTGTTCATTATTCTAAAAAGTATTGATAGCATGCTGAAGTCCAACAGGATATTTCACAAGTCCCTCCCTCCATTTGAATTTGATTACAACATTAGATTTCATAATTACACTTCTCCAAAAAAATAAATAACTTATTAAGACAGACCATAACCCATGCATACAGACTTCCTTCCTATACTGGAATACTTTATTCAATTTAAAAGAACATCAGTCAATCCACTTACTATAAGATTCCTTCAAATCTCAGTACTGTGTATACAGTATGTAAGAAACATATTTCATTGATTCTGTGGAAAATTCACTGGAAAGTTCAAAGCAGTTTCCTGATGTATTATATAGTTACAGCTTTACATTTCATAGTTACTCATATCTTAAACTACACATAGTACAATTCTAACCTTGACCAAAGAGTCTATTGTTCATCACACTTCTCATTCCAGTGCTTATTAAAGGCTTCTGAATAAATGTAAATACTATGGAACACTATAATACTCCAAATTATATATTTTATATATATTTTATGTATGTACACATATACACACACACTTTAATTACATTTTGTATTTTATTTAGGAATAATTCAATAAAAGGAATTATTTCACACTAACGACGTTTCTTCTCCGTATGATTTTAAAACTGTATTTCGTAACAAAGATGTAACTTGCATTAGACAGTCATTATTATAAAATACTATTTTACAGAATGCAAATGTGATTACCTAAATAACTATTTCACAGTAAAGTTCAACTTTACACACTGAAGCTTTTCCGAATGACAGTTTACCGACCCAGTTTTTCATTTCACAATGCCACTTTTCATAACGAAGGTGCGCTCTGTCAGTCACTATGAGGGGGGCACATTAACACAGATAGACAATGTGACCAAATTACTGGTGCATTACTTGCTTTGGAGAAGGGTTAGACCAGAGGTCAGCTTTGGCTGTGCATTTAAAAAAAATAGAGTGAACTCTGATCTGCGGGACATGCGATACACCGGACACCATGTGCGACACACGGGACACTATCTGTTACCACGCTCTCAAATAAAGGCGCTCCACCTTAATAATTACATAAATCTCGGGGTTTAAAACGCTCTTTATTTTGGAGCCATTTATAAGGCACATTCTTAAGTCTATAATTTGACAGTAAAACAATACAACAACCGGTATCATTTGCGACCGTTAGCACGGTTAGCTTGTGAGTAGGCCATTTCTTCCTGCTAGCCTTCTTTTAGTCACGCAAGAACACAGCAGTCGACCATGCGTATTTTACATTCCCATTCACTTGTTAGTGTTGCTAATAGAAAATGCAGTTT
Organism: Mormyrus iriodes; assembly: GCA_011763525.2. Taxonomy (NCBI): domain Eukaryota; kingdom Metazoa; phylum Chordata; class Actinopteri; order Osteoglossiformes; family Mormyridae; genus Mormyrus; species Mormyrus iriodes. Next base: position 23,741,444 of record JAAGVU020000103.1, on the reverse strand, counting down.
TAAAAGATATGAGTAGCTGGGTGTCCACGTCATTTGATATATCGTGCCATCACTATAAGAGGTGACATTAGGTACCTGGCCAAAATGATCGCTTAATTCAGGTTATTATAGCTGCCTTGTACATATTTACTTACCCAGAATTGGAAGCACATGTCGCCTTGATGGAGTGAATCCTCAACTTATTCGCAATATCCTGCAGACCCTGCATCGTTTTTTCATCGGGTTTATGATAGCTGGCCATTTTCAAGATCCAGTACGAGTCCCTCAAGATTATGCAGCCTTTTCCTCCCCTCGCAATACCCGGAACCGTTTTCTGCACAACAGGTTCGCCGCAGACAGAGGCTGAGCCGGCCGTCAAACAGGGGATTTTATGGCAGTCCTGGTACGTGTGGCCCGTCCCTCTTCGTTAACAGTAGAGCGTGTCATTGCAAGATCTGAGTCAACGGTGGATTGGAGTCGCGCATGCGCCAGTGTTGAAAACCAAATACAAAAGCAACCGAAAACTAACTAAAAACGAGCCAAATACAAATAAACGTATATTTTCAGTGCCTGTGAGGGACGTTGCCAGTGTCAGTACAGACAAATAAAGGTAATTAGCCATTTCATGAAAATTCATGCAAATACATGAACTTGCTATAACTGGTAAGGGTGCAGGTTTGGCAGATGGCCTAAAATCGTTTATTACTTGAATTTTATAATACTTTAATAGTTTAATACGGTTGACTCAGATCCCATAGTGACAGGGCGATTTCTGCAGGCTAAGGGGAGGGGTTAGCGATGTGCCGTCGAGTCAGACCACTTAAAGGCACCATCGCTAAGAAAATGAGGAAAGAATGTACTTCCTGGAAAAATGGAAAAGTGGTGCCAAAATAAAATGCACACCAACTACTGTTACTAAAAGGT
>JAAGVU020000103.1:23714018-23727879 GCA_011763525.2 Mormyrus iriodes | reverse complement strand
AGTCTATGGTCAGAATTCACAAACTGGGCACTTCTGTAGACCCTGCAGTTCTGCAGGAGCCTCCAGCATCTGCCGACGAGGATGTGATCAATCTCCTTCGCCACACCATCAGTATTGGAATACCAAGTCCAACGATGTGGCTCAGGGTGCTGGAACCAGGATCCAGCGGCACGCAGCCCCTGACCTTTCGCAAAGTCAAGGAGCATGGAGCCACTTTCACCCAGGTCACCAGACCCGTGGGGACCGACAGAATCCTCATAGTCAGCCCTGTCAGTGCCAGTGGTTGCACTGAAGTCACCCATGACCAGAAGAGTGTCACCTCGTGGGCACTGTTACAATCCCCAGTCTAGGGTTGAGGATCGTCAGAAAAGTTAGGGAAGGGGAAGGGGAGAAAACGAGACAACCGGGGAACGGAAAAAGGGAACACGGGAAACAATGGGATCTTTTTTTATAGTTTTTATTTTTATGCACAAGGACGTTTACAGACACAAGGTGTAACACATTTCGGGAGTGACCCATGCCAATACAACAAACACAAAGCCTAACAAACACATCCCAACCAAAGCTAAGTGCAAATGTAACAACAACCACTACAACCAACCACTCAGCCAAAACGACAATGAATTCCACACTTGCGAAAACGAAACGGCAGTCACTCCGTACAAACAAATACATCCAACACAGGAACCAAGCAAAGTATCCAGAGGGCTAAGCAAAGGGGTAGTCAAAGGGTAGGCGAGAGATCGAGAACCAGAAGTCAAATAGAGCCAAGAGCAAAAGTACAAAGAGGGACACAGCAGAAATCGGAAACCAAAAGCAGAGCAGTCATACACAGTAATCTATCAGAAGAAAGTATAGCATCACAAAAGCAAGTTTGAGCAAAGCGCTCCTGATGAGTATAGTCCAGAGGTCTTTATCCTCCGGGTCCGAGGTTGAAGGGCAACAAGGGGCGTAACAGGGGCGTGGCTATGAACCCGGAATGAAGGCGGGGTCTGGCTAGGTTGACGAATCTGTAACGAGGCGGAGTCTGGCGAAGCGAAGGACCGAGGGGACGAGTCTGTAAACGAATGGAGTCTGGCAAAGCTGACAAATCTATAAACGAGGCGGAGTCTGGTGAAGCGAAGGACCGAGGGGACGAGTCTGTAAACGAATGGAGTCTGGCGAGGTTGACGAATCTGTAAACAAGGCGGAGTCTGGCGAAGCGAAGGACCGAGGGGACAAGTCTGTAGTCGAAATGTAGTTTGAACCGAAATGGGTGAGAAGACGAATGCGGACGCAGCCGCCACAAAACTCACGGCACATAACAGGCATCCATCAACCACCGAGCGAAGTTGTGAGTAGAATGTCTCCCTCAACGAGGCATCACTCACCACGGTTGGAGCATACACAGAGACAACAGACAAGACACCAAGGGAGTGTCTTAGCCTGAGTCTCATAATGCCCTCGTTGAAAGGGGTGACATCAGCCACCATCGGGAGGAGCTGATCCACCACAGCAACAGCTACTCCCTGAGTATGGCAGCCATCACACAACACACAACACACACAACATAACACATAACACAGAGAAGCCCTATTTTGCAACTAGCCCATGCTGATATTCTGCATTCAGTTAAGCCTCTTGGGGACAAACACAACGCCATTTACCCAGAACTAGGAAGGAGGTTCTTAGCTCTTTTTTGTTCTATAGCTCTGTCAGTCAGAACCTGGAAAATATAAACAGGGGGATTTCTTGCTTAGTTGGATGACTTGTCGGGTTTAAGGTAGTCTGGACTAAACGTAAGTGAATGAAGATAAAGTCCATTTAAACTAGGGTACCTTAAATGTGACAAGTTATCCGACTTGGCAAGAAATCCAGCTTTGTTATACAGGCCCCTGTTCCTCGCTTAGTTCAAGACCCTAGTTATATGTCTTTATCTTTGTTCACTTACATTTAGCCCAGACTACCTTAAATCCATCAAGTTATCGATGAATCATGTCTTGTGTTTACACAATCAGCCAACAGCTGACAAGTATTTAAAATAGACTATTAACATCCATTCCCATTGATTTAAATAAGACTATTAACATCTGTTCCTGATGTTGCACTAATATCAAAATAGACAATATATATTTTAAAAGACACTAATAAAGTTAGTTCCTGAAGTTGCACTAACATCATATTCAGTGCTATTGTGGAGGTCAGGTGATTTAGAAACTCCTAGTGGAGGTACCGCCTCCATTCACGAAGTTTGCATAACGTTATGTCTAGGTCAGGTGTGGAGGTCATGAGATTTCTGGCCCCAGAGTGAAGGCCCTCATTGTGGAGGTTGCCCAGTGTACTGCAGCCAGATCCTCTAAGCAGTTTTGGAGAAAGGCAGAGCTCATTGGTTGTGAATTTTTGTTGCCATAAAGATGGAAATTCTCAACATCAATTAGCAGAAGAATGATGGGTAATTTTGGACATGTTCCTTATGCACAGTAAAAGAGCTGAACAAAAAAATGTTATTTTCAGTATATACACGACATTAGCTACTTAGCTACAAGCAACAAAAACAATATTTACAAATCATACCGCAGTATTTATCCCACTTAGAGTATATCAATTCCTTGCCCACAAAATAAGGAATATTTCTGAACAAGTGATGTATCTTGCCTGATGTCTGAACTCACATTTTGAATGGTCAAATGTGGTTAATCGCCATCCTTCTCAGACATACATACATGTAAATATACAGTTGAGAGTAAAACTTTGGGTCCGAGTACATTGTAGAGCCATTTATCTGGTGACCCTGAAGCACTTCACATGAGTTATTCACTAGAATGCCTATTCTTTCATGTGCCACCACTGAACAAACTGGACTGGACTGGATTAAAGCTAAGTGACACAATTTAATTTTCCCTAATGAAAATACCCCATTCGCAAAAAATATTAATACAGGCCTGCCTTGCACACTCTCCCCATCCATCTCTCTCTCAAAAAAAATAGACATTAAATTCTCCCACAATTAATTTCATCATCATCTTAATATCATCTTTGATGATCCAATTATATTAAGAGAAAGCTCCCATGGTACAGGTAATTTCAGACAACACTGTATAATCAAAATACCACTGGAAGATGCTCTTAGATATTACAGAGCTAAGGACGAGAATCAATCACCTGTTAGAAATACCGAATTTAATACAAAATCAGGTATAAATGATCCAAATTTCCTTCTAGGGGGCAATACATTATATGAATTTATAATATGATCATTTGGGTGAATTACTTATCAGTTTCTCTTTGGGTCAAGTAAAAATCCAATAGTCTCCTAAATGGACAAACATCTCCTCTGAAGTCTGGCAGAAAGTAAACCTAATATGGCTGTTTGTAGTCTTCACAGTCTGACACTTACAGTACAAGATGATGCATAAATCAGTTTGAAACATCAGAATCCAAGGAAATCTGTACCATAAAAATGAGCAGTGCACAGGGGTGGAAAATTTCCCTTAAATTTCCAGAAACTTTCCCAAGGAAGTTAAGCTGGGGAATTTTGGAAATATTGCACATGACTGCGTTACATACAGCTGCGTCCCAATAATATCAACGGGTGTGTTCCATTTCAACCGTACTGAAGAAACTCTACGTCAAACAGGCATATGCAAACTTTTTAAATAAATACAGCGAAAATATCAAGCAAATGACTTCCTAATGAATAGACTACTGCATTTTGTATTTATATGCTATAACAGGTGTTTTGTCTGTAATAAATAAGCTGAAACCATTTCAGCCAGCTGTGGAACTCCGCACAAACTGTCAGATATGGCAAAGAAGGCAAACTGTATAAATAATACAGCATAACATACGCAGTGCGTTTTGATGCAGATGCTTATTTTGGGGTGTTTTTACACACACAATTACTCACAAGCACTTGGTTACATGATATCACTATTGGTGCCATCAAGTATGGTGTCCTGTGATTCTGATGGGCTATGTATGATCTCTGCGTCAAAGGGTTTGCGAGTTATTGTTTTTAAACTCAATGCATTATGTGGTAATCGGGTGCCAGAGGTTAATAGCATATTGAAATCGTGTTAGCTAGCTTACATTTAGCATATCTGATTTACCAGCTCGCGAGCTACTATATAAACAAATTTTGATTTAGCATTTGTTTAACTTTAATACCATAGATCAAATATATTTAACCCAGTAATATCATCAAAACTTATTTCACTGGATGTAGTCCTGGACTCAAATGCAGTCGTGTGGTTTCAACAATCTTGTTATAGTGTGCAGAATTCTACAAATTATCTGGAATAAACAGTGTAGGGTATAAATTAAACTGAATTTACATTAAATCTGGTTGTTTTAACCAAGATTATGTAGCAAGATGTTTTCCCCACTACATTTAAGTTTCCTATTGCAGGATAACCTGGCATTTTGCAAATTCCCAATTTATTCCCATATATTCCTGTTAATTCCCATGTAAAGTTTCCAACTTTGAAAATTCCCAGAATTTTGCAAACATAATGAGCAACAATACACAATACATGACAAATTAACATAACAAGTTACCCTAAAAACATTTTATTTTTTTAAAGAACATTTAAAAGCAGACAGGAAATTCCAAGATGCATGTGTACAAAAGGTTATTTGCTCCATTGTTTCTTTCAATTAAATGTTAATATCCTCACTTTTTTAAAAAAAGTTTCTCCTTTAATATTTTAACATTAAGTTGTATTTCTTCAGGTTTTATACATTTACTCTTTAAAATTAAGTTCTACATTTTGCAAAAGAGGCATAACTGATACAAAGACAAGCCAGTAAAATTTCACACAGGGTTAAATATACAGTACAAGAGCAAATAAAGGGGAGAATAGACAAATCAGAGGGGGACATGGAGAAGGGTGGTTGGAGAAACACTATTTTATACAAGGGAGAGTGAGACACCTGCTCATTACAAACTAGACTGCCACATCTCGCAGAATTATCAGCCAGAACATATTCCCAAAATCAATGGTTCTTTCAAAATCAGACTTGTGTTTTTATTCAAATTTACACCCATAAAATCCATCATAATGTCCAGAACATCACAAATACCACAAATTCCAGTTACTCTAGTAGTAATCTACAATACGCAAAGCATATTAAAAACTCAATTACAATTAACTCAACTGACTTGGTTTGTTTATGCATTTCAATTGAATTTTATATGCAAAGGTAAATAATATTAATAACATTAATAGAATACAGAAATGGCTGGTTGCCTCAATGAACCGCTGAAGTAGATAATTGTTTTAAGTTTGATAGAATTTTCAGTTTGTGCCCTAACTTTTTCATAATAGTAACTGGTGGAGGTTATTCTAGAAGTGAATGGGACTGCCTGTCTTGACACACATTCACATGGAAACAGACAAACAGGGAGGGAGGGAGGGAGGGAGAGGGACAGAGAGACTCACTGACATGCACAAACAGGCATCACTGTCAAGTCACTTGTGGGGGAAGTGGGAACATGCCTGGTGATACACGCACTGCTCCCCCAACACTGAACCTCCAACTGGAGTTGCATTCATTTTTACCAAAATGGAAAAGGAAAAAAGAATCAAAAAGTGAACTTCAGTTATCTGCTTATGGACCGCCATAGTCCAGTACGAATCAGCCTCTTGATCATTTATTTTAGATATTTTTCCATTGTCGGAGACCAATTTAACTGTTCAACAGTACAAAGCTAGCATCAAACATCTTTCCTAAAAGATGACTGTAGTGATCTTTTAGAAACTTGGAAACTTAGAAACTTGGCCATGAAAATGTTGCCTCCCTTTTCTTTAGAGCTTATCCCAACATGAGCGTCCCTTCTCTTTTGAGCAGGTTTGATAGTTTTTTTTCCACGATTTCTCCCTACCAAACCTTCTGCCCCAGGAAACTGTTGCCTCCTCTCCCCACCCTTCCCAATTCTCCTTGGCCTGCTTAGATTCCCCCTTCTCTCCGCACCTCTCCCTCCTATCCCTGGGTTCTCTATAGCAGGAGGCAAGCACTCTTCTTGCCACGTTTCTTGGCTTGCAGTGCTGCCCTGGTCGCCATCTCGAACACTTCCCTCACACCATCCTTTGTCTTGGCTGAGCACTCCAGGTAACCAAAAGCATTGATGCGGTTTGCCATATCCCGCCCCTCCTCTGGTTTTACTGGCTCCTGGATAGGGTAACAGAAAATTATTTAAAACTGATTAACCTAACATTTCAAAAAGTATAAGATACATGGTAAAATCTATATCTAAATTATTTCTACAATATATGATTATTAAAAGACTCCCAATTACTCACAATATTAATACGGGAATGAAGCATGAATGAAGGTCATGCTTTGCTCACATGTAAGGATTGTCAGGCGCTGCAAGATTGTGCCCAAAGGCTGTCTACTTAACACAAAAATTGCCATGACTACCAGATGACTATATTGAATGTTGTTTTGATTAAAATAAAATTTAAATTTTGTGCTGTAACAATGTCCCAGAGGGTACATATGCTTCATTATTGAAGTTACATCCCTGCAATGATTAGCTTTGTGTTGAGGTTTCTCAACAAGGGCGCTTTTCCACTGCACTAGGTATCATACTTTTGGTACTTCAAGAAAGTATGGTACTTCAAAGTGTTTTTCCACTGGCATAAAAAAATAGTACCCACCCTGAATTACATCACAATGCGAGGCTGGGTATTTTGTAATGAATTAAAAAAATATATTCAAATAGATTATAGGGCTGGACAATGTGCATTATTAATACCTACCTTGCATGTTATGCACATGCAATTCTTACATCGCTGGTCAACTAGATTAAGATTAGGCTTTTTCATACCTTCACTTTGTACAGACATTAAAGGGGGTTTAAGTTTTGAGAAAAATCATAGGAAAAACATTTAGTACACGGAAAAATACAGGAAAAATTGTGTTTATTCCCTTTTAAGATTATTTAGTATATGTTTAAAAATTCAGTGTAAAGTTTACCTCAGCTGCTTTTGCATGAGCACTGCATGCATTCTCCAAGACATCATTTTCATCCTTAATGTTTAAAACACTGCTATCTGGGGTTGTAAGAAATTTATATTGAACCGCTTTTTTACTTTATGAATACCCCAGTATTTATTGCAACATCACATTGCAATATTTGAAAGTTTTCCAAGGTCATGCTGCCTTACTTTATAATACAAAATACTTTTATTTCTTGTCATGCCATCCTGATCTGGTTGCATCTGTTCCTTCACTGAGACTGCAATTAAAGTTTAGATCTCTTCATTTGTCCATGCATTCATAATTATTACTGGTGAGGTGGAAAAGCACCTCAAGAGCGTTCCTGTGAAAACAGCAGTATATGTGACCGTCCTGCACCATATCAGATGCATCTGAACTTATGCCAGCTCATACCTGCTTCATCTTGGCCAGCTCCCGGCGCGTGTGCTCGTCATTTCGCAGGTCTTTCTTATTGCCCACAAGTATAATGGGGACGTTAGGGCAAAAGTGTTTCACCTCAGGTGTCCACTTTTCTGGTATGTTCTCTGTTACAGAAGGCAGGGTGTTAGTTAAAATGAACTCAAACTGTAAGTAAATCACTACACTACTAGCACATACACACCATAAACCATATGGACAGTTAATCTCAATACCTTAAGTCTAATACAATCCTACAGAATGGATACACGTGCCTGGTCTTTGATGTTATGAAAGTGTGCTGATTTTCATTTAAATTCAGCCTTGATTGCCATCTTAAGTAATTGTGTTGACTGAAATTCATTAACCAGTGTAAAAAGTGCATATGCAACTTTTTACTCAAAATCCTGGATTTATCAAACAAAATATGATGAGGGGAAAATGCATATAAAGCTCTGTTATGTACTGTGGTAAAAGTGCACTTCACACCACTTAATGTTTCCCATTCTTTTGGAAGATCACTTGAGGTCAGCCTCTGACTTATGAGGCACTGCTGAATTTTAAATTTTTTTTTTTTTTTTTTTAAATATAGGGTGGTCAAAATTTTGTCTAGAGGGATATTTAAAAAACTGGGGCAGGCGTGCTCAATAATTTGGACAACCCAAGAAAAAGAAACACACTGTAAAGCAAGGAATTGAAGACCGGCATAATTTTGTTGATGAAAACTATGACAAATTAAATGTTTTTAATTTATGAAAACAAAAATTATAAAATAAAAATGTATGGTTCCAGAGGCTAAAACAAAATGTACAGACGATTTTGTCAATGAATAAAAATGAGACAAAAAAAATGTCAGGAAGAGATGAAATTGAAACAGGTCTAATCAGATGTACTATCTTTAGTTAGTGTTGAATATAGTTGCACATGATTGGATAATGTTGATATACAGGGCATCAAATGAGTAAATGGAGCTTTTCTGACTCTAAAGTCTTTCTGTAAAGTCTTTGTATTTGTGCTAGGCTTGGGTGAATTTTACCGTTTGGACCTCCTCCCTATGAGATGGATGTAAAAGGACTGGAATAGCACTGCTTTTGAAAATAGTCAAAATACCATATACCACTCTGTATGTAATCTCTGGAGAGTATGACAGTACGAGCCTGAATATCTCAGAAGCCTAGTCTGTGCCACAGTCAACTTTAGGTAGGAAAAAAAATGTACTGACATATGGATAAATTTCACACTTGGTGCAAAGGAAAACAAGACTCAATGCAAGCAGTGTGGAACAGCAATAACATGGAAAAACACCACAAACTTTAAGTGCATTGAAATGAATAGAAAGAAATGTTGAATTTTCTTCTGTGTTTGAAAAGTTCACTGTCATGAACAAAACTAGGTGTAGAAATAAGAACAGATGGTTTTCAGTAGTCTGATGTTTAAGTTTTCGAAAGAGGACAAGTTCTTTATTCAATATTTTGTTTGATGAAGAAGCATTTTTACTAATCAGTGCAAGGTTTCATATTGCAACCAAATTACAAAAGTTAAATCTGTGTCCTTAAAGATCACATGTTCAAACCCAATGCCCTGCCATAACAACAGCTTTACATAAGTTTCCTTTGGAAATCTAGAGTAGAGGCAGACCAATCTGAGTGTGTGTGTACACGTATATACAGAAAATTAAGTGAAATATATATATATATATATATATAAAAACATTTTTTAGACTAAACCTGTTAGTTTCATTGACTGCATGCACTATAGATTTAGTCGACTAAATTTAAAGCAGATTTAGTCGACTATATATCCTGTAGTTTTCACTGACTAAAACTAAAGCTTAAAAGGACTCAATGACTAAAATTAAATTGCATTTTTGTCAAAAGAGTAAAACTATATAAAACTAGGTATTTCACTGTTATATTGTTTTATTAGCCCTTGTATGTGACCCCACTGTCTTATCTGCTAACTACTGCTAGCTAGCAAACTGGCTATATTACGAATTTACTAATATAAAAATTATACAGGACAGAAGCAGATGCTGACAAGGATGTGATTAATCTACAGGCTTATTTTAAAATGATAATTATTTTTAAATTATTTTAAAATCTCTTACATTGCATCCTTGCACGATGTGATTATTGCATGTGTGCCCATTCATTGCTTGAACCACACATCTTTGAGACTGGATTACAAAGTATGAGTCTGGAAAGCTTTAAAGGTGGCATAATAATAGACTTTTACAAAAAGTGGCTGCATGTCAATGTGAACAAATGTATTTCAAAGCCAACCAACATCATGACATCACATGACAAGATGGCGCTACACTTTTTTGAAAAATGTAACAGATTACTTATTTTTAATGCAGTTTTACTGACAGTATTAAACCTATAAGGATTTTTTTGTGTGAGAATCCCTCTTGTAAACTATGCTAACTACATCTACTAATTCATGTCCATTTGAAATCTATGTCTCTAGGTACTTCGCTGTGGTACACACAAAAATTCCCCCTGGGAAAATTTGTTTACACTGTATTTTGCCCATGATGATGACTGGCTTACGAGCCGATTTAGACTTCCATTCATTTACAATTGAGAGCTACCACTCAAATTCGGGCTATGCTTGTACATATACAGTGCCTTGCAAAAGTATTCACCCCCTTGGTCTTTGTCCTGTTTTGTCATAAGCTGGAATTAAAATGGATTTTTGGTGGAGTTAGCACCACTTGATTTACACTGCATGCCTACCACTTTAAAGGTGCAAAATATTTATTGTGACTAACAATTAAGATGAAAAAAAAATCTTGAGCGTGCATATTCACCCCCTTTGCTTTGAAACCCCTAAATAAGAGTTGGTCCAAATAACTTTGTCACAATTAGCTGATTAAGATCCACCTGAATGCAATCAAATTGTCACATGGTCTGTCACATGTCCTCTGTATAAATCAACCTGTTCTGAAAGGACCCTGACACTGCAACACAACCAAGCAATTAACATGAAGACCAAATGGCACTCCAATCAGGTCAGAGACAAAGTTCTGGAGAAGTATAGATCAGGGTCTGGTTATAAAAAAAAAAATCCCAAACTTAATATCCCACGGAGCACCATTAAATCCATTATAGCAATATGGAAAGAATATGGCACCACCACGAACCTGAAAAGAGAAGGCTGCCCACCAAAACTCACAGACCGAGCAACGAGGAGGACATTAATCAGAGATGCAACAAAGACAGCAAAGATAACACTGCAGGAGCTGCAAAGATCCACAGTGGAGATGGGAGTATCTGTCCATAGGTCCACTTTAAGCCATACACTCCATAGAGCAGGGCTTTATGGAAGAGTGGCCAGAAAAAAAACATTACTTAAAGAAAAGAAGAAAAAAAATACGTTTGGAGTTTGCCCAACAGCATGTGACAAACTCCCCAAACACATGGAAGAAGATTCTCTGGTCAGATGACACTGAAATTTAACTTTTGGGCCATCATGGGAAACGCCTTGGGTGGCACAAACCCAACACTTCCCATCACCCCGAGAACAATATTCCCAGTGAAGCATGGTGGTGGCAGCATCATGTTGTGGGGATGTTTTTCCTCTGCAGGGACAGCAAAGCTGGTCAGGATTGAATGAATGATGGATGGCACTAAATACAGGGCAATTCCTGAGGAAAACCTGAGTTAGCCAGAGATTTGAGACTAGGACAATGACACTAAAAATACTGCTAAAGCTACACTGGAGTAGTTTAAAGGGAAACACTTAAACGTCCTGAAATGGCCTAGTCAAAGCCCAGACCACAATGCAACTGAGAATCTGTAGCGTAACTTGAAGATTGCTGTACACCAACACAACCCATCTAACCTGAAGGAGTTGGAACAGTTTTGCCTTGAGGAATGGGCAAAATCCCAGGGGCTGGATGTGCTAAGCTAAGAGAGACATACTCCAAGAGACTTGCAGCTGTAATTGCAGCAAAAGGTGGATCTACAAAGTACTGAATTTGGAGGGGTGAATACCTCTGCACACTCAAGATTTCTGTTTTTTCACCGTTTGCTTTCTGGCAATAGGCATCAAGATGACGGACCTGGCATACTGATTGGGGATAACACAACGAACCTTCAGCTAACTCATACCTTCCATGCTGGATGGCATAACAAGACTGGCATGGCACTATTTCTCATCTCTCTACGCTGTGGGTGAACAGGCAAAAGTAAAAACTAAATTTGCAGCAAAGTACTGTAAATGTAAATCGACTACACATACTGCAATAATGGAACCTCAAATCAAAGTTAATTTATGAAATGCACAACAGTAAAGCATACAGCAGTAGATGCAGACAATGAAATGAGTGCTAATGAAGCAATCAAAAGCCGTTTCATTCTATTAATACGCACATTATCTGTCATGACGACATGACACTGAAAAACATGGACAAGAGGACTAGTGGATATGAATGAAAAGAAAATGTGTATGCACAAAAAACATTTGTATTTATCATGCCTGGTATACACATACGCACATGATGGCCTTGGTCACCTCATTTACTGCTCACTTTGAGTCTTGCATACCACATCCGAATCTTTTGACTGCTTTGGTACAACAACAAATAAGGGTTCCCCTGTTATTGACGCCATATACATGTCAAAGTTTAAAGATGTGGGTTTGTCTCAGGTAACTGTAGTCACATTGGCCCTGTATGAAACAAGCAATTTCTTTGCTTGTGTTTTCAGATTTATTTATTTTATTTTATTTCAGGTGTACTGTGTACAGGTGTTTCAGGTGTATCATAGAGCTGATGGAAATAAAAGTACTCTGACAACAAAATGCAGTCAAATCTGAAAGTGCAAGAAAGTGTTTGTGATACATGTTCATAGCCCCCAAATAATATTTTATCATGCCTCTACCTCACACCGTTCAAAAATCCTCTGTTTTTATTTAGAGTTGCCTTTGTCAGACTTCGCAACCAGGAAGGCTTGATTTGTATATTATATAAACATGTAGTTCATTTGAATGGAGCATTTATGATTATTTGTAGGAGAGCAGGACAGGACCTCAGACATCATGTGCATGTGTATGCCAGGTTTGATAAACACAAAAGTTTTTTGTGCATACGCGTTCACTCTTCATTCATATCCACTTCTTCAAGATGAAGTTTGCACAGTGTTTGATAAATGAGGCCCCGGGACTTTGCCTTTGGAGACTGCAGTTAGGTAACCCTCCTGTACCTCTGAACTATTTATGACACACCCACTCTATTGACTTACCCAAACTGTCCGGACTGTCTATAGAAAAACACATCAGGATGACATCGGTATCAGGGTAAGAAAGCGGCCTCAGTCTGTCATAGTCCTCTTGTCCAGCTGTGTCCCAAAGGGCAAGTTCCACCTGAAAAATAGTCAAACAAAAAAAGTGTTAACCACTTTCCTTTGTGTCTCATTTTTTAAGAGCTTATCAAAGCTGAAGGTGTGATACAGGCATATCTAACCTTAATGCTTTGTGAATTACTTACAAGTCCCTGTCACAGCCAATAATGTAATACCTACTGTTAATGTAATAACTGCCAATAATTATTTTTCCATTCTTAATGTAATAAAACCCGATAAAGTAATAACTTACCAATACTGTAGTAACATTTCTGAATCAAAAAAGTATCATTATTACTTTATCAAAATTTTACACAAAAAACGAGAAAATCATTATGTTATTGGCAATTCTTACATTCACGGTAGATATATTATTGGCTGCTACAGACCCTAACAATCGTGACATTGCACAAAATATATGTTCTAATTAGTCGGTAAAAGTACCAAATGTATCTTTCAGTTTATTGTGTCTTTCAAGCTTCTAGAAGTCCTAGACAAAATCATTGGCATCACAAGAATAACTGAATAACTCAAACCGAGGCAATGGAGGCAGTAATGGTGCCACCCTGTTTTATTGCTTTCAAAGTGTAGCAAGCCAACATGAAATCCAAACTACCTGCCAGCAGATTTGCATTATGTGAATAATGTGCATTTGGCATATATTCCTAAATAGTGCCCGGCGAAGGAGGTGATGCTGCCTGATTTAAAAGTCAGAATTTTGACTTCATCAGTCAGAATTCCAAGATATTAAGTCAGAATTTCGGCTTAAGTTAGAATTAAAAAATTGAAAAAAAAAAATTCTACTCCAGATGGCGGAAACAGGCTTCCATGACATACGGAGTTGAAGTAACTGGGTTAATTACGGTTTGGCTTCTGTAAACTGAAGATCAGCATGTACTAGGAGAGACCAAGGATTCCTAAATCTGGACTTGAATACCTAATAAGTTACTGGAGGAACATGACTTTATGACTTTTCACATTTCAGTCATTTGTTAATTATGGCTTCCACCTTGCAAGCAGGAAGACATAAGGCAGGGGTGTCAAACTCCAGTCCTGGAAGGCCAGAGCCCTGCACATTTTTGGTTTTCCCCTTATTTAACACACCTGATTCAACTCCTGGCAACTCCTTGTGCGAA
>JAAGVU020000103.1:23676498-23699657 GCA_011763525.2 Mormyrus iriodes | reverse complement strand
AATAAAAGGTATATTGGGACCTAAGCGTGCCTGTTTGTTCCTTCGAAAGCCCTGTGTCCCCCTCTCGTACTAAAACACAGCCTTATTCCAACTGCTTTTTACCCTAGTCAGCTTATCTCTGGCAGCATAGGGAACAAAGTAGGATTACACCCTAGAGTGGACAGGAGTCCAGAGGGAGTGCACATGCATGCAAGCACACACGCACAGTGGGGCTTTAATTTTAAAACTGTTTATACTAGGAGTGTCAAACGCAGTCACTGAAGAAGCCATATTAAAAACCACTAATGAGTTTGAGGGCCGACCAAGGCTTATTTAGTTAATAACAGTATGACTCAAACTTTACAGTCATCTTGCTGAAATCTTGCAGTAAACGTTATTTGTGAAAATGATTGTTTTAAGTAAAAGTGAACAATGATATACAAAAATTCCTGTCAAGGCATAGAATTAAATGAAATGCGTGCACTGGGATTTTATCTAACATTATGCACTGGATCCTTCTTTTAGTGACATTCATCCACAAACACCAAGAAAACAGAAATATCCGTTACAAAAAAAAAACAGTGCTAACATTTACATAATGAGAAAACCTCTTAGATCATATCAATTGAAAAAATGTGAAATAACTGGACAACCTTTTAAATGGTAACTTTGTGGCCATTTTCCATGTACTAAACATCCTTAACTCAGTCCTTTCATTGTTACTATGGGGCCTACTTGGATCCATCTCTTAAATGACAAAATAGGCTAAGTTTAGTCCAAAGAAATCAAAACAACCAAATCACAACCAGATAGTTTTGCTGAATTTTATGCTAATATGCTGCTGTTGACCTGGGGGGGGGGGGGGCGTTCACTCAGAATGATCCCTACTTCGCTGGTTGGGCTGTAACAGTACACGTATTCATTGTGTGCTGTTGTTACATCATTTTCAGTTCAGCATGCACAATGAAATGAATACATTTTTTAACACGGATGGAACTAAAATTCACAAGTAGTTGTTCAATATGGAAGACATTATGCTAATTGTGGCTGTGAATTGGTTACAGCTAATGCTTACAGTCAGTCATATATATATCAGTCATTATACCGAGACCAGCAAGCATAAATAAAGGTAACCTAATCACAGAAATCTCTTCACCCCTCACGCAATGAGGTATAGTGAAAATTAGCTATATTTCACACACACATATACATAACACACACACACACACACACACACACACACACATATATATATATATATATATATATATATATATATATACACACATACATATACAATATACACACATATATATATACATACACACACACACACGTGTGCATGTACTACCTAGTGTAAGTTTCAGGGGGATAGTTTCAGTTTCTTGTCAGTTATTTGCCACCTAGCAAGGTATGCAAGCTACCCAATTTCAGTCATGGAAAAAATTAAGAGACCATTCTATATTTGTAAACAAATCTGCATTTTTTTAAATCCAGGTATATTATTCACAGTCGCATGCCCATAGATTGAGAAATGAGTGAAACAAAAAAATTGTGCTGTGGTCTCAATTTTTTCCACGGCTGTATATTGAAGGATGTTGTAATGCAGTTAACTTTGTGTAAGTGAGGGGACAGTACATGTGGGGATTGTTATTCCTAAGTTATGTTTTTGCTTGTGATAATGACAAGACATGTCACATAAAGCTATGTAATAATATAAGAAGTAAGCTGATTAGCTGATGTAATGTGGGCTGCATACCACTGTACGCTGTAGCGATACACATATTCGTCGCACAATGAAACGAATACATTTATTGACATGGACTGAACCTAAATTTACAAATAGATGTTCAACACAGAATACATTAGGCTAATTGTGGCTCTGAGTTGTCACAGCAACTGCTGGTTACAGTCAGTTATAATAAACCAAGATGTTCCCAAACTGCTTATCAATAAAGGACACCACCACTGGAGAGAGTAGTCGATAAAACAAAGACTGTCCGTTTCCTCTGAACTCTGTTATGCTGCTAGAAACACATCCCACATGCTAACTCACTAAAGACATCATCCAAGTGTGTATGTGACTGGAGAAAGGCAGAAACTGCCTCTACACATTAGTTTCCCTCTGGCATTTTTGCCAGGAATTTCAAACTGTGCTAAAAACATAATTATGGCTATAGAGGTATTTATCACTACAGACATGAATTTCATACTAGATAGTACAGAATATGAGATTCAGGTGGGATTTAGTTCATTATGGATTGTTATGATGTTATATTTTGTGATAAATTTATCTGACATATTTATGTTTACCAAATTCATGTAAGCATCTTTTAGTTTCAGACATGTCAACAGATGCATTGCCTTTAATTTACAACTGTTCTTAATTGTCTTATGTTGTCATATTTAATAATAAATTTCAAAACAAATTCAGGTTTCCCTGCTGTATTGAAATTGAACCGAAGAGTGAACCCAAAACCAAAGTTTATACCATCCCATATATTTTGTGTACCGTTACACCCTTACACTCCTGACAAACACTACATGCCATGGTACCACTCCTTCTCTAGGGTGAGAAAGCTAGCCTAGACATATGACAACAGAGAATGGAGACCAAGTAATGCACCTCCACTTCTATAAAAATTTTACATATTAAACAGGCTGCCCTGTGATGGGTTGGTGCCCCATCCTGGGTTGTTCTCTGCCTTGCACCCGTAGCCTCCAGGATAGGGTCTGGACCCCCTGCGACCCTGAATTTGACAAACAGGTATGGGAAATGTAATGGAAAGAGGTTGTTTTATATCGCCCATGAATAGGTGAGGGTGCAGGAAAACTACTTAGTGAGTAGAAGTTCAGAGTATTCAGTATTTCTTAGAGAAAGTAAAGCACTGATCCACATTTTAGATGCATGGTATGATCTATTGACTGCTTATCACAACTTTGTTTAATATTTAAAATAAAGTTTAACTCAGGTTTTAATGACCATTTTGAAAACAGCATCTTTAATGCAATATGTTTTTTTTTTTAAACGTTGCTAACAGATAAGCCCTTAGGCTTCTTAGAGTCTGGATATTTGACATTTTAAAATAGACCACAATTCAGATCGTGACTGTTAAAAAAAAATTGTGATATGATTTTTGATATGATTTTTTGGGAAGATTGCCCACTCCTATGCAAGATTCAAGTTTGCCATGAAACACCAGCATGAGGGACAAAACTTCTGGAACAATATGCTGTGGACACATGAGTCAAAGGTGGAATTTTTTTTTTTTTAGGAACAATTACAGAGGTCATATTTGGTGAAAAAACACAGCATTTGAGAAGAATAACCTCATACCAGCTGTGAAGCTTGGTGGTGGGAGTGTTTCAGTCTGAGGCTGCTTTCCTGGTCAGGGCCTGGCCCAACATGTCATGACCCCAAACATACAAACAAATCTACAAAGGAGCGGCTAAAAACACAGAAATTAAAAGTTATGGAATGGACAAATCAAATTAATCCAACTGAAAAGTTTTGGGGGAACCTTAAGAGGGCCGTACAAGAACACCCTCCAACACCACACTGTTAAAGGAATTCTGCGTGGAGGAATGGGCAAAAAAATTCTCCAGGTCGAAGTCAAAAATATTTATAAATGTATATTAATATAGCTATAAGAAATGTTTTCATGAGGTTGTATCTGCCAAAGAAGGTAATATCAAGTACTAAATGTCAAAATATACATAATGTTCCCCATAAATAAAAGATTTGTTTAAATTTTGATGAATTATTTGTAATGAAAATGTTATTTTTGTTACATTACATCACCTTTATCTATTAAAAGTCTTCCAATAAAGATTAAATATTTATTCGTTCCGATATGAATTTTCCAAGGGGTGCACTTACTTGCACATTCGGTGTTAAGTTAAGAGAAGGGATTTGATAATTTGGTTCGGGCGTCTGAGTCATATACCTTAGCAGTTGACAGATACCAGTGAAACCTCAATTCTTAGTTAAATCTATACACAGGTAAATTCTTACCCATGGTCTGGCAGGTAATGGATGAAAGTACCACCAACAACAATGGCCAAGGAAATCCCAAAGAAGAAGGCCATTTTCATGTTCCATTGGTCTACATGTGGATCCTCAGAGAATCCATGGTAGTCTGGATTCTGCAGTAGTAAATAATCGTAAATTTAAATGTTGTGGCTTAATGTATAATGTTTTGTTAGCGATATCTCTTTTTCCATCAGGTCACACAGTTCAAATTTCATTTTAACCTATTTACAGAGATACAAAAGAGGCTTGAGACGTACACGTTTAATCTTACGCAGCGGTACATTTTAGGGGACATTTCCAGGGTTTAAAGGTTTACCACACAATATAAGAATTATTATGTTCACTGTCAAAAGCCCCAAACTGCATTTCATACCATAGATAAGTCGGTGTATGCAGGTGTTGGGTCGCTAGTATTTAATTCCCGGTCACACTCACCTTTTCGTAGGGGCTGACCTCTACGTGTTCATGAACGTCCTTAACATGGGTAGGCTGCAGACTCGATATGGTAGCAGAGCTAGCAGCACCTGAAGAAGTCTGAGACACGAACCGAAGCCCACATGCTGAATCTAAACGAATCCGAGAAAAAACGGACCGAAGTCCTAACAACCGAGTTGCCATTTTGCATCACTTGACTAAAATGACCCGGAACCGGAAACATTCAGAAGTATGAATTTTTTTTCGCTGTGCAAAGGGGCGTGCTCACGATTTTCAACCTAGTTCCAGTACGTACTGTAAGCAAGCAAGAAAAATTAACCGAAAATAGTTGCGTTGATTTAAAAATTTTACTCTACGCCATATGACATCAAGATGATTTGCAGCTTAGTGATTGGAAGTTTGGTTCAATTTACAGAACGAAATCTATCGAACTGTTCGTTCAAAGAAATGAAACGTTTCATCCATAGAATCCGTTGGGGGGAGAGGGGAGGGCACTACACGTTAACATTGAATGCGGTTCTGGGCCTAAAGCTAATTAAATAAAACAGTAATCATACTCTTGTACTTGCTGTGTAGCTGTAATGTCCAAACGAAGTTACGTTTCTAAATGTCGAAAAAGGGTTTATAAGTCGAAGCTTCACAACACAGTGCACAGTAGCGGCACCTGGTGGTCGAAGGGGAGACGCTATTAACTTGGCGGGCACTGCATCTGATCGAATCAGTCAGCTTATTTCTTATCTGTGATATCACTTGCTGTCTTATGAATGAAGACCACAAAAATACTTTCAGAGTTTATAATAATATATGAATAAACAGTACATCCAGCGAAGCTATTATAATTTATTCATGTTTTGCTGTTAATTTTACACTCTCTTTCTCTCACATACATGTGTAATAATTACAGCCAAATGTAATACTTGCTTTACGTGCAATATGTTACATAATTAGTAGTGGTGAGCAAATGAAGCTTCTTGAACCATTTGCTGTTTTCTTTACCCCACCAGGTGGTCCTCTTGGTTTGCTGTGGGGCATGCTTTGAGCCCTTTTATGAATACAGAGCACCAGTTTGTGGGGTCAGAAAATCCAGCAAATGGTTCATGAAGCTTCATTTGCCCATCACTAATAATTAGTAATTCTCTGAGCAATATTGGAATTATTGGTAATTCATTGCAAGTAGTTTTTATATGTGATACTTTTTATACTTACTGTGTAAATGATTGAATGTTTGTTTTGCATTGCATCTGAAGGGGTCGCTGCTTTGCAATTTCGTTATACATGGTATAATAAAAAACCTGGGTAGTATTCCTACTTACATATTCCAAAAATGACTGGGATTTACAATATATATTTTCTATAGCAGCAAATTCATGTCAGACATAGGCAGTGCTTTAGTATTTAAAAATTCAGTATAACTTTATCGTGTGTAATGTGTTTATTGCTTTGTGTACGGTTAAATGATGAATAAGAGGCTGTTGGAAACAGGGATTAACCCCATGGTGAATTCTGATGGGAATTTTGATCAAATTGCAATTTTCACCATGGATATAGTGGCCTACATAGTTTTTCTTTTTCTTCTCAATCATCAACCTCTTTTTGCCATGGACACGGACAAGTCTTGTCACAGGTATGTTTGTTCAGTTTGAGGATCCCTGAAAAATCCAAAAAAGTTGTTGATTCTCTACAATGCACATACTTCAGTTTTGTTAGAAATTATCATTTGTAATGTGTTACGATAAGAAAAAGAGCAATGGGACCATCAACAAGCAATGAACATTCAGATGCTTTCATGTTGGTTACCATACACGTGACTTTGATTCTGTATTCAGTACCAAGTTTTAAATATAATGACACAGACAACCCACTGTACTGTGCACATCCAATAACAAAATATTAATAATAGCGCTGATAACAGCTCTGCACCGTCCCAGATCTTCTTCGTGCTTCTCTTTAATAGCAGGCATATAGACTCCAGTCAGAAAGGCAGCACGTCATTTTTTTCTTTTTATGAAAGATAGGTATTATTTTCCTCAGTCTTAATGACTACTGATCTGTTGCCCTTACATCGGTGGTTAAAGCATTTGAACATATTGTTCTGTCTCATCTAAAGTCCTGCACTTCCTTACTATAGGATCCACTACAATTTGCCGACTCTTCAAAAAACTGATAGACACTGCTCTCTGCCACTGACTTCTGGACTTCCAGACGTCAGTGTGTCAAGGTGGACAGTGTACCATCTACTCCTCTGTCCATCAGCACTACAGTCCCACAAGGCTGCATGCTCTCCCCGTTTCTGTGTTCCTTGTTCACAAATGGACTGACATCACAGGATAGCTCTATAAAAGTCCTAAATATGCAGATGATACCACGATCATTGGCATAATCTCTGACAGCAATGAAATATAATATCACATAGATCTGGACAGAGCAGTCACCTGGTGCACTAACAATGACCTCCAGGTCAACACATACAAAATTTCTGAGAATGTTGGGGACATCGGGCACTCACAGAACACCAAAGCCTCACACCATATCAATGGTCATACAATTACAGGAATGGACTTTATGGGCATCTCCATCTGCGGTTCCTTAAAATGGCAGATCACCTCATCAAGAAGGCAAACCAGAGACTGTATTTTCTCATGCAACTTTAGATGTGCGATGTTAATCATTGCCTTTTTGTACAGTTCTACACTTCCATCATAGAGAGCATACTAACATTCTATCATGGTCTGGTATGGCAGAACAGGTTCCTTTGCTAGGAAAAGACTACAGCGAATTTTCACCAAGGCCTCAAAGGTCCATGGTTCTGTGCTGCCACCTGTTGAACAATTATACATTCAACACACCACTAAACATGCCAGAAGGATCTTGGAGGACCCCTCAAACCCTAAATATGATGTATTTCAGCTTCTTCCCTTAGGCAGATGACTCAGATCACTTACCACTAAAAGAACACACTTCAGCTTCTTCAGAACACAAGCCAGTACAAAGCATCCTTAATTCTTATACTGACCATTATAATATATTATGGATGCTTTGCAATGCATTATAGATGAGTGTTTTACTGGAGCTAATGAAATATAATAATCAACACTTAAAATATCTTATGACTGTCAATAGAAGATCCTGTAACGCTTTATTAATTCTTATACTGACCATAATAATGCATTATAGATGCATTATTACCAAAAAATTCATAGACACCAATGTAATTTTAGCTTAAAATACTTTAATAGTACAAGTGCCTGCCAAGGATACTGACAGTGACTGGTGGACAGTAGTACAACATTGTCATTGCATTACCTTACAAAAAGTACAAAACAAATAT
Source organism: Mormyrus iriodes (assembly GCA_011763525.2). Lineage (NCBI taxonomy): Eukaryota > Metazoa > Chordata > Actinopteri > Osteoglossiformes > Mormyridae > Mormyrus > Mormyrus iriodes. Next base: position 23,691,882 of record JAAGVU020000103.1, on the reverse strand, counting down.
TGAATGACAACTTTTGATTACATATACAGTTCAAGGATTTACTTGCCATAGGTATACTAGATGAAATACTGAACAATGTTAAATCAATGGTATACACTACATTTCAAATGTTTATGGATGTATTTTTTTCCTAGTAAAACACTTGTCATTATGTTGGCACATTATTATTATATCAAAATGAAAACAAACTGAAATGAAAACCGACTCACATTGGTTTTCCCAGGCTCCTTGTTCAAACATTTCATGCTGGTTTATTGATTATAGTATTGTGAAAGTTCCACATTTTGTTGTGCTTTTGACCACATCTAGATGGTACAGTCATCATTGGTTATAAACTTAGGTCATGGCATATTAAGTGATCGTGGACTATACCTGCAAACTGTTCAGCTTTTAGTGTTAACAAACAAAACTGCTATGGTTTAAGTCTATACTACCGAAAACATTTACTCTGGTCCAATCCTACAAGTAAATAGCAATAATAGTATCTATTCTAGAGTAATGAAAAGGCAAAGCTCAGGATGCCCTGTCATTAAAGACAGAATTCAACAAGATGAAATAATGGGTAGCACTTAAACCTACTTAAATTTATACCAGACAAAATAAGTGCATGTATTCCCTGGATCTACAAATGTTTGTTTTTCAATCCGCTTAAATTATGTCAAGGAATGTATATTGTTGTTGCAAGTAATTTCTTTACAGTTGAAACCTTGACTCCGACAACTCCAAGACCTCATATCTGGAAGTCCTTGTGTTCTTATAGACATCTGTGTTAGTCATTAACTGGCATTTACAGGCCAATCCAAAATGGCTATTCATGAAACAATTTAACAAGCTGTACAGAAAAAACCAACAAGTTTCATCAGGTTTCCATTTCTTTAGGTGGTAGGGGCTGAATGAATCGCCACAGTCAAGGAGCCCTGCATACTGCCAGACCTCGCAAACAAACACTACACATACCCAGGCTGTTACACGACCATGTAAACATGTATTTGAAGCAAGCACAAAGAAATGTTTTGTGTCATGGTCAAACCATTACAGCTTGTAAGTCATCATTTGGCTGTTCCCCGTTCTTCTGGAACAGACATGAAAATCTTCTGACAAAACATCGTAAATATTTCTGAGAGCGAGGAAAAAAAGAGTTGTATCAGACAAATGTTTGGTTTGGGGAAAAAAACAATCAAGGTACTAGACATTGTGAAAGGTCTGTGTATCTAAAGTGTTTGAAATCAGATACCACATGAAAAACACAAGCATGGTTAGTTAAAAATGACTGACTTTAAGCTACTCAATTCACAATAAATACATAATCAAAGCTCTCCTTAGCAGCTTCATGGAACAGAATGAATACTGATTTCAGAGGAAGAACACTCACCCAGGATCTTCCGCACAACATGAGGTTTCTTCCACTTGTATCCCAGGAGATAGAAAGGGATGCCAGTCAGGATGATCCCAGAACCAACAAGGCACTCAAAAGGTGCCGCCCAAAAGGACACGACGATCATGAAAACACAGCCCAAGACGAATGTCACAGGGATCAATATGCAGATCTGGAAGGGGAATATACATATTTTTAAATTCTTTGAACCAAATTAGCTTATAATTTGACACATTTATCCTGTTCATAAAATAGAATAACTAAGCAACATTAGGATTAAATATTGGGGCTGAAACATTTAAGTTATTAGACCTTATCCTTAAATCACCACACTATCTTTGTTTCTGAAACGCTATAGTACACATGAGTGTTATATGATACCAGTTCTACTTCGGCAAAAAGCAAAGGTCACCTATGCATTTTCCTGTTACAAACAGAGGTACAGAGATATGGGGAAGGGGTAACTTGACAGAAGAACTCACTTTGATAGGCCTCCTTAGCTCAGGTTTCTTCCACCGTAGCCAGAGCATGCCTATGATGGCCATACCCACACACAGCCAGGTGAAGAAGCTAAAGAGGTTGATGACAGAGAATATGTCCTTGGAGCAGGCATACAGCATAGACAGGAAGCACTGAAAAACCCAAAAGATGAGTCAATGTCTGACAGGAAATCACATTTCTGTGTAATTGTGAAAACAGCAGCTTTTTTCATAACATTTCCCCAAGACGGCCTATTAATAAAAAAAGCTTGGGTGTATTAAAGTTGTTGCATGACTTACGGTGAAAACGAGAGATGGCACAGGAGTAAAAAGATCAGTGTGCACTAAACCCAGTGCAGCAGGGAGCTGCCCTTCGCGAGCCCCTGCATAAAACAGCCTGCAAGCAAGAGTCACCAATCAGCTAACAATTACAGTGTGATGTATTTACAATGTAAGTCTGAGTGGGAGAATTTGTTGTAGATAGCTATTGAAAGTATAAAAATAGCTCTTCTCACCGAGCCGAAGTAAACAGGCTTCCATTGACTGCGCCAAAGCAGGACAACCCCACAAAGACAGGGATGAGCCAAGACATCACGCCTAGGTGGTATTCGCCAAAGACCTGCACAGTCAAATATGATGTTTGACATTACTTGAAATTCTTACCATGCAGAACATATTCCTCGAAATGTGCTATGCTCTACAAACACCTGCCGCACTTACCACAGCCACTGCTTCAGAGTTAACCATCACATGTGGGGAGATGGTGGTGAAATACGCCATATTGGTCAATACATACACCACTGTCACAATAGGCATGGAGATGATAATGGACAGCGGCAGGTTTCTGCAAAGCAAGGCCATGTCATAACATTGGCACCATGTAAATAAAAAAAAATAAATGCAATTCATACCTATACGGAGAATAGACAGTGAAACATGACAGTTGTTAACATATAATGCCACATACACTGAATGTCTATGGGCAATAACTTTTTTGCAGGAAATTTTAGTCTGAGCTCTTTCACGTTTCATTTTCATTTGAATTCTCCTTTAACAGTAATGCAGTTATCACACACTATGGTATATCTTGCTATTTAGACAACTTATTGCTAATATCTGGCCAAGGACCTTCCTGTTTACTAAATGCCTTTCAACAAACACAAGAAAGTTATTTACTTCTCTGGTTCAATCATTTCCTCTGTAACGTAGTTCAAATAATTCCTGAAGGAAAAAAAACAACAAGTTAATTCTCAGATTAAAGCTGTATTTGCTTCATCTACAATACATCTTTCCCTGTAATTCCAGTAAAAAACAAAGGTATTTGAGGTATTTATTAGACTATTTACAGGTATTTATTAATCTATAATCATGGTCATAGTTGTCATTCACATGTGACGATAATTCCTACTGCACTTAATACTAAACTTTAGTTTAAATTTAAAGTTTTTAGTTTCTAGTCTGAAATATCTCTTCAGGTCACACATCTAGGATATATAGAACAAATGGTAATTTTATATTTTTAATTATCAAATGTTCAGGTTATTCTGCAATAGAGATATTATTAACATTGTTGAATGGGAAAAATGGTGGAAAATGAATGACTTATTGGCAGCAAAACATCCCTCACCAGCCTCCAAAAGCAAAGAGGCCACTGTAGAGGGCAAGAACAATGTTGTCCACTCCCATTTTACTGCCTTCAAAGGCAAGGTCTGGTTTCAGGTAGGGGATGTCACCTGTTTAACACAAAAAACAGTTTTAATTCAATGTGAGGTCCAATAATAATTTCAAGTTTAGAGAGCTAACATAATGTAACATAAATAAAAATGTTTTACAACACATTTGCCTTACATGACTTGTATAGTTAGTTATAGAAATAATATGAAAATTATTCAGAAGGGTTTGAGTAGAATAACTTCCATTAAATTTTCTAAAATATTTTCTGTAGAACATCTCTGAGTTAGCCAATCCAGTACAATGCGTGGCTGCATGTTTTTTACATGGCCAACGGCTACTCTGTCAAGGGTCACTTTTTATCTTTACAAATGACAAAAATGCAGTCAATCCACCTGTTGATATCTTGTCACTTCCTTTGTGTGTGACATTTAGTTTTTCACGTTGGCTTACTCGTACGAAATATCTGATCTCAGCAGGTTTGGACACTGAATGAGATCAGAAGGTCACTGGTTCCACTCCTGAGATCAGCAGAGTAATTTCACCATTGGGCCCCTAAACAAATCCCTTAACCCTGATTGCACCAGGGACTGCTTTGGATAGCAGTATCTGCCGAATACAGACAGGAACCCCAGGTTATGAAAGAGATCCATTCCCTTTAAGTCAAATTTATAGGTAAGTCAGAAAAATAATAATACAGTACATAATAATAATGACAATTATACCGTAATAATAAAAGTAACTACACACGGTACAGTACTGAACCTCCAGCTGGCAATTCGCTGAAGCCACACAATGTTTTCATGAGCGTGACAAAGTAATGAGTGCGTTCATTACTATTAACCATTGTACGTAACTTTAATTTTTAATATAATAGGCTTATAGACTTGGAAGTCCATTCATAAGTACGAGTTGTCTGTAAGTTGGACATTCTTAAGTTAGGGATTGCCTGTAAATAAAATGAGAATCTTATCCTTTTAAGGAAATATGCTACAGGGGGATTTTTCTATTAGCACAAAGTTTTACCCTTCAAATCAGTAGAAATTAACTAGTTCAGTTTCTTAGGAGATTAAAGCAGCACGTTTCTGCTAAGCAAGGCCACGTCATAATACTTACACCATGTATATTTAAAAAAATGCAATTAATATCTACATGGTGAATTGACTGTGATATATTTATTGTTCAAAAAGTTTTTGAAGTTTTTAAAACTTTTGTGATATTAAATAAATATCATACCGAACAATGGCCTGAATTTAATTAACTGCCTAATAATCTCAAAATTAACTGACTGGAATGAGACATCGGTATACACAGAGAAACCAGCAACAACATCAAACTGTCCTGTACTCATTATTCTCAGTATGTTTTAAGGTTCAGGATATAAGTAACTGCCAACAGAAAGATGTACAAAGCATTTGGAAAGTTCAATATTCTGCAAGAACAGCCTGATGCTCTTATGGAACAGGAAACACAGGGTGACCATATATATTATTATAATTTGACATATATAAATCCATATATCAATACATAATCTAACTCTTTATCCTGATCACAGTCACATGGTTGTATACAAATGTTTCATAAAAGTCAATCAAGTAGTTCTATTGTCCATTTCAAAATCTCTGATGTTATTTTATGTAAATTTCCATAAGTATTAAGAATAAGAATCTTTATTGCCACATGACCAAGGCCGGTGGATATTTGTGTTGGCACAAGCTGCTACTGTTGGAGACACCATGATAATAGAAAACTAACAATTAGGGTATAAGTAAGACAGAGGATAAATACAAACCACAAGATACACAACAGAAAGGAGTAAATGCAAAGACTGCAATAAGTACAGTAGTATGTGCAAATTTAAGGTAAAAACTAATGATATAAATTTCCTCTTAGATGACAAGAACACCTGAACACCTGAAGGCTTGCCCAAGTGCTGATGCTGTGGCTGTCTAGTTTCCACAGCAACCCCCACACAGGGCCACATACAAGCAAGATCTCCATATACAGACATGACCACATGTTATATATTGCCCCTCTCTGTTACTCTTCAGTGTTACCAGAGCACCCAGTTCCCTAAAATATATTGGACATATCAGGATTTGCAGGGTCTGTCTTGACCCAGATTTAAAAATTTATGCTTGTATGTTTTTTGGTAATGTTCTCACCAGCTGTGTGTTCCGCATCTTCTTCAGTATGATTCTGTGCTTTTAAGGTATGCCTTTAAGTATGGTTCTGTGCCTTTAAGCTGTAAGGGCTACTTGTGGCTCTGCATTTCATCAAATACATGTGTGCTTGAGAAATTCTCCAGCTTTATAAAAGAAACTTGTTTTCTTGGTGTCTGCTTTAGCACAAAGCAGACCACGTCAGAGAAAACGTATTCAAATTAGCAATACCCTGAATGCCTTGAAAATTGACTCTATTTAATGTTTTAGTATTACTGTAATGACTGTAATTAGTGAAAACACTTTTAGCTACCTTGGGAAAAACTTTTTGGAGTGGAGTTTAGTGGAGTTCAAAACAAGTATATTAAAACCGTGATATTATGAAATGAATCCCAAAATATACTTTTGGTGCTTTTACTGAGCTATGCTGAGATAATAACAGATAAAGGTTATAATACTGCCTTATACTAAAAGTAGTAATGGCAGAGTAAAGGAACAAGTTACCCCGAGAAATCTGGATGAAGCCAAAGACGATGATGATCCCAAGAGCGATGAGTTTAGATGTAGTGAAGACGTCCTGTACTTTTGTTGCAGCTTTCACACTGATGCAGTTCACGAATGTCAGTAAGGCTGTCAGAGAAAAGCATACAGTGGAACAGCAGAACATGCAGAAAAAGTGGACTTTCATGAGAAATGACTCTCCCAGCAACACAATCACAGGGTGATGCACACATCCTTAATCATAAGCAGGGTATTGCTAAGAATTGTGCCAACAGGCCATTTTCTGAACTGTAAACAATGATGAAATCTGTTTCATATAGACCCAAGAGGTATTGACCTGTCATATCTGCAAGTTAGCAAAACCAGAACTAAAGTTAGGCTGGGTACAGAACTACTCACTGAGGCAGAGGCAGGCGATTAGTTTGGCAGCAGTGTCGGGCACGTTACACTCCGGATAGAGGGGTTTGAGGAGGTAGGTGGCAAAGACCAAGGACACCACGTACTGCGAAGATGGACGTATAATCAGCATCTCCACCCAGAGTTTCAGGAATGCCACCAGCTTGCCGTACACCTCCAGTATGTATGTGTAGTCCCCGCCTGACTTGGTGATGGTGGTACCCAGCTCAGCGTAGCACAGGGCACCCATGGTGGAGATTACGCCGCACACAGCCCATACGATCAGTGAGAGGCCCGCCGAACCTGTTTCCTTCACAACGCCAGTGGGTGTGATGAAGATGCCCGAGCCAATTATGGTGCCAATTATCATGCCAACACCGTTGAATAAGGTGATGTTCCGCTTTAGCTTGATCTTTTCCTTTGTGTCAGGAAGAGTCTCTTCTTGGAGGCTGGCTTCTGCTGTCACCACTTTGGCCCAAGAAACAAGTGGAATGAGAAGTTTAGATGGACAGGTACTGGAAGCCACGTTTGAATATTTTTTTTTTATTGATTTTGAATATATCTATAATTAAACTGTGAAAATGAGCTAATTAGGCTATTTGAAACTTTCAAGTTACGTCTACAGGAACACCCAGATATTTGCAGTTATCATTGTTAAAATGCAATAAGCAAGCTCTGTAATTCATACTTTTTATGATACATCTGTGAATAATGTATTTTAAGTGTTTATATAAGCTCCTTCAAGTTAGTCTTGTGTTTTCAGCACCTGTATCCTTTTCATTATTCACACTATTATGTTTGAGATATTAAACAGCTTTATCTTGAAAAATAATTAATTGAATCTGAATAATTATACTCTGCTACACACGCGATTAATGACCATTTATTATACATCCATTTGCACACTTTCATCTGTAATGAAAAGGACATATTTTATGAAATGTTTGCGTGTGAGCGGGCAGCAGTTTGTATTTTAAAAAATATGCAAAAATATGAAAACACAGGCTCAGTCCTTAGAATATACGTTTAAAAATGTTGATCCGGCTCTCTACGATCACGCCTTTAATGCAAAAAGGATGAGATGCTATGCATCTATATTAGATTATATGAAATTAGATTAGATTAGGGATGATTTGCGTTGGGATTCCAGCTCCGCATCGTGGACTGATGCAATGGCATGGCCGTGGCATCGTGCGCCGTTTTACACACACTAAAGCTGTACCGCATCTTTCCTCATAGCAATCCAGATTCGCATCCCAGTCACACGGTACCTACCCTCCATCTTCTTCTGTTCCTCTGCCTCCTTGTTCACGCTCTCATTGCTCCGTGACTTCAGCTCCGCCATCCTGCCGGCGTTTTATCCACCGGCTTCCACAAAGCCTCCCGGTCTCCCGCGCTTAAGAAAAGAGATGCTGATGAAGGTGAAGTCGCTTGCTTGTCGATGGTGGCCAGCCTCTTGCAGATGACAGGGTAATTCAGCAGCGGGGCATGTAGGTCATCGGCAGCTTTTCGCACGTTTCTGAGAGGAACTCATTTTTGAAGGGCACCTGAAGTACTCCGTGTGAGTCAGCCGCCGCGTACGCGCGTGTGCTTTTAGGTGTACCAGTGTGTGTTGGTGCGTGCATCGCGTGTCAATTCATTGTCGACTGTAGGAGTTTATGATACAGGGCTGGTTTAACGCACCCTCGTGGCCAGTTGATATAATATTACACTGACCATTGGCGGTGCTAAAAGTTCCAGGATACATTAATACCTAATAAAACACCAGCTGAAATATTTTTTGTCAATGCTCAGTGTAGAGTCCCTGTTGATTCAATAATATGAAATTGCCGTGCATTTTAACCCTCAATACCATAAATGAAGTGCACATTTGCAGAAAAAAAAGGTTAAATATTTGAGAACACTAACTTAAGGGCCAGGGGGGACAATTTGCTTAAATCTTTCTATATGTGCATTTAAACATAAATACAACTGAAACTTGCAATCTCAGAATGTCCCTACCTCAAAGTCAAGGTACATCATGTGTACGCTTTCATCAGAGGACATGTGCTTTTAATCACAAGGCCACTGCAGCATGTCGATCCTCGCCAGACCTGGTTCCACCATGAACACATCCAATCAAATCAAAGCACTCAATGATGCCTTTTCATGTGAAGGCCATGTGAAGCCGCTCTACTCACCGCTTCTCCGCTGAGTGAAGCCGCTCTGCTCGTCACCTCTCTGCAGCATGAAGCCACTCAGCCCACTGCTTCTCCTCTGCGTGAAGCCACTGCTCAGCTTGTCGGCTGCCTATAGTCCAGCCTGCCAGCTCCCCGCAGCTTGCGGCAGCTCCGCCCACTGTCTCCGGCCACAGGTGAAAGAACTGTGCCTATAAACTATGCCTGTGGCCGCTGCCTCACCTGATCCAGTTCCTCCAGAACCCTACCCAGGGGAGGCCACCACCACACCTCCAGAGTACTGCCCAGGGGAGGCCGCCGCTACACCTGAGCCTCCAAAGTTCGATCTGAAGGAGCTGCTGTTTGTCCCACGCCTCCAGGGTCCAGCCTCAGAAGGACCTCTGCTGGTCCCAGGCTTCTAGAATCTGGCCCACAGTGGCCTGCTCCACCTAACCTCACCTCTGCTGTACCCCCAGGTCCAAGGTCTCGGCCAGGAGAGGGCTGCTCCTCCCTCGCTTCCAAGCTCCTGGCCAAGAGAGGGTCACATCACCTGTGCCCAGTCTTGCAGCAGTCGTGCCGCCTGAGTCTACCCCAAGACACGTCGTTCCACCTACATCCATCCCAGGTGAGACCACACCTCCGAACAAGACACCACTCTGAGCAGTGCGTGCTGCTGTCTCTCACAAGCTGTCTCACAGGGAACCCCAGTGGTCACATCAGGTGTCCCTGATTCGCTTTGCTCGCCTCCAGACGTCCCGGCTGCACCCTGCTCGCCTTCAGGTGCCCTGGCTATACCCGTTGGCCTCCAGATGCCTCATTACCATATCAGGGGACCCCATTTCTGCCTAACAGTCACGCTAACCTCTGAGCCACCTGGTCCTACTGGTCCTCCAAAGCCCAGGAGAATCTGCATCCCTGGGTCGGCACCCAGCTCTCAAGGGTCTGGAAGATTCCTAGGACTTTCCCTGTTTCCGTGTGCCATGCCCAGTTTCCAATCCCAGTGCCCTGTTGTTTCTTGGTCTTTGTCTTCCATGGTTCCCTCTTCTGTTCCCTGTCCTGACCGGTATCCTGGCCTCGCCTCTCCGCCCTATTGTTCAGTCACTTGGTCCCCTCGACTGCTCATCCTTCGTCCCTAGAGGGCACGCTTTGTGGGGGGTGGGGAGGAGAATACTGTCATGTTCTGTTCACCACATCTGCCTGACCCTCCCGTCTCCTCCCTCGTTTGGCTATAACTAGCCTTTCATGGTGGCATTATCTCAACATGTACGTTTTGAAAATGAAAATGAGCTGACATAGTAGATCAAAGATGGCCATTGCATTTTGGTGTGATATGGCACAATTTCATCATTAAATTGTGTGTAATGTGAACCCTTCTAATTGTTTTTCTGGTTGGTAGTTGAACAAGATGCAAATCAATGAATTGATGGTTTTACTTTTCACTGTGCCACATTCTCTTTATGTCATTCACTGAAAAGCAATGACTCTTGTGCACTGCATTTCCACATGGCTTGGTCTCTGCATGCTGTGCACTGTAAAACTACATGTTGCATCAATTGTTTTCCTCTGCATGCTATAGTCACGTTTGCATTTCAAGGTGGCATGAAATCCTTTTCATAGCATAGGGCCCAGAGGGGTAGAGCAAGACCTTGGGCAGAATGCTAGGCCATCACAAAGCACACAAACTATGAGCAATTGAGAGGAGTAAATTCACCTAACTTTTTGTCTTTTGAAGGACTCACACAGAGTGATGGTGGGATTCTAACCCCTGCCCTTGGAGGTATGAGGCAACCATTCTATCCACCACACTGTTGAAGTAGAACCAATAACTTGTCATTAATGAAGGCCTATCAGTATCAGCGTGGTACCTTGTCAGATCATCCAATAAGTCACTAAGTTTCTTAGGAAGGAAGTCATGGAGACTATATTTGGGTTTTAAATAAAAGCAAATGAGAAGCAGGAATATAATAATATAGGTATATAACAATTGTTATTATTATCTTTACAATAAAAATATTGTTGTTGTTGTTGTACAGGTAGGCATCCCCATTGATTTGCATCTGCATTTGGGACCAGGGCCATTGAACACAAGTCAATTTGGGTGTATCTCGATAGTTATAGGGGAGAGGAAATACATTAAGTAGCTATAATACTGTAATAAACACACAGTACTCTACAGCAAATAATAATGTAAATCAAGGCCAATCGGACATTATTTGATAGGGCGTAAGTCGACAGATACCTGTACTTTTATGATATACATTTAAATTTTTAATGTGGTCTTATGATCAAAATGTAATCAAATGCCGATTAAATAATTATGATCATCATAATCATAGTTTAAAAGGCGGGAATTTCTTTTGTATGTTGTTGTAGACATTATCCCTGCTGAAAAAAATGACCAGCAGACCAGCACCAAAACACAACATATGCTGGTATTGCTAGCATGACTAGCATGCATTATGCTGTTCGTGGTCATGGCAATACCAGCATATGTTGTATTTTGGTGCTGGTCTGCTGGTCATATTTCCAGCAGGGATGTCGACGCAACGTAGAGATTTTGCAAAAATTTCAACACTGATTTACAAGAATTTTGTTAACCTTTGTATTAAACGTCGTTTCGACGTTTTTCGACATTATTTAAACCACAGTTATAGGTCGGTCACCTGCCGGCTGCGTAGGTACTATGGAGCACCAGTTCGACTTCATGAGTCGAAGTAGCATGTTAATTTATTTATGGCATATATTTAAAATAAAGTTAGCTTCAGGCCTATATTATCATAAAATACAATTTTCTGTCCCCAACCATTACCTTTCTGCCCTGTCACATTAAGTTTCCCACCCCCAAAATATTTCGCTTGGGGTGGGCGGGGGGGACTCGGTTTACCATCCAGAATCTGTGCTACGTTCCCTTCGCAAGATATTTGTCAGCAGGCGTCGGAAAGGTAAAGTGCAGCGTGTTTCTTCATCATCCTCTGCGAATATTACAGACTAATCTGCCAGCCATACACTAGTAACATGGTTGGGATCCCTACCGCTTTTCAATGTAAGTTACGCTTCATTTCATTATTTACTGTATTGCGCTGATGGTGGTTTCATCGAGGACATGGCCGACGCTTACGTTTGCATTCACTTCTCCATAGCATTTTCTATGAGATAGACGGTGCGGGCGTTTTGGTTTTTATAATATAACTGCCATACAGATAACGTCTATTTCGGTATCTGAAGGGCAATATTCTGATGCTGTGTTTCGATGACTTCAGATAAGCAAACTAACAATCCGTCTCCGTTACTTAATGGATTATGTCACACATGGTAACACTAGAAGGATCAAGTATTATGCGCTGGCTTTTAGTCTAATGTTGAGATGTGGTTATGAATTGGAATAGCTGGCGTTTAGGATTGTTCGTTTACTGTTCTTTTTTCCAGACGTATTTTCAGATTGAATGTGTTTCAGATTATTCTGCCTAACAAAAAATGTAACCAAGTTAAATATACAGATGACATGTGTTGAAGCAGTTTTTGTTGTGTGAGTCAAATTCTAGATAGGCATTGGCTGAATGCATAATTTAAGTAAATGATGGATGGATGTAGGATAATGCAGTAAATATGATTTTTGGATTTAGATTTTTTCACCCACACTTTCAAGGATGCACATGCAACTTAGAAACCTTGCATGTGATAGCTAGGGATATCTATTTCTGTACTTTAAGCGACCAGCTAAATACTTTTGTAATGTAAATAAGTGCTGTCTTGGTTCTTTTTTGAAAGACGGATCTGTCCTTCTCACCACTCAACTGGGGATTAAATCATCAAGCGAAGTTTTGCACCATCTGGACTTTTACAGCTTTCCAGTACAATGACACCAGGCACCCTGGAACTGGCTGATGGTAACTCCCACTTTTTTAGTTGCCCCTGAGACAAGGATTTAATTGTGCTATGCAGGCCGGATGTGAAGCACCTTCAGGGCATTGTTTAACAGTGTTTTTCATTTGCCACTATAACCCCACACCTCCACTGACAAAGCAAGCAATGACATTTGAAAGATGTGTGCATCATTGTTAATGTTTGGCAGTTGTGTATAGAGTTATCAACACAGCAGCGCTTTCAGTGGTGCTGTCATGGTCGGCATCTGCCGACCCTGCCTTTTGTGTCCTTTCCCCTAGTTCCCGGTGTCCTGAGTACCCCTTGTGTTTCCCTTGTTCACCTGGCCACCGTGTAGCTCGGTGGGCTGAGCTAGAAGCATGGAGACTGTAGTCCTCCACACCTGGGTTTGGGTCCAGCCTCTTCTGTTTTGTTTTATTGAGTTTTGTTTATTGTGTTTGAGTCTCTGTTTATTTCCTGTGTCTTTGGTTAAATTCGGTTTGTATATTTATTCCCCTGCTTTTTGTATACCTGTGTTCCCAGTGTTTAATTCCTGTCACGTTCCTAGTTTCTACTATTGGTATTTGTTCGTTGTTCAGTTAATTGATTTCACCTGGTGTTAATTTCCTTGTTCTGTGATTGTCTTCTCACACCTGCTTCTGGTTCTTCATTGTGTATTTAAGTGTTTGCCCTGTTTCAGTTCCCCAGTGAGTCATTGTGTTAAGGTAGTTGATTGGGTCTGGTTAGTGTTAGTGTTGTTAGTGTTTGACTGAGTGTAGCTTGAGTGTAGCTTGAGTAAGTTGTATTGGTTTTTCATGTGTAGTAGTCAGGTTTATTCCCTTTGAGTTGTCCTGGTTATTCCCTTGATGCTAACCTGTGTTCCCTAGCCCGGGTACCTTTTTTGTTTCTGTTTGGACCCCCTGTGATCCTTTTTGCTTTTGTTTCCTGGTGTGTCCCCTGAGTTCCAATAAATTGTGTTCCAATCCAGTGTTACCCCGTAGTTGCTAGTGGATCGTTCATCTTTGTTCCCGTTGGCGCCATGCCGCGCTCCGAACGTAATGGGTGTTCACTGAAGCCAGAGTGTAGTACCACTAACAAGCTTTGAAATATTTGCAGGTTATGCATGTGAACATTAGCCATTTTAATATGCCCCTATTGGTTTGCATTGACATCTGAGGTGTTTTCTTAGGTTGTGGTTTTATGTTTATGTAGGATATACTTATTATTGGAAGCATATCCTGGACGATGCTTTAGCATAGTTGCAATATTAACTGAGTTTTTATTTTACAATATTAATTTTGTTATTTGCGATCTCAGAGATGGGCAAAAATACATCAAAATCTATTTTGATACAAAGTACCCTTTTAGGAAATGTATCAAAATAAACTACAGCCACCAAGCAAAGTATGAAAATGAATTACAGTATTTTGAAAATACAAAAATATATTTCACAAATTTCTATTATATATCAATCTGTTTCCTCAGAAGCACACTCACTCAAATGGCCAAGCATAAGAGCAAAATGTTTTTTTTTCATTGGCTAACGAGACAAGACAAATGCGAAACCATAAAAAACATCAAATATTCTGAAGTTTCTTAAATATGCAACTACTCATATTGTATGAAAATAATAAGAAAAAATGTAAAACTATAGGGGCCCAGCTGTTAATGCTGCTTGGACCCCTAAAAATGCTAAACAAAATTTAAGTGCTTCACTCAACATCTTAAAACTAGTAGGCCTTAATGGAGCTTGCCTTTTGGTTCTACACAAGTGATCAACTACTGGTTCTACTGACAATTTATTAAAACATGTTAAAAACTAAAATTCCTCTTCCGGGAGCCTACCCCAGGAAGCTCAGGCCGCAAGGCAGGCAAATACCCTGAATGCCATGCCAGTATAATTAGACAAATTATTAATTTTACAACACACTATATGGAAAAAAGTATTGGCACATCTGACAATTACATCTACAGCAACTTTTATGACATCCCATTATAAATCCATAAGCATCAATGTTGGTCCCACCTTCGCATCTATAAGAGTTGGCACTCTTTTGAGAAGGCTTTCCACAAGATTTTAGGAATTTTTGCCGAGGTTGAGGTCAGGGCTCTGTGTGGGTCTGTCAAGTTCTTCACCAAACTCGCCCAACCGTGTCTTTATTGGCCTTGCTTTATGCACTGGAGTACAGTCATTTTGGAACACAGAAGGGCCTTCCCCAACCTTGGAAACACAGAATGGTACAAAATGTCTTGGTATGCTGAAGCATTATGAGTTTCTTTCACTGGAACTAAGGCACAATGCAGTCAGGTAGTTCACGCTGTCCTGGCATCCGTGAAACCCAGACTCATCCATCAGACTGCCAGACAGAGAAGTGTGATTTGTCACTCCACAGAACACGTTTCCACTGCTCCAGCGTCCAGTGGCAGTGTGCTTTACACCTCTCCATCTGATGCTTGGCAATGCACTTGGTGATGTGAGGCTTACATACAGCTGCTCAGCCATGGAAACCCATTCCATGAAGCTCCCAGCTAACAATTTTTTTGCTGGGGTTAATGTCAGAGGAACTTTGAAACTCTGCAGTTATTGCGACTTTTATACACTATGTGCCTCAGTGCTTGGTGACCCCGCTCTGTTACTTTATGTGGTCTACCACTTTGTGGCTGAGATTCTGTTGTTCGTAAACGCTTGTACTTTGCAATAATACCACTTACACTCACCTAAAGGATTATTAGGAACACCATACTAATACGGTGTTTGACCCCCTTTCGCCTTCAGAACTGCC